>KE524947.1:65705-91810 GCA_000441895.2 Anopheles sinensis | reverse complement strand
TTTTTCCAAGCATTTTTAGTCGGAAAAACTTGCATGCAAGTCGATTTTTTACTCGGAAAAACTTGCATGCAAGTCGTCGGACTGGTTTTTTCTCGCCAAAAATTCGAAAAACTTGCATGCAAGTCAAAAACTTGTATGCGAATGCATTCGACTTGTATGCAAGACTTGTACGTGAAATTTGTAAGCGAGACTTGCACGTAAGACTTGTAAGCGAGACTTGCATGTGGGGCTTGTGAGCGATAATTATTCTAAAAATATGGTTAATTATTACATTTGAACGGTTGTTATTTATTTTTGAATAGAGGCAAGGATTTTGCCCCATTTTTTGTCCCATTTTTTTTAAATAGCGTCCAAACGGCTTACATTAGAGCCGTGAAATTTTTAACGTAGCTAGATCTACTCGAGATCTTTCGTTTGGTATGCTATTTGCACCGATCGGACTCATACAGCATGAGATTTTATTTATCTTTTCTCTGTTTTCTTACTCCATTCGGGCATCGCCAGTGCACGGTTTGAGTTTTCTCCTGGACCTGGCCATTAACACTTCCAGTCGGCACAAACGGTCGTAGAAAACCCGGTCGCGGGAATGTCGCGAGCGTGTGTAGAGAATCGGTGAATTGAAAAATATGATCAGTTTGTATCGACAGAAATTGAAAATTAAAATAAAATATATTTTTTTAAATACTGAGTTTAGCGAAACAACAACCTAAAAGAGAATGTTCGTTAACTATCATACAACAATTATCGATTCAAGTTGACCATTCGATTTACCATATTTCATTCTTTATTAAATCCATAAAACGATGTTGAACAAACTCAATCGAAAACACAGTCGACACCACACATCGACAGCTATAAATGGCATGAGTTTCACACAGACGCCACAGCTCAACGGATCAATTGGCGCAGCTTTTCTTCTCAATTTTCCTTCCCCAAATTCCCTGTAGAGGCAATTTTCTAACTCTGTCCTGGAAGCTTTCCATACCGGTCCCTTCAAACCCTTTCAAGTTTATAACATGCCTCTCCAAGTAGCATCTTGTTCCTACTAAATAAATTCAGTTAAATTTAATGTATTCTTACCGTAACGCCCTATACGCGCACTGCCACTGTGTCTCCATTTCACATCCTTACAGCGTTTATTTTAATTTCATTTTTAATAATTGAACTAATTTGACAGATTCCGGTCACTATATGCTCACTCTCTAAATATATTTCATATGCAAGATGGTTTCTGTCGGCAAAAATTCTTCGCCATCTCTCAATGTGTTTGTGGTTAATTATAATGTTTCATCACTCGGCTGCACATAACTTCTGTTGCTTTTTTTACCTTTTTTATTATTATCATTAACTAGGTTTAAATGTTTGCTGAAATGGATGTGTTTTTTCTTCTGTTGCGCTTCGAGTATACTCGTTAGATTTTTCTTTGTAATTTCGTTTAATAGTTCTAATCTTCTCAGCGGTTTGATAAACGATGTAAGATGAGGGAATTGTAGAAGTATTCTATGTTTGTTTGCTTGTTTTTTTTTGTAGATTTTTTCTATTCCTGCTTTTTTCATTCCGCTCATCATATCGAACCGTACAATGATGTATAAATATGAACAATGTAATATCAATGCCATTTTTGTTTCCCCACTAGCTTCATTTTACAAAATGTAAGCCTTGCTGTTTTGTTCTTTGCATTTGACGGATAGGTTTTCTTCTTGTGTATGTTGTATGCGATTTTTGGTTTGAACTTTTCTCTAGTTTTTGTTAGCAAGTTTGTCGCACATTGCAAAAACTGATTCATTTTGTTTTCACTTTTCCTAGAGATGTAACTTTGTAACTTCATTGTTCTGACAAACAAACTTTATGTAGTTTGAAAAAATTAATTTAAAAGTTTCATTAGGAATAAGTCACATTAGAGCAGGAGTGCCGACAAAAGCATGGTCGCTACCAGCGCCAAACCATGCCATCATATGCCACCAAAAGGACATAGCCGGATTTATACTCAGTGAAAGATACTTAAGATGACTTATGCCACGTGAGGACACCGAGTGTAGGGTCAATCAGTATTCTACTCCAGCACTGACGGTAATAAGAGGGCTTGAAAGGGCAAAACATGAAGACGAGTGCCGGTATGTGATAAAGCTAAAAAATTGTTTTATGTTTCAGTTTCTCATTCCCCATGGAGGGTATTTCCGTTACACAAAACTAGATTTTCCCCACCTTGCGATGGGAAAATGCCGGAACGATTTTGTCCACAGTTTTCTCTGCACTTTGTCATCCATTCATTACGTTTGGCGTTCTATCCCACGTGGTACGCTTTTGTTTGATTTTGTTTTAAGTTATTTTATTACAGTTTTATTTCCATTCATCCATCGTTCTTCTCTATAAACAATTCTCTTGACACTATCTATTTACTGTTATTTGTTATATTCACTAATATACTTGCTTTCTTTCTTTTTTGTTATTTCGTTTCGTACTAAATTTCCCTTCACACATTTCATTCTGATGTCGTTTTGTTTTTCTGACTAACACATGTTTGCCACCTATTCTACAGTGCCATTATATTTTTTTACCTTTTGTGTTAGATGTCTTAGCTCTTTTTTGTTCTCTTATAAATCGTAGAACAGATTATTTATTTAGCAAATAAAACCCAACATATGAACTTTCGATTTCCTTTGCTATGTCCTTCCTACTTTTCTGCTTCCTTTTGCGTATGCTTAAACGAACTTACCAGCTTTTTTTTCTTTACTAGTTTTAGCATGTACGATGCCCGATGTAACAGATGCACGAAGGTAGCTCACAACACCACAATGTGTTATGTTTTCACTATAATTTGTTTATTAGATACTCGCTAAACGACTAATAGAAAACCTTTTGCCCACGGTCGTAGGAAACGAGAACAAAACAGAAATATGGAAGGCGATCCTTGTTTTTTTGTTCTATTCTTTTTTCTTTTTTGTGTAATTTTGTATGTTTTCCTTTGCCGCTTAGGGATGCGTTCCACTCGCACGGTTTAACAACAGTTACAACTACTAGGCTTTAGAAACAGTCGCGTGTATGTGAGTGAAAGTTTTAAAGTGAGAAAAATGGGCCTCGTAAGTGTGCCGTATAGAGTGTCGATTCTAGTGGTGTTTGTTTTTTTTTATAAAGGGTTTGTACGGATGGGGACAGAAATCTGCTATCAGCTCGCAGGTGTGAACTCTAAGTTCGCTTAGGTTTTAAGGAGTCCACGTTTTACACCACGTGGCGTAACCACGTGGTTGATGGTTGTTTAAATCTTATTTGAAAATATTGTCTATCATTGTAATGGTATTACACTTTATTCTTATGCTTTGTTATTAAAGATCTTTCGGCCGATTCCGGAGTGAGTGAGTGTTGGAGAATGTGCGTGTAGGGAAATGGTTGTATCATTTTATTCAACAACTTATTTTTTTTTAAATATTTGCCTTATTAAGGATTTAAGATTTTTTTTGTTTGTTTGACAGCTGAGTTCGTTTTTTGTTTTAATTAGTTAATTATTTGTTTATGTTCATCCTAAGTGGTTGTTGTTTCTAAAACGGATTTGAAAGAATAACAATCCTCTTTTAATGTTGTGTGAACTTTCCATAGTGAGTTAATTTCAACGAATGCTAGAAAACAATTTAACAAAGGCTAGCAAACATCCATGAAGTAGGAAAAAAGGGGGTAGACGATTATCACACATTGTGTGCAAAAACAAGAAAAACCATGTCGAACCCAAAGCTAGAAACTCAACTTTGTGTTCCTTAAAGTCTACTTTGTGTTATATATTCTACAGGTAATAAGTTTCATTCCATGCCTATCCCATGCCGCAGTTCTGGTTGAATTGTTTTCGATAATATCTCTTCGTCCAGCAATTTGGGAACCCCAGGACGTGTTGGCCGGAATTCGGTTCTGGTACCCACAGACATCGTTCAACCATTAGAGTGTGTTTGTTAAAGGGCACAGTGGAAAAGGGGGAGTTGGAATAATATATTTATTTTTCCGGTTGTTTAACATGTGTGGTATGAAAATGCTGCTCCTAAAGATGCTATGCGTAGTCAAATGTGTGTGCCTTACGAAGTGTGCTTAATGGATTTGAAAAGAGTTCTGCTCGATATATCCTTGTGTTGCATAAAAGCGTATGCTTTCTATCAATGTGGCCAAAGCGGTGCAACCGCTGCCGCACCGCTTTTGTTAGTAAAAGTTTATATTTGGCAGGTAACGGCGGAAAGAGGATGAATATGTACGTGCAAAGGTGTTTAGATTTAGAACAACTGGCAACGATAGTGTTTGTGTGTGGGGCAAAACCGGTATTAATCAATGATTATTTCTGGTGTATGTTTTCATTATTAATTGCTTGAACCGTACCATTTTTGATTTCTTATGTTCTTATCCTTTTTTTCTTTTTTAATTCGATCTTATTTAACACATCCTCCAATCAAAGTTAATTGGATTCGCTTTTTGATCGCGACAGCACACAAACCGATTAAATGTAAAAATCCTTTTTTTGATGACTTCTACCGTTTGCGTGAGTGCTTTAAAAATTCTGTATGTTGTACCACTTTGAACTCATACTTTTATTGTTTAATTTGTTGCTTCTCTTAAGATGAACTCTCAGTCTACAAATATAGATTTCACTACATTTAACATTTTTTTTGTGTGTGTGTTGTTGGTTGGGTGTTTCTTTTTTTCTTCTCCTTGCTTTCGATATAGAAGGTGAAAGGTTTAGGAAGAACTGCAACACGAAAGGTGCTGCCCTGGATAGTGATAATAGTATTATGCCATGCGTGCGTGATGTACGTGTTGTGGTTGTTATCCTCCATTTCATAGAATAGAAAAATAAGTTGTCTTCGTTTCGTCTCCAGCCGAGAGAGAGAGAGAGAGAAGCAAATGGTTCTTTTAATGTAAGAATGTAGGACTAACGGACAAATTTAGCTTTTCCGGTGAATATCTTTACCAACCATGGTTGTATATTTATTATTCTTCTCTTTTTATTTAAGGTACGTAATGCTCTTTCAGAAAGGGAACGTTGTTTTGCGTCATGCAAAGTCCATTCTCTAATTCGTTAAAAAGGAAATTGAGAAAAGAAGTAACGATAAAATAAGATGTTCTCGAGTGTTCAGCTTCCAGTGTGCAGGAATTGGCCAGTGGCCCTTGCCTGTGTTGGTGTGTATGTGTGTGTGTATGTGTTTTTTTTATCCATTCAACAAGTAACAGCAATAGATTCATCTACCATCACAACGTTAGACATTAGCGGCACGCTAGTTTGCCATCTGTATTTTGTATTGACTTCCCGAATTATGTACAGTTTACCCGCCTTCAGTGCGACTTACTTGTTGCAGTGGAGTGGATCGCCTTCCTGTCATGGGTTTTTTGTTTGTTTTCTTTTTTTTTACCACGGCCGCTTAGTAGCCCCTTAGTATCCGTTCGGCTTTGGCGACGAAAAGCCCTTCTTCGCCCGCCAATCCGATCCGCACCGCGAACCGTGTGTTGTACTATCGTTTGCTGAATCCATTTTCTTTTCAATTCAACTGCTTTTTGAGCCCTTGTCACCAGAAACGCGCAAGAAGAAACGGTAAACACATATAGCTGCAACACAAAGAAGATAAAAATAGGCCAGAACGAATATAACAAATCATCGAAACAAACCTGTGAGAAAACTTAGAGGAATATCAGAACCAAATCAAACAAACGAGAAAAGAAACGAAGGTGAAATAAAAAGAAAATACATTAAAGAATTGAAAACATCACATAAAGAAAGAAGAAATAACAGATTTACAGCAAAGAAACAGAAAACAGTAAAAGAAAGACGTATAGCTCCAACAACCAAACGTTGCAGGAGAAAGGGCCCAGAGTCGGATGGTTCAACCGGTGTGGTTGGCAACTCCATATGTTTTTTTTTCTTCCATTAATTGTCTCATTATATTCCATGTATTTTCTCTAAATTTTGTTTCATAAAACGCTCCGTTCTTTCGGTTCCCTCCCCGTCTGTCTCCCGCAGCTGTAGCATTCGTGCCGCCATTGCCCTAGTCTACTTACTTACTTACTTCATAAGTTTCACCTTCCTTCCACAACGGTAACGATCGAATCGTTCGATTCGCTGCATTTCTTTTCTTTTCCACACGGTTACGTGTATTTTTCCTCTCCTTTCACTCCTCCTCGGATGGATAATCGTTCTTCTGATTTAGTTTTTCTATAATTTGTTTATTTACTAGTACACCTTTCGTTAAATGGCGCTCATCTATTTGCAACTCTTCTCTATAGTATCCTTACAATGTGTGTGTGTTTGTATGTTTTTTGTTGTAGTTGTCACCTTCGCTTGACTACTCATGTGGTGTACTATTTTGCACGCATTTTCCTTCCATTTTCGTTTCCTTCGTCATTTCACTATAAATATAGATAAACTTTGAATAAAACATAACACAGTAGATAGAAGAAGATGGTACGAGTGTAATGCTTGTGTTTTACAATGCGTATGTGTGTAATGCTCGTGAAAATGGTGCGTGGTGTAACGGGATGGTAACGGGTTTGGTATAACGTTTGCCCCACTTCGTTCGCTGTAGGGCTTTCCGGCTTTTCCTTCCCCTTTTTTCCCGGGCGCACATCGTGGGGAGAAGAGGGGTTGGCCGATTGACTAATTTATTTGGAACTAGATGTTTGTTTGTGTATGTATGTGTTCGTGTGTGTGTGTGTGTGTGTTGGTGGTGGTGGTATTGTGACCGAGACGCGTCTTTAAGACCGTCTCGACAACATAAAACTAACCCGTGCAAGCTTAATGTTCTTTTCCTTTTTCCGTATGTTTGTTGTATTATTCTCCTTTAGCTTAAGAATCTATTTTTCCTTTTTTTTCAAGGCGAACCCCTTCGCCCTCCTTTCAACGCCACCGATCGCCCGCTCTATGGTTTCATGTAATGGTAACTGAACAAAGATCCGTATTTAAAATTACACAACTATGCTTATGTGGATGTTTTTAGTATTTATATATTTATATATGTAGTGATGTGTATTTGTTTATGTTTTGCTATGTATAAAGTTATATTAACGGACCAACTTTTTCGCTTACGCTGTACCCGTTTCCGTTCCGGACATTTACCGTATCCCCCAAGAACATTTCGCGACCTTCCCCAACGTTCATACGGGGCCATTTTCCTTTTTCGTTTTGGCAAACACGCACATTCACGCAGGATAAGAATCCATTCCAGGCGCGAATGACGTCTGTGGCCGCATTGGTGCACAATGGTTTGGAAATGTTATTATGTCGTTGTGGTTGCAAATTTTAACAGTGCAAACAGTGGTGACCAAAAGGGACTTAAAAACACTTTGGAAGGGTGGAACACCCGTCCCGGGGCTTTTCTTTGTTTCATTAGTTGCTGTGTGTCCGCGGACGGGTCTGGCTCTTACACAAGCGAACATGTCTTTTTCTGCGTTTCGAACAGGTTGTTTTTTCTTTAAAAAAAAACCACAAGGAAATAAAGGGCAAACTCCAACATTCCGCTGGCATGGGGGACAATTTTGGCGGAATGTTCCTCCGGGGTGCCTTAGGATTCCGCCTTCCCATACATAACCTCCACGGGGCCAAGGTTTATCGTCTTTTTGGTTTCTTCAAAGGTCATTGCTCACCGTGCGGTTTCGTTGAAATAACTACCGATTCCCTAACCCTAACTAAATCGGCCGCAATTATGCTGGAAGTAAAACGAACAAATAGAAACATAAAAACTGTCAAAGGGACATAGTAACTTTCCTTCGGAACGGTGCCAATCCATGCTGGAGGATCTTAACATCCCAGGAACTTGTTTCCCAAACAGCGTGTACGTTTCAAATCGCTCGTTTTGCTACTAATTTACCGGTGGTTTACTAAACTAACTAAACAACACTAAAATAAGTCAAATGAAAACGGAAAGAAATAACCCATTTTAGGCCTGGCCTGGAACCCGTCGCAATTGCGCGCGGAGGAAATGTGCAATTTTTAACCGATTCTCGGCATTAGTTAGTTAGCGAAAACAGAAAGAAACAATATGAAGTGATAAAACCGTAACTTTATATTCAACCTCCCCCCGAAACGGCACCGAAACGGTCCGAATGGGGATGGCCGTGAATTGCTAGAAGCTGAAACCCTTACTTCCTACACTCATGCACTAGTGAACGTTTCCGTTGTCCGTTGTAAGGAATTTTCATCCGTTCTTAACAACGCATATCTTAATCGTCAAACAAACACTAAAATATTTTTTTCGCGTAAAACCTAATTTAAAAACAAAACACCCCTATATAAACCATTCCAACGCGATTGCTTCCTTCGCAAGCACTGATTGCCTGCCCGAGCCCGAACACTAACTATTCCACTTTTCCCGACCCCCTTCGACCGTTCTGCGGGTGAGAACGGCACATGAAGAAAGAAGGTTTAAAAATTTATTAAAGTTAAAAAAAATAACATACATCCATAAAAAAAACTTACACCGTACGAGAAAGAAAACAAAAGCACGAAGGCGGAAAGGGGAATCCCGTTTCGGTTATGGCTAGAATGAACATCACTACCCCTTGACGCCACATTGACGGTCTTTCTTGCTTGCGGGTGATCGTATGGTTTACGGAACGAAATGTAACAACAGTTTTGAAAAAGAAAAAAAATATGGTAGAGTGCATGATGCTGTTTGATGGGGTGTTTTGGTATTCGTTAACGATGACTGGCATTGTAGAGGGCACGATCACTAAACGGTAACCACTGTACGCCAGGTACGTGGCCGAGTATAATGGAAACTGAACACAACCATCACAATGTCCCTGGCTGATGAATAAATTTCATCTTTAAAAAAAAAGGTGTAACGAGAAGGTATCTAACATGAGGTGGAAAACCAACGTAAGTATGCCTGTTCGTACTGTAATATTTAAATTCCACCTTTGCCAATTGCTAACAACAGGGTTAACAATAATAAAATGACACAGAAATTGAACTTTTGAAAGCATAAACTTCCTGAAGAAACAAAGTGAAACAGGTAACAAAATGTGCATACATTCCACCCAAATAAAGGTAACAAGAATGAATAAAATAGCTACAGGGGCTGGTCATTTGATAAGATGACTAATGATAACATGTGCTGTGATGCGTGTCGTTTATCGTACCTGTTTGATGTTACGTGTGATGTATTTGTTTATGTTTTTGTGATTTTCTGTGAATTACGGATTTTTAATCACACTCCAACACGTTTTTCTAACATTAAGCTTTCCTTTCCATTTGCCTATATTATTTTTTCATGCATCTTTTGATTTTGTTGTTTTCCTATCATCGTTAAAACTGTGTAATGTGTATGTCTGTGTGTATTTATGAATTGTTATTGATTCATCACGGTTTAATTTACCTAGTAAAATAACAACTATAAACTAGATTATGTTCCACTTCCACGAACGTTCGATTCTTGTGTATGTTTTCATGTTTGTTATGTTGTCTGTGTTGTTGCTGTATTAGTTTATAGCTAGTATTCCACTTTCCATTTGCTCACTTTGCACTTTCTCGTGTGTCCTTTCTTTTTATTTTGCCTATGCACTCGCGCGTTCGCCTATCACATTGCGAAATCGTTCTATAGACTTTCTTCTTTCCTTCCTTCCTTCCGTTTGTAGGTAGCATTACGGTTATAACGATTGAAATTTAAACGGCTAACATGTTTACTAGTTTACTTTTTGCATGCTTGTATGTAGCATCCATTTGTCCTTTTGTTTCGTCACTAAACTTAAAATGGCGCCTTGCACGGATAAAAATGATTTTTAAAGAGAACAACAAAGTTTACGGAACAAGAACGTACGTAACAACAAACAAACTCTTAACTTTCACTGCCTTCATCAACGTAAAACGCCTTTCGCCGTTGCTGCAGGAAGCAACGCGAGGGTAAATAATAGTAAGGAAGATATATAGATTATGAAAGGAGGAGGACCGCAAATCATTTTGTGTATGTGTGTTTCTGGTTCTGCTTGCTGTCTCTCGCTCGCGTTTGATGTGAATGTAGCAAAACGATCCTTTTGCCCCCTGCTGCAGGGATATCACACTTCACGGTGGCCGACCAACGGCCTGGTACGCGCCATTGCCTTACACTTCCATTGGATCGCTGCTTTCTATCGCTTTCTATCTACCTCGGGCCGGGCGGGCCGTGACGTCGGCTCAGATTAAAGGATGCGCTACGTACAGGTGAAGGTTCGCCTTAAAATCGTCGATGGCGGCGGCCTGCGGGCGGCCCGGTTTGGCCGTGCCGGCAAAAGCTGCGTTGGCGGAGCCGGCGGCTGATGCGGCGGCACCGCAACCCTATTGCGAAACGGTCGCGACCGACGCGGCCGACGTCTTGTTGGCGGCCGCCGCCGTCTGGCAGGCGCGCTTCGTCTCCTCCTGGCTGATGCGCTCCTCGATCAGGAACTGCGCCACGTTGATGGCGTTCGGCTGGCCGGTGATGGTGACGATGCGGTTGCGCGTGCCCGGCGCGAAGATGCCCTTCTTCGAGATCTGAATGTTGGCTCCGGATATGTGCTGGATCTCGACCAAACTACGCCCCGCCGGTCCTACGGTGCGACGTTCGGTGTGGTACGAATGTTTTGTTCGTTCGTTGACGACGCGAAAACGAGAGAAAGGAAAAACATTATCAGTACGCTCCGATTCGGGGTGGTTCGCTGCATCATCGCATTGGTTTGTGACGTGCATTGGTTGCTGACGCCGTTCCAGGAGGCGGAGAGGGAGGACTTTAGTGCACCATGCGCCAGCGCCGTTTCTCCTGGAACAGTGTCCTCTGCCGACATAGAATAGAGGGTTTCAAGAAGCGTTTCACCATCACCGGTTAGTAAGCGCAGAGGTCTACAGCGTAAAGGTTAAGCGTTGAGAGAGCAATAAGAAGAGGGCAGCAAGACGAAGCCACTTGTAGGGGCTTCCAACGCCACAGCAAGTTTGACCCAATGGTTTACTTTTTGTTTTGATGTAATAGGTTCTGTTATGTAAGTTTTTAAATGGCCAAAAAATTTTGCATTGATATACGAACAATATAGATAATTTTCAATACTTTTGAACTGGAAAATATTATGTACTAAGAATCATATACTATCAAGACTAGGAAATTAGTTTTAAGTACGTTTTGAACTTAAGTAGCTTCATGTGTTCCAAAGTGAAAACTATGAAGCTTTTCAAAACTCTTTACCATTTTTTGTAATATCATATAATTTTCCCCTCAATGGTTCTGTGAAGTTCAAGCAGTATGATAAATACAGAGACATGAGATGCCCATAGGATGGTTTCTTTCCAGTGACACAAACTGATACCCAACACCAGAGACAAAATTCCGAATGGAGACACCTGTGTCCACAACTGTTGCATTCCAGCAAGCTGTACGATGCGACTTTTTCCAACACGCACAACCCCACCAAGCGATTTACGAAAACAAACCCCCCGTTCGGCATTCGGCTAGGACTAAATGGAAACCCTCGAGTGATCGTGCAGGTTAGTCGATGGAGAAATGCTGTCTTCTACAAAGAATATCCCTTTGAAGGTTGTTTCTGGATGCATCAATAAACCCACACGAGGGGAATAACGTTTTGTATTTGAGTCAAATTTGCTGTGGCTTTCAACGAACCGTGAGTGTTCAAAGTGATAAATTGCATCAAGCGAGAAGAGTAAAGCAAACTTTGGGTTAGATGAAGTGTGTTTAAAGACGACGCGATAAAGATAAAGCAACGGGTTTGGAAACATATATAGTACGAAGAAGAAGTAGAAGTACGAAAAAAAAGTGTATATACTTGGCAGATATAGGGGACAAAAAAGCGGCCATATTCGGTCTCGATCGATCGTTGCACTTGGGCGAGAAGCACGCGCAAGTTCCTCTCGCTCATTCTCTTGCGTTCGCACTTTCCCATCTCGGAATGGTTCACTTAGGACAAAAGGGACTTTTCGGGCCACAACGTGGAGTGTTCCAGCGTCGTATAAGCTCGAAGCCCGGTCGGATCGCAATATACGATCGCAAACGATCGATGCATCACTTCGTCGCGTCGTTCGTCCTTGGTAGCTGTAACTAGCGTGTCTTATGCCTATCGTAGTAGCCTGGTGGTTTGTACTCATGGCAACAATGTTTACTAACGTTCTAGTGCTATTCTTCAACAAATGCGTGGGATTCTTATCTAACGACTTCCTTAACCTACAAAATGTTTTTTTTTCGATAAAATGTCTAAGGGACATAACGAAAAAGTAAAGTTAAACAAAAACATAACAAAAGATAGTCTTCTGGTAAATAGGATCGAACAAAGTGGAATGATTTCATGCATATGGCAACCCTGGATAAAGATCTAGACAATATTATCCTACCGTTCGGGCATCGACGATGCATTTATATCATGATATTTCCTTCATACCCTCGCAAAGGTACAAAAAGTTAAAAAAAATCCCCCTTAAAACTGCAAGCTCAGTGGACACACTAGGTCTTATCACATGTACGATGTGCTTCGTTCTACACGAGAGAATCATAAGATTTCCGAGCATTCGCGCGATGCGCTCTGGAGTGAATCGAAATTCTCCTCCAGCTGTAGCTTCTTTCAGTGGCAACCGTGGTTAGGTGTCGGTGGACTGCGACCCATCGGAACGAGTTCCAAGTTCGCATCCGGTGAGACTTGGGTGGTGTTTGGTATGTGTTGAAGTCTTTAGTGAAATGCGTTTGTACCTTCTAACGCTTATCTAGCTATGCGCGCTACCTGGTGTAGTCTTATCTAAGTGTGACTGCGTGTTCATGTGTTCGATATCGTGGCACGGTTTTTGCACCGTTCTGTAGGGAAGGGTGGTTTCGGGTCGGTCAGAGCGGTCTCAGAAGTGATGATCGATTACGTTGTCGACCGAGCTCATGGGATATTGTAGAAATGGCATGTATGTCGATTGCAGGTAGGGATTACCTGGAAGAGTAAACGTTTATTTGGTCAAATTGTGGCTTGCTGTCGAGCAACGGATGACGGTTTAATTGAAGCTTGTATTTTTTTTAATTGATTCAGCATTGGTTTCTCTTTTTTTTTCTTTGATTCGATGGGATGGCATGAGATTTGGTCGAATGAGCACCGCAGAAGCAGTGCAGTTATGCTATGCGCCACTCTTGAGATTGACTCTGTCGGTAGAACGGAACGGACCATCAACATGATGACGAACTGCTCCCTGTCGTGTCGTGACATGGGCGTGAAGGTTGCCGACAATGGTTCTCCGGAAGCAGTGACGTGATGAGTGGAATCCAATGATGATTTGAATAAAACTTTATTTGTACAACGATGTGACGTTTGTAATGGTTCCATACACAAGTGAGCGTACGATAAGAACGTAAAGAAGGGATGATCGATGATTTTTTGTACAATTGGCTTTATGTTTCTGAACTGAGTATAGATTGTATGGTACAGAAAAATGCTCAATAGATTGTATTAGTATCGCTAGAATGTTTGTAAAATTAAGATTTCTTTAAAGCAACACCGAAAAAGTAGCTCATCTTTCTGTCGATCTTTGATTTATAGATCGTATACACAAAACTTCACAAAAACAAAATAATACAAATGCGTATTAAAAATTTGTTAACAATGTAGGATATTGATCCATTGAAATTAGTTTTTGATATTTTAAAGACAGTTTCCTCTTTTGGATGAGAACAGTGATGGCATCCTTTTGATTAACATTGGTCTGCCTGAATTAAACAAGATAATCTAGTACTAATTTAAATGTATTACCATTTACTAAGAGATATCAACAATGACAACGAACAGGATCTCGTTGTACTTCGCATTAGAAAACAGATTTCGACCGGTTTTGAATGTGTTGTTAGTGGCAATGAACTGCTGCTACTTGAACGCGAAAATGTCATGAAATGCGGTTACGATCTTGAGCTCGATCGAACAACGGTCCGTCGATCAAGGCCCTCGCTCCCGCCTCTTCCTCCCTATTTTCCCCCCGTCACCGATGGGTGGTGGTGATAGATTTCCCGAATGACAGTAGGAGAATTTCGTGTTTCGAAAGCGCGCAGAGAGATGAACGAGAGAAGATCGCGAAGAGAACAGCTTCGAAGAAGACGCAACGTAGGGCGTAGGCGGAGAAGAAGAAAATCCAATCAAAAGAAAGTACAATCCTTCTCATATAGGCTCGCACAACTTGAATGTATGCTATCGGTAGATGTCGAGTGAGTTTGTGCTGGGAGAAGAATTGTAATTTCGGTTCTTGATGGGAAGATTCTTCGATAGAAATGTAAAAAGAGAAGGGAGAAAATTTGAGGAAAACGTCTTGGCGAGGAAACGAAGCAAAGGTTGGAAAGCATGATTTCCAACGGAAGAGGGTTTAAAATACGGGGTGCTGGCTATAAACGTTGCGTGTGGAGGTTAAGCATGAGGGTCAATGGACATGAGTGATGCGAAAGGGATGAATATTCGAAAGGATTAAATGATAATGCGATGTGGGGATGGTTTGACTGGGTCCAAATTAACCGACTTAAAAAAGGATGGCGTGATGAGAGTTGGATGATTGTATTTATGCACTCCTATGTATGTGTGTGTGTGCGTGTGAGGATATGGAGGTGTGGTGCGGGTGGTTCCACTTCTGGCAGGAATGGCGATTGAAATGAAAAAAAAAACAAGGATCGCAAAAAGAAAACACCAAACGGCTGACGGTTGGGAAAAGGCGTTCGGCCGGCGGAACTTACCCAGGATGGCGCCCACGATCACCTCCGGGATCTCGACGTTCTTCTCCTTGCTGGTGCTCATCTCGGCCGGCGTCGGGCTCTTGCTGAGCGAGCCGAGCGTCTGGGCGGCCGCGTTGAGCGCGCTCTGGTTGCTCAGGCTGAAGGCGTTGTTGTTGATCGAGATCGGCGTGGCGGCCTGCGTGCCCGGGTGGCGGAACGGGTCGAACGAGGTCGGATCGTAGCGGTCGATGGCGGTGGTGCGGGGCGTCGCCGTGCCCGCGCCGTGCAGGTACGAGTCGAGGTTGAGCTGGCCGACGGCGCCGTACACGCCGGGGGCGGCGGAGGCCGCGGCCGCCGTCGTCGGTTGCATCTCCGGCATGCCCAGGTAGCCGAGCGTGGTCGAGTGCGTGCCGTTCTGCAGGCCGACACCGATGCCGAGCACGCCGTACTTGGCCAGGACGCCGAGCGCCGCGTGCACCTCAGCCGTAGCCGTGTCGGAGTAGCCGGACTGTCTCATGGCACCCTGCGCCGTTCGCGTTGCGCGTGAGGGTGTGGTTGGTTGAGTTGGTGTGATGACGTCGGACCGCAGAACGGGGGAGAAAGACAACGATCGAGAAAGAGAGAGAGCGGGAAAACCAAAATACGGATCCATCGAAATGGAAAATGAGGGGAAAAGAGAAAAAAACGGAGAAAAAGGAGATAAGTTAGTATGGCTGGTTTGGAAGGTCGGCTAGTAAAAAAAGGTAACAAGCTCAAAACACGGTACACTAAACATTTGGAATGGGTGGGGACATAAACAAGAGCACTTGACGGTTGTGGCAGTCTCAGCTATGATTGTCGAAGAATTTAAAATCTTCCCTTTGACGTTGAATACAGATCTTTAGAAGCCAAAGGATAGGACAAGAATTGATGGCAAATAAACAACTTCTGAAACTGCCACAAACCGACGAGCGGGACGTTTCCGCGGGAGATATTGGAATGCTTCTGCCAGAATGCCGTTTGCTTCAGTGGAAAATCGAACATAGGTTCGCGAGCCCTCGGATCGGATCCTTCGGGAGCGACAATCAAGTAGATAACGGAAAAAGAAAAAGCCCATCTCGATGCGGAATGTTTTGGCGTATGGTAAGAAATGAGAGATCAGGTGATCAACATGTTTGACCAAAACCGGCAGCAAGAGCGCGGGTGGAAAATCGTACGTTAGATGCATTCTTGGGCGAGAGGTGTGGAAATTATTTTTGTAAAGAAAAAATAAATAAAACAGTACACACAACACACGGACAGTGAGCGCCATGTAGAACATGTAATGAGGCAAACATGTGGCTAGGATAGACACTGACGGCGGTAAGGGGCGATAGAGCAAAAGAAAGAGAGATAGACATCGTGAGAAAGGGAGTGAAAGGAGGAGATCGGGGGAAACTTGATTGAAGGAGTATTTGCAAAACTATATATTTATAAACTCTAGATGTAGAAAAGAAAGGGAACTTCCAGAAACGGACTGGCTCCGATGAAACTCCGCGCGCGATGTAGGAATTTTGGGAAATCGAATTGGACCGCATGGGATGTGGTTGGGATGTGGTGGGGATGTGGTGGTAAACAATAACAGGGTAAGAATATTTGAAAGAAAAAAACCATGAAAGTTCTACCTTAATGTGGTCAAGCAATTGTGTAGTAACTGTAGGATTAGTCTGTGGTGATGGTGCACCTAGGTTTAATGACAGATTAAGTCCGGTGCCATTGACCAGCAAACCGGCCGCCGTCGCACTCGGCAGGGGCCCGCTGATGGCGGAGTTGAGTGATGCGGTGCTGGAGCTGAAATTGGGAGTCTGTGAGGCGGCGAATGGCGAACCAGTGGGGTTGAAATTGGCCACCGGTCCGTTGATGTCTGCGTATGATACGTTCAAGCAGGTGCCGGATGATGGGTCTTCGACGATCTTGGCCAGGATCATCTTGCATGCAACTTTGTTGTTCTCCTTCTCGCCGATGATCGTGATGCAGCGCTCCTGCAGCGTGAGCTCTTTCGGCTTCTGCGAGATCTGCACGTAGGAGCCGGATTCCTCCTTGATCTGTTTGATGTACGCACCGGCCTTACCGATGATCATGCCCGCGGTCGAGTTCGGCACCAGGATCTTGACCTGCTTGTCGCGCTCCTGGGCCTGCTTCGCGTCCGCCTCGGTCAGTGCTTTGGTCATGTCCGGTTTCTCCCGGATCTTGTCAATGATAAAGTCGAGCACGGTCAAGATCCCATCGACCGTGCCGCTAATGAGACAGACACGCTCGGTGGTTCCTTTGAAAAATGAAGAGAAGGTCAACATGAGAGAAAAAGAAGAGAGAGAGAGATAATAGAGAGAGAAAGAGAGAGAGAGACAGAGAGGGAGAGAAAGAAAAAAAATGTTGATGAGCCTGAACTGTGAGCAACTTTGTACAAATGGTTCTTAAAGATTTTCGTCAAAAAGATCACAAGACTAAAGGACTAAGATGTGGGAAGGGTACGTTGGGACGTTGTTTGTTTTGGTGAGAAAAGAATAAAACAAAGGATGTTTTTCAATCAGAATTCTCGACACGGTTTGAGATAGGATTGTTAGAAACTTTTCTAGTTTATTAAGCACAATTGAAATGCACTTGCTTTAAGAAGCTGAAGGCATGTTTTATAGTAAACCTTTTTCGTGCAAATAAAACCGTGCAAAGAGTGACTTCAAAGGAATTCTAGAACATTTCTGTTTGTTTAATGAACACACAAACATCCCCCCGACAATGGGGGGGAAAATTGAAAATGACAAGAACAGTTCGATCCCACAAGTAAGTGGTTTTTCCCTAGTCGTCGCAGCACATTTCCCGAGCTGCACGCTGCAGACCTTTGCTAAAGGATGTTTTGAAAATAGATATGATTATTGTGGCTGATGTCGTCTCGGCATGATTTGGTGTCCTTTGGTGACCCGACCGGGGGAGCTAGTTGGTGGGGTGAGATACAGAGGCGCGGCGATTTTGTCGTTTGATAATGTATCTATCTATATGAACAATAAAACACGTGACCAGCGAGTGCACACACGATGGGCAGGCATGAAAACGCGCCAGAGAGGGCGCGCAGAGGGAGCGAGATACACCGAAAACACGGATGAAACAGCAAATGTTGCGGGTTTTGTAAATACATATATAGCGAAATAGATAAAAGTAAAAGGACACGTAAAATGCTAGAACGCAAAAAAATAAAAAATGTATGCCATTTGCTAACAATCGATAGCCGACGAGTTCGACAAGTTAGGTATACGCGAATGTTTTGGTTTTGTTGTTTGCAAATGTTGCGCTGCTGTTTGTGGATGATTGGCGGATCGAATTGGATTATTTTTTGTGAGCGGTGACTTTTGCGGAGCGCACAACAGAGAAGAAATCAAAAAAGGGTGACACAAAAATAGTTGGGTAAAATATTGGGTAAAATGAAATAAAATTTCAACGAATACTTGTCGTTGTTTGAATTCATATTATCTCAATACATTTAAATTATATTTGAAACGCGCAAGTTATCACAGCATTATTATCCTTTTGAGACATCCTCGAAACAGAACGAGAGGAAACACGATGGAAAGAATAAGAGAAGAAAATCGTGGGATGCCAGGGCAGGGCAGAAGAAATGGGGCTCGGGCGGGAGGAACCCGTTATAGCCGACGGCACTTACCGGGGTAGAAGTCATGTGATTTGGACATCTTCACCCGGGCACCCGCGTCCTTCTGCAGGGAAGCGATCGTCTCGCCTCCCTTGCCAATGATGGCGCCGGCGGCCACCGACGGCACCAGCGTCTTGAAGTGGTAGTTGTCCCCGCCGCCATTGCTGGTTGTGGTGGTGGTGGCGGTGGCGGTTCCCGTGGCTGTGGAAATCATGGAGAAAACAAAAGAATTCGATTAGTCATCGGGTAAATGCTAGTGTTATTTAGGTTCTTAAATAACATTTCAAAATTTAAAAAATAACTGGATGAACTGTTTGGCTAACAACAAAGTATGTGTCATCTTTTTGCGACATACCATGGTGTATAGTATATCTGAATACACCAGATTTGTCAATCGTTTGTGTAGGACCACATCATAAATTTCATTTTTAATACTTTTAATACTCCACTTCCGGTCGTGGGAGATGTTGGCTTCGTTGATAGGTGATCTGATGCTCCAACACCCAACGATGGTCAAGCCTACGATCAACTTCGACATAGTACATGATCAAACAGCGCCAAAAGACACCGATGTCAGAGTTTGCTTATCGCCATGCTGCTTCGCTTGGGGTCCAGCAGAAGCGGTTCACCTTGAAATTCACTGGAATGTTTACGGACGTGGTCGTTGAAGTGGGATTGCAGAAGCTTGTAGCACCTACGCGTTTACATTAGCTGTTCCCCTCCCCCCCTCCCTACCCACTCCCCCGCGATCGCGTCATGTTCGTGTGCCATACTGTTGGTTTAAAAACCATTTAATTTACTCAGTCCTTTGCAGATTCTGTTGAAAACAGTGCGGTTCAGGTGGAAGAAGTATATTTGGTTTCTTTCGAAACTTGTTCAGTAAAACACTGTGCACACACCCACCATGGACATCCTTACACAAAATTCGGCAAGAAATTGCTTCGGTGGTGACCTTGAAGCTACAAGATCACAATTTTTATCTTTCCACCGAATGTCAGGGTGTTTCATCAGATGTCTTCACAGTTAAAATGTTGACAGAAGACGGTTTTGCGTCAAAGCTTCTAACGAGAGGGATGCCACAAAAACGAAAAAACGTACGCCTTTTTTCCATATCGTCCACCGACCGAATGGTGGAGGAGTTTTTTGCCCGGGGAATCTAAAGTTCGGGCTACCGAAATCGAAAACATCAAAACCCACTCGTCGGTTTCGATCTCCGTTGGGGGAGGGTAAAGTGTAGGAGACGGCCGTAATTCTGGAAGTAACACAAACGGAAAAAAGAAATCCTTTGAAGAACTGTCACTTTCTGGCTGTCGGCTGGAAGGTAAGTGGAGTAAATTGCCCCGAGAATTCGTCTAGCCCATGGATGGATTGACGGTTTCACTTTCAGGTCTTCACTTTCGGGCGGCAAGTTGGTAAATTTCGACTCTACCACCCCAAACGGGGTCAGCAAAGTAGGACGAATGATTATCGACCGCAGAAGTTGGAGAAGCCGGCAAGAAACCGAGATTGAATGTTTGGTGCAATGCTTCAATTTGAACGAGTTCAATTATTGTGACAGTGATCACCAGAAAGGAGTTCGAACGAAGTCTATTTTCTTGTTAGTTTTATATTGCAACATGGATTAGGCAATTGGCTCACATTTGTTTGTATGTGCAAAATATTGTAGAAATGCTACATACTTAATGGAGTTTCAAATTGAACACATTTAGCTCCAATCGTGACATCTCATACCCAACAATAGGACAAAAACGTAAATAGAACAACAAAGTTGATAAGTCAGCGTCACACAAGTGTTGCCAACTATCCAGCGAACTTTGAAATTAAACTTCTTGTCCAAATGTCGAGCTGCACGCGAACTAGAACGAACCGATAAGTCCCCTCTGAAGCAATTTAGCAACTCCAGCAGATCGTGCTCTATCATCGAGTTGCTTTAATCTTCTCGTTTCATAAGCCCTGCCCTGGTGAGGACTAGGGAAGTTCATTTGCCATTTGCGCCATTCCTGTCCGGTGTGTTGTAGTTGTTTGTTTTTCCCCTTTTTCCCCCCCTTTTGCCACTTGCACAATCGGTACTACTAGGGGCCATATGCTTCTTGCGCTCCATTTGATCCTTTTCACTTGAGCATGTTTCTGATTTTTATCCCTTTTTAACTAGCGTTCCTTTTTTTCTCCACATTCTCTCTCGCTCTCTTCGGCGACTCTTTGCACGTGGTTGGGAAACTGGAACGGTGAGGAAATTCCCAGTCACGGTGACCACACTGCCTCTTCTCCCCCGGAAAAACGGTCCCCTGGGGTGGAGCCAGGGCTATAAAAGTTAATTGTGTTTTTCCCTAGCGATCCGGGGATGTCGCAACGCGCGACGGACCCGGGTGTATTCTGGGTACTCGTACGAGCCATTAGCTATCGCCAGGGCTCGGAGGCGCGCGTGCACACTACACTGCTTTCGCTCGAAAAAAGTTTCCCGCCCGACATCACGTCGGGAGATGGGTAAGTTTTTATTTCCGGGTAGAGTTCATATTCTAGGCAACTGCAATGTCCGTGCGGTGTCTTTTCTGTTTTGGTCCGTGGGCCAAAATGGGACTTAGTAAACACAGTTAGCTCTTTAGACGGATCGGTTGGAACAGATGTGAGTGTCGCTGTACAAGATAAGTTTTCGAAGGGAGGAGGACGCTAAATGAGGCAAAACTTGCGCGACATGTCTCCCTATGATAGGAAAATTGGTGAAATGTAGTGTTCCCTTCGAGCTTCGGATAAATAAAATAAATAATTATGAGCAGATCACAAGTTGGTAAATAAAGGAGTCTGTTCGTTTTTATATACATAGTAATCGGCCTTAAAAGGACTTCAAATTAAATTTGAGTTTTAATATAGATTTAATCATTTATCTAATGCAAGTAAAACTACAAACTTATTTTAATGTTTGAAAACTTGTTGTGTGCATCTAACATTCCCACAAGAGATGTAAACGGAGGGTGATTTAGCCAGCTATAATAAACAACATCGTAAACAACCCCTATTATGAGTTAATAAGCACCATCTCATCTTCATCATACATGGTTAAAATTGTTTGCTCGTGCAAACAATCACCACATAATGATACGCCAGGCAAGTGGATAATCGCGTCTTTCGCGCAAAGACGTTTGACAGCTGGCGGAGGGTAGCGGCTACACTGACCGGTTCCGGCTGCTCTTGCTCATGATCATGCGGCTCTTGCCTTAGTAGATCAATGCCTACGACAGGCGATCTTTTCTCGGTCATGGTCAACGACGAGGGTGACACACTGCCATGGGTTCTGCAGCGACTCCTTCGCTGCGCCGGTGTGCGTGAGCACATTCTAACCTACTACGGATCACTAGAATCACGACCTGTAATAGGCAAGAGCCTAGTTTCAGTCGAAGGTTATGCTGTTGTCACACACAACATACTTTCTATGTACGGTGCAATTGTGATGGCAAAAAAGTTAATTGAAGCCATTCTTCTCCCCTGGTGAGGGGGCCACACAGTTCAAGTGCCCGATCATGGCCCGGTGAGACACAGTTGCCACGGTGTTAGCCGATTGATGTCTGATTAGCATTGTTATTCGAAGGAACAACCTACACACGCGGGCGAGAAGATCTATTTTTATCGGCCCACCAATACCAGACTCGGCCAATATTTTATTCACACAGAGACTGATTTGCCAGCCCTGGCGGTGCTTCGGTGCCTCGCTCGATTGACATTTGGGTGCCCGCTGATGTCGGCCGTCGGGTAAGTATGTCGCTCCGACTTAATTCCGACGTCGATGCAAACGAATGACATCGATCTGCTTTCATTTGCAGTTCCGATTTGATTGAATAATTGAACGGATCGGGCAAGCGTGTGCACGTAGTTCGTCGATCACTTGGCCACCAGGCCAGGAGGGGAGAAGGGGATCTGGGACACCAAAATGGGACACCGAGATGTTTCGTAGCTGGTGGGGTCCGTGGTGGTCGGCTACAGGTGGATCAGACGGAGGTCGCTATTTTAAGAACGGAGCCTGCAGCGGAATAACAAATGAAATGATTGCGTTCTTGTCGTGTCTTGTCTGTTTTCCTTCGTATCGAGACGTCCGAGAGATGGTAGTCATCAGCATCGCGCGGTACTGTATCGAATCTGAGCCGAGACCGACCACCAATCCTTTGCCTCCCTCGAGCTTGCTAATGAAATTAAAATACAACTTTCGAATCAAGTCCAAGGTCTCGCGAGGTGTCGCGAGGTGACCGTGAGCCATCCCTGGTGTGTCGAAAAAATCGACGACTCTCGTGCTCTCGAGTGTCGGTTTTATTACGTCAACGCAATCGTTTTTGGGGTGGCAAAATGAGAAGCTTTTTCTGCCTTTTAAAAGGGAAATAAAATAAACAAACATACAGAGAGCGCGGCCCCAAAAAACGTGACCGACACTCCAACAAGGCGAGGTGGCGTTTTCCCAGTTGTTTTCTCTGATGTTGCGCATTGTCGGGCGCGTCGTTCCGCAGTTCGGTATTCGGCTGGGCTGGCGTTCGTTTAAGATTCAAATGAGCAATAAAGACACACCAAAGCAAAAGGGACGTTGAGGGAAACTGTCCCCAAAGAGGGTACCACGGGTCACGTGTTCATCAGCGGCAGTCGCTGTGTTGGGGAAAATGGCCCAGATTGGAGCACGGAGCTTGTCTGCTTTCGCCCCCCGCCGTGGTCTGCAACGCAAGGACCGGACGCATATCCACTAATCAGCACTGGGTGTGTGTGTCTGTATGCATACGATGCATACTGCATCACATCGGGGGCCAACTTTTGCAGTTGCGCATAGCAATTGGTGCATATTTTGTGCTCCCGCTTCCGTTTTGGCCACCATTCCGGATGCACACATTGATGCACTGCTCTTTTTGGCTTACGACGGCTCAGGGGAGGCCGGCTATGGACGAAGGGTTTGCTTGACTTTTCAAACAACGCGAGAAAAGTTATTCCCCCCAGCACGCAATCACGGAGATTGTGAAGATAACAGCGTGCTATGAACGCCATTCTATGGGAAAAAGTGAGTTATATGTTTGGGAAAGTAATTTTAAATAAAGTAGATTATTTGTGTTTTTTTTTTATAAAAATCATAAAGTTCATGACGCGTAAGTTAATTTTATGACAACTAAGGTAATCCATAATGATTGTCGTCGATGTTGAAAAATTACTAAATAATTAATTTCAAAACATGTTAAATGTGATTGATTAAACCATGAATGTGATGCAAATATGGTTCTAAAATGCATAACTCAACGTCAGAGAGTCGTTCAGTGAACAGTAATAGCCAATTATTAAACTGTTAAAAACATGTCAACATTTTGGAGCAATAAAGAACGACACTAGAGGACGGTTAAAGCTCACTAATCGGTTGGTTAGTGGGAGCAAAGTGCGAGCGGTAAAAGTTATGGGCAGATAAAACCGCTATAATCGCACCCCCGGCGCGTGCTTTCCTCGACCGAGCGAGCGATTCGAGTCGATAAAAATCGAACCAATTTCGATGTATAAAGTGTGCCTGGCGGCACCATCCAAAACATCGCTGTGAGTTCGATCGCCCAGCAAGGTGTCAACACACACAAGTGTGACAATCAACACCCTCCGCGTGCGGAGGAGTTGAAGATCGGGAGGGAGATGAGGGAGAGAAAAACACGATTGTTTTCGAACGACTGGAAAGTTGATCTTCCTGTTCCGTTGGCATCTTCCCTGATTTAGATGCCCTAAGAGGGAAGATGCCCAAAGGCGAAAGGGAAGTTGTGCAGGGTTATTCGAACCTTTGACGTCATATTATCCGTTCGCAATCGCTTTTCATTTGTGCGACGTTTCGGTGGTGTGTTGGAAAATTCTGACGCTTCTATCTGTGAGCGTCGAAATCGCGTCCGGTAGAAGGGGGACAACCAAAGAGTGTCATTCGGAAATGATTGGACAAACCGGGTGGAGTGCAGGGTTTTGAGGAAGGTGTTGAAGGGCGGTGTTCAGCAGAGCAAACTTCCGACGATTATGATTATTACCAGCGAAGCTAACGCAACGTGGCAGACGATTGGCGGATACTCAATCGTACGGCAATCACGGGCGAACGCCGGGCGTTTGGAGATGATTGCCGGCGCGGAATTGAACGTGATTGTTGGTGTGGTCGTTTTCGAAGATGGCACCATCTCGCAGAAACCCTGCAGCGAGCTGACACACATCTTGCCAATCTTTTTCCTCCGATGTTTATCATTTTCGGCGATGATTACCGGTGGCTTACGGTTGCAAAAGTATTGCTTTTCCTCGTGGGCTTACCCGTACGAAAAAAGAAGATAGGGTTCCTATTTCGTCGGAGATCCAAAGTCTATTCATAGGCCCATCTTAGTAGTTGGCTACAAAGTTTTGATGACGCCATTTTTCGTATTGCACACACGAGAAAAACTTTCCAGAAACTTCCACCGATGATTGGCACAAGTTAACAACAGTTTTGTCATGAGCCTTCGCGAATTATTTGTACGAAGTTAATGGAACCTTATTATTGGCTTCTTAAAGATCACTATGTTTTGTGAGTTTATTGACTCGAAGAGCTAAATTCATAATTCAAAATATGGTCATATTGTAAATGAATTCCTAACTCACACAGCCTCTTTCTGTGAAGTGTAAATTCATCTCACTAAATATTTCTTTAATCACAGGTATACGAACCAAGATTTTAACGGGTCTTCCCTAATAAAAGATGTCTTGTAGAGGAAATGAAATTCATCTTCCATATGGGTACTTTTGAACGGGTTAATTCTTTTCAAGGACATTCCAATAAACTCAACTCTCAAACTAAAGATCTAAAGTATGTTTGTTGTGCCATTGATATGTTCTTACCATTTTTTCGTGAGAAGTACGAACTTATCTAACGGCTTTCGATTCTTTTTAGACAAACATGTTGGACGTTCTAGTGTCTTGACGGAAAGGAAAAGGTAGAAAGGAAAGGAAAGATAAAAATATTCACTACAACGGCGTTTATCGATCGACCATTGCATTCCAGCGTCGCATTCCCGGGCTTGTCCATTAACGAAGCATTTCGCCAGTTTTGTTGGCAGGGAAATAAAAATAATTAAATGCTCGTTGGGACGTTTGCGAGCGAGGCGTTGCGAAAAACGCTTACCTTCGCCGTCGCCCGGAGGAGTGCATTTAACTGTTGGACTGTAGTAAAAAACGCGTGTCGTTATATTGCGTTCGCTCAACGCTCACGTTTTATTTCCTCCTTCATTTCTCCCATCAAACGACCACCGGGAAGCCCGTTCCTCCCACCCGCGGTCCTTTCGTTGACGGTGATGATCAGACCGTGATCAGAGCGAGTCAATTTCATTTTTTGATGGCTTCATCACCGAATATTTGTCGGTGCATGCCCCATCGTTGCGTCTTGGTTGAAAATCTTAAAACATAGAAGTACACCCACCGGGGGAGGGGAAGGGGAGGGCGGGAAATGGCGCATAGGAGGCATGGGGACGGTATGGTTGTGGCCCAAAAGTGCCCAAGACGCACACACACACACACGCGCGCGAAAAGATGTACATACTCTCGCGAAGTTCGGACAAGGCAGCGTCTGCACCAAAGCATCACCGTTTTATGCGCTCGTAAATGTTACCGTTGGGCGCGCGTTATTATTATTTTTATTGCAACGAGCCAAAAAAAAAAACAAAAACAAAACCAACAACCCTTGGCGCGTAAGTGAGCGAAATCACGCGGTGCAATGGGGTGAAGCGCTATAATAAAAACAAAAGCAAAGCCAAGCCCCGAAGGAAACAAGAACCACCCCGAAGGAAAATCGCAGCATCCTCCCCAACCCA
>KE524947.1:49321-65685 GCA_000441895.2 Anopheles sinensis | reverse complement strand
GGCGAATCACGGCCCTTCTGCCGCGTCCGAATGAGGTGTAGAAAAATCTGATTTTATGCTGCCGAGCTGAGGGCCTTTTTGGGGTGGAGTGGGGGTTTTGTTTTTGGGTGACTATTTTTAGACGCACTTAGAGAGTCCACTTTCGCGCTAAAGGGGTCGTGGGAAAAGGGCTGGCTGGCGTGTCTGGCCGCGGAGGGGTTTAGCAAGTGCCCGGTTATTGTATGTACCGAAGCCGGTTTTCGGTTCCCTCTTTTCTGGTGGACTTAATAAATGGAGTGATTATTCCCATGGAAGATCAATCGAGTCGGTTGGAAGCAATAGAAAAGTGGAAAATGTGCACAAAAAAAGGATTTTTATTAATTTCTATATTTTGTAGGGTTAAATCAACTAAATGTGTCTAATGTTCACCATCATTCGGAGTAAACACGCCCTTCGGTAGGATATGAAAATTGAAATTAATGGTCGTAAATCTGCGCAGCGATAAAAGGAAACGCTCGTTTACGAGCAACTAATTGCGCCATAGTGGCCAGCGCTCTCGAAAATCAATTGACGCCGGACGGGCCGGGTGGGTGGCAAAACCGGCGTGAAAACAGAAACCCACCGAGATTGAGTGAGTGTTGGAGTGTTGTAAAAATTATGCACATTTATCCGAAACCCAACCAGACCGGACCATTTTCATGCACGATTTCCATATTAATGGGTCCGTTAAAAGAAGCGCGCACTTGTGCGGCGTCAAGAGAGCATCGCAGAGAGTAAGATCTTATGTAGGGTGTATGTGTGTGTGTATGACGTCGAACGGGGTTGTGAGAATTCCACGCTTCGTTTACGGGGAGGACGCCCCATGATGGAAAAATGTCGGTCACCGCCACTTGACAGGCTCACTTCATTCTCGCGATAGCGCCGGGGGTGAAGAAAACCGAACCGATACGAAAACTGAAGCGAACCTCCCGTTTCTGCGGTCTTCCCCTTTTATCAGTTTCAGCGGCTTTCGAGTTCTTTTCAAGTTTCCATTTACTATTTTTCATGCCTGTTGTTTCGAGTTCCAGATGCTGCTTCTTCGTTTCGCATTATGTGCATTTCTACGCCGAGGGAACTGGCGGCTTCTGGTTATGCGATCTTGCTCGCACCGTTTAATCTTCCCACTATGACGAAGCACGAACTGCGCTGCGAAGTTGTGAAGTGTTTAGCAGAAGCGGTTTTAGCTACCGATTGGTACCGATTGCATAAGGCCAGCGAAACCAACCGTCCACCGCAAAACCGCCGGAAAACGGAGAAGGAGAAAAATGGACGACCATCAACCACAACGTTTTGCACCTCCCATTGTCTCTCCCCTTCCACCCACCGTTTGAGAAACACATCAAACACAAATGTCGATAATTGAAATCACATGTTTTAGGTTGTGGGACATATACGCGCCATCTCGTTAAGTGGTAATGGATGTCAAGAGGTTTTCAGTAGGAATGAGTGTCGTAATTTTTCGCATCATCAAATGGTTTGTAAAAAGTACGAAACCCCACAAAAAGGATTATTTGTTATCTCCCAATGAGGAATAGAGAAAAAAAAATGTTATCCTGACACGCTGCAGAAAACATACTTTCATACATCTCTCTATTCTTTACGTATATGTTTAGACACACTTGTCAGGTTTTTTCAAAGATACACTCATCCGTATCTCCCGATTTTCGTTTAGGTTTCACGCAGCCGTGTTTCGTCTCAATAATGTCAGAGTGCTTCCCACGTCGTTTTTATTTTCACTCGGTCCCAGAACACCTTTAGCACTTCACCAGGCAAGTGTCGGACAGAATCTCAAGTTTGCCGAAGTAATCGAGAAAGAAGACATGTGGCGTCTACGCAATCAGACGCGCGCTAATAAGATGCCATTTTACGAGCCACTTCCGGTGCACATCTGGGCCGCCGTCCGGAGCCGGGGGCCACATCAAACGCCGACATATTGCGGCTCCACTTCTGGAGACCGCATAGTGACACCGGATTTTTATTAGTGCCCACCCTGGGACCAAACTCCTACACACACATGTGGACATAAACAAACGAGAGAATCAACCGAAGTATCGGTGTCGACTCCGGAGGTCGCTTGGGTGTACTTCCGATCTGATGACGTTCGGCGTCTTTTCGCTTGAAGGAGGAAGGAAAATCCCGGCCATAAATCGGACGGTCCGAATATACATTTCCCCGGGGAAGGCGTAGAAGAATGGTCAGGTGCTGGAAGGATGTCTCTCAAATACCAAAACATACGAAACTCCATGCTTCGGAAGTGCCCCAAGTCGCTAGTCGCTCCGACTAATGATATGAAAATATTTACACTTCATCAGCACCGACGACAACTCCAGCCTAGCGTCTCCACCTTTCGTTATAAGTTTTCTACGGCGAGGAAGAAGGTGGTCTTACATCTATCATAACGACGACGCACAGATCGTTGCAGTGGAATACACCAATGATGCGGTTCCGTTCTAATTAGTCCCCCGGGAAGAAATGCCATTACTGCCCGTCCAATTGCATGATGGATTGGTTTGGATTAGATTGGAACTCCTAGAGCGAGTATGTCACCGTAATATATACCGATTTGACGCAAAGGAGATATATGATTTCCCAAGGATCCATTAGGATCCATTTCCAGCTGACAAATTCATGCAGATTTAAAGCTGTTTGACATGCCTCTAGGTTTGAAGCAGATTAAATTGTACAAAAACATCTTTCCTTAAATATCCCTTAAATGTTCACTTTAATGTATCAAGTCCTTCAACTCACGCCAGCAACAGATCGCGCTTTGACGACGTTGTTCCCTTGGAAGTAAAAAAAAATTTCCCATCGAAATGATTATGAAGTTGCTGCCGCATACTAATTTCCTTTCCTCCAGCATAACGAAGCAGCAGTTGCTCCAGTGTTTGGTGAAAAGTGATGGCCTCATAAAAATCACCATTAACCGTGCGCGGACTCGCTAGGACGTCGACGTACGTTTCTACCTCGTCAGCGGCTCTTCAAAATGTCCTTCCGTTCCTGCATCAGTACCAGCTAATGGTGCTTCAAAACGGTTCCCGGTCTTCTGCTGGAGAAGAATAAACTACCGCACCGTGGAGTAGTATGTGGGGGAGAAAACCGGGAATCCACACCGTCAGCACTACCACTATGAGTGTGTTTGAGTGAGGAGACGTCAATGAGGAAGCTGCTACGAAGGGCTGAAGTGAGGTAAGTTTAGCGAAAAGAAGTAAATTTATCACTCTCTCATTTGGATGAAGAAAGAAAAATGGAAGTGAGGCTGGAGAAAAATGGTTCTTCTTGTGACGCTACTCCAACACTCGTTTCTACATGGACCTTGGACGGTTGTCCTCCTGGTGATATTGTAGTTGGTCTGTCGAACCGTCACCATCTTCATCACGGTTCGTCACGGCACACGACCATCTTGAGCATCTTGTATGTGTATCGTCGAGCAAGGACGACTACGGATCTAAGCCGGGATCCTCCACCCAAAACCACCTTTGCACCTTTTGCCCAGCGAACCTTAACGGCGGAAGTGTGCGCCGGTCGGAAAACTTCCGCAGAATCCAACGGGTAAATGAAGCAACGTGCCGGGACTGGTCGGTGTTCGTTCCTCCTAACGCGTTCTGCTCAGGACTCTTACTTTGCGCTACGCTCAATCATTGATCTAAGGGATGCTCGTCCCAGGTTCTACCGTTTGCAGAAAGCCTCGAGCCTGGACGAACGCTTCCCCGTCCTCTCACAGACTTTCCCGTGTTCCCTTTTTGACCGTCGGAAAATTCCGCACCGGCCATTAAGTAGCCAAGGGCAAGCAAGAGCCAAGCGGCAAAGAATGCCCTTAACTATGCCCTTTTCCCCATCGAGCTGGATCTGGAAGATGGAACAATTGTAGCCCACGCCGAAAAGGAAGTGATTAGTGTCCAGATGCCTCTAAAGCCTTGTCCTGCACCAGAGCGGACTACATTCCTCGTGAGGTGAATTGGCCGGAAAAGGTAGGTACAAGAAAAACGAAAGGAAAAAGTTCAAACCGTACCGTATCTTCTTCCCACCGGCGCTAAGCAACATCTCTTTGGAGCACTCGTTATCCCTATGGATGTATGTAAGTGTGTAAGTAGAGTCTATTTTTAATCCAGCCCTTGGAACTTCTTCGCGGGGAATGTTTTTCAGTTCACGCCAAAGGAACAGACTGCGGGGTGCGGCATGGAACGCCTGCCTGTCTATCAAGTGGGCTCTACACTGGCGTCGTCGTCGTCGTTGGTTGTAGTATTCGCTTATTAACATCGAGTAAGGGTGTATGTTCATTGCGATACCCGACCCGGGCTGCCGTTGGGATTGATCTGACAGCTATCGTCAAACTGTCAGGATGTTGCGAAACCGACAACAACCGAGCACCGGAGGGAAAGGTGTGTGCGTGTGCCGCAGTGGGATAAAATTGTCTTTTCACACCACGACCAAGCGAAGTCCCCCCCCCCCCCTTCCCTTGACGGTGTCACTGCCATCTCCATGGCGTTTTGGATATGGAAACATTTTTTCTCCCCTTTCACTGAAGGCAACATCGGTGCGAGGAATATAAATTCCATCCCGAGAAGGGCAACGAACGGTTGGGAAGGCAGGATGACGCCGCCGGAAGCAGGATTCAGTGGCAGGAATTGAATTTCAAGAATTCTCGACACACTTCCTGGCCGCATGATCCGCGCTGAAACCGAAGAAGATTTGCGCCGCTTTCGTCATCCGTTGGAACAAATCCGTGCACAATTGACATGCGGAAAGTCTAGCTTTTCCGAATGCTTCAACAAGCTCAACCGGCATGGGATTTTTTTTGGCCTCCAAAAGGGGGGTGGATGCAGTTGACGAAAGCGGATCCCTCATCCCGGAGGGGGTTTCCATGCTGACGATGAGGAATTGATGCGAACCTTCCACCCTTCACCGCTTTTTAACGCTCTCGAACTGTTTCCTGTGCTGGGTGGATTATTTTTATCCATTTGTTTTTTTCTTCTATCTCTTCCCAACCGACAAAAGCGTGCTGCTGCTTAGACGTGGGAAGATAAATCACTTCCAGGGGAGGGAGAAAAAAACCACCCAGCCTTGTAAAGAGACCGAGATCGATAGGAATAAACAAAAAGTGGCGTTAAATGGAGAGTTGAGCGGAACGGATGGGTTTCCGTTTTTTTCTTGTTTTAATTTGTAATCGTTTCGTGCGGATAATCAAAATATGCTCATTAATTTATGGAGGCGATGGTGCAATCGGAGTTTTCACAAGCCCACTGCATACATTGGGATTAGCCGCCACTGGTTCTACTTCTGATCTCAACCAACGATTTATTTCATCTGTTTGCGCAACCGACACGTCTCGTCTGTGCTAAAGGTTTGGCTCTTTGATGTACGGAATGAGTTGTTGTCGATGTTTGCATACCGGTTTGGTAAACCTGCGAGCGGATATGCTAATGATTGGATTGATGCGAAAATTAATGGCATGACACTAAGAGGTAGACTAAATGGCAAAGATTGTATGCCAACTGTTTTGAGGAGGGCATTTAAATAATACACCCGAGGAAACAAGAATAGCACCACCCTGTTTTTCACCGATATCTTTTAAATGTCCATTAATTTTGAGCTTTTTCCAGTTTGGAACGTTAGTTTAATCACTTTTACAAGTTTTCAGTGAGTTACGATCGTATTATTTTGGTCTACTAACGTTTAAGTTGAATATTTCACTATTAAGCATGGAAGTAAAAATAGCACCACTTTGGTTTCTGTTCAGTAGTTGCAAATATATCAACATTTAACAATTTTAATTGGTTTTTAAGGATAGCATAAGTTAGAATAGAGCTCAAACTATAGAAATTCAGTTTTATTAGTCGTGATTTATTTGGTTTTTTGATTCATTTAGCAGAAATGGGTCAAGAACAACCAAATTTTGTCAAAACTGACTTAAACATCAAATCTGATCATGATGCAGCTACTCTGCATCCATGAAAACTGGTCTAAAAATATTATTATTACTTATCATAGCAAAACAGTTCATGAAAAATTCCGGTAACGGCGGCCACAAGCATCAACGTTGGAGTGAAACCCTGGTTACAGTGATAGATAGGCGAATTATGTATAAAAAAGTAGTGAAAAAGAGAAGAACAACATCGGTAAATCATGTGGAATTCTTTATAAGGTGCCGCCAAGACATGTGCAGAAAATTATGTTAAGCTGGGAAACCACAAGTGGCCAGAATGATTCCGCGAGCCCAACATGACAGAGCGACATGACTAAATCGGTTCAAAGTCGCTGTAAGGTGTATTTATTGGAGCGAAGCATGATAAAAAGTTCTTTTTCAGCAAAATAATGGCCATTCTTCGTTTTTAAGATGTTTGGCAATACTTTTGGCACGATTTTGAACAAGAACCGGGTGCTATAGTGAGCCGGTACATTGATGATTTTAAACCATTGATATGGGGAGATTCCTCACTGCGGTGAGAGCTTGCCTCGCCGTTGATCTGAGTGAGAACGATATCGAATATACTAGAAACAAAGTTAATTAGACAGAGCGAGTATTTTATAGGCTTACACTTCGTTTTCCAGCAGAATAATGCCGGAAATCACAAGGTTATGCTGTCTTTAGGTTGATTTCCTAACAGAGAACGGAGATTTCAGGGTGGCCAGAAGACTCTCTGTGTCCTTATCGCGTTGAAAACCTTTGGCCTAATCATGATCATCTTGATTGTCTTCAAATTTCAATTAGTTAAGCAACAATTACGTGCCAAGTCGTATTTGTGAATGTTGCGAGCATCACGAGCAGACTTTCCTCGAAAAAATAATTTGTTGCCTACAAATCTCCGTATATTGGAAAGATTAGATACAAATACTCATACAATTACTAAAAACATCATTTTATTTTATTTGAATTGAGTTTTTGTTCGAATATCTTCAATCAATGAACAAAAACCAAGGTGGTGCTATTTTTACTTCCAGGCCATTTTAACGAATTATTTGAATGAAACGCTAGTAGACCAAATTAATACGATCGTAATCCACTGAAAACTTGTAAAACTAATTGAACTAACGTTCCAAACTGAAAAAAGCTCAAAATTTATAGACATTTTAAAGATATCGGCAAAAAACAGGGTGGTGCTATTCTTGTTTCCTCGGGTGTATAAATCAAAATTTTATGTGATCAAAACCATTGCATTTACGTTGCAAAAGCTTTCGAGCAAACAGTTTGTACATCCGAGATACAAAACTTCCAGACAACGATGCAAGCAAACAAAATTAAATATTTACAACCCATTCCCCAAAAAGCCAAGGACCGGGCGAAGATTTGTAAATATTTGATGAACCTGAGAGGTTTACGTTTGATTCGTTCCATTTGCAGATACTCTTCCGAGAGTTCGTGGTCTGATGGGGGTCGTTTTCGTGTGCGCCTTACGCATGATTCAGTTGGGATTACAGTTTACTACGTTCGAACCGACCGGCAGGATAGGTGATTTTGCTGCTTTATTTGGTTTTCCTATCGAAAAAGACAGTAAACAGTCAACAGTAAGTTCATCGTCGGTACAAGATTTTCTGTACCATGCGTCAATGTCATCAATAATTCCCTCTACCAGATGCAGTTTCAGGTCTAAAGGATGGCAGGAAAAAAGGGTTGCTTGAGTCAATCGATTGGAGGACAAAGTGGAAACGAAGGATTGTGAACGTTGCTAGGTTTACTATAAATTAATAATGATGAAAACACATGCACACAATACTGAAAGCGTGTCAAAAAGCTTTCGTAGTAAAGCCAAAGTTCTTGGTTGATTGCATGAGGCAGCCCCGACGAGGGAATGCAACATACATTCGGAAACGATTTTCCTTTCTGTCGCAGTCCATTAGCCATCCGATGGTGTGCTGGTTTCTTAGTAGCTGCCCCAGTAATGTGGCACGCTTTTCCCCGTCCGTCCGACGACCGTCGTCGTCGTTTGCCAGCAGCGGAACGAGCACGTTGGCAGTTGTGATGCGCACGAGATGCCTCCAAGCAACCCCGGGGCGGACGAGCATAAAGCACACCACTGCAGTGAGGTGCAGTAACGGCTTACCATCGGTGGACGTGAAAAGCTACAAACGAACATACGAGGAGGCAAGGAACGTTTTGTCCAGCCGAACCGTGGCCCGATAGACGTACATGGAGGCAGCTAGTTATTGCCATTTATCATTCGACAGCGACCTTCACGGAGCGCCGGCCAGACAGGGTTTCTCCTGCGGTAAATCGCCGCTCGTTCGTATATGGATGTGTCGTGGAGCATAAAAATCCAACATTGAAAAACTGAAACCGAGCAAACGAGCTGCAAATATCGTCGCATTGCTTTGCTCGAGAAAAATAACCGCAGTGTTAGGAATAGCTTATCGTTGGCAGGTAATATTTACAATGAGTTTGTAAAACGTCTGTAGCCGTCGATGTCAACATTGTCACTCTCTACACATGATACAGTTTGCGGGGTTTCCGAAATAGAAGCTCCCACACACACACGGGGGAAGACATCGTCCCCGATGGTTCGGTAAAAGAAATAGGTCACAAAGCACTCGAACGCCCAAGGCGCTTCGATCGAAGCTCCGTGCAAGAGGGCGTCGTCTAAATAGCATTTCACCTGTCCACGTGTTTCCTCTTGCTCGGCGGAACATAAACCGCCACCAATTAGACACGTCGTTGTGGTTCATCGCACACACTCACACACTCGTGTGGCACGGCCGGGAGAGTCGTTTATTTAGTTAGCCGCGAAAATGCGTACCAAGGCCAGCACACGGCAGCGACCCGCGCGTGTCTCACATGCGCCCTTCGACCGGGCCGGTATGCAACCCCACCAGCCTTCGCCCCCTCTCGGTATGGGCTGCAGCAAGCTGTCCCGTGCCCTGGTTGCGCCTCCTCGGCTCGGATCCGTTGCGGCATTGTGCGGCAATTTGTAACGTCGAAATTCCTGCGCGCGTACTCGCGTCTTTCTAGTTTTTCTGGTCGAAGCCAACCCTCGACTGTACGAGAGGTCTTTTGAACAGTGTTTTCTTGCAAATAAACAAGTTCCCCTCAACACACGAGAATTGGAAAGCAGCTTGAATGGTGCGTTGCTAGACAATATGCTTGCATCAGCAGAAGGCGTCCGATATGATGAGAAGGAATTTTAATTTGTTTAATTTAAAATCAGTGGACCTATTTTCGTAGAAAAAAAAATATCGAAAAGAAATAACTATTTCTCTTCTTTTTATTTTTATGCTATAATGCAAACCTAAGGGTTTGAAACATAAATCACCCACATCGAATGCATTGCACCGTTTGCTTCTAAGAGTTGTTCCACATTGGGACGATTTATGTCTTTGATCTTCTAACCTTTGTGTAGAACGAACAGAACGATTGCAACGATTTAGGTTAAACATAAGATTTAATGCGCTTTTCTTGGTAAGGAAAACGCGACTGCCTTCATTTTGGCACACGCTTGCGATGGTGGTAATAAGTTTTCGTAAATTTAAACACTCACCAAAACGCTCGTCAGGTGAAGTGCTTGCTGAGACAAACGGATTTTCGCATTTTCCTCCCAATCGCCAGTCGCACAGCCGTACGCTCCTCTTCAATCTGCGCCAAATGCGTCTGGGTTGCGCCAGACAGACAAGACCGAAAAATCCTTCACTATCCCTCCCCCGTTTCCCGCCAACCCACACCGACGGCGTGCGTTTCCCCCCGGGGCGCTAGTTCTATTTTAAGTCCGACCAGAAGGCGAAGAAAAAAAAGGCAACCCCAGAGGAATCTTTGCCGGACCCTCGACGGCCGGTGTTGGCTTGGATGAGGTTTAGGTGCGAAAATTCCAACCAGACAACGACACCGGCGCGACACGGTAAGAATTTCCGTTCGTAATGCTATTATAATAATAATTCGGTCGGGACGGCGGTAAGTGCCGTCCATCTCGCGTTACCGAAGGTGAATCGAAGGCGTTGCCTCTCGGGGGGTTTCTAGCTTCGTTTATGGTTTTTGGTTCTCATCTGGCGTAGGAGTGAAATTAGATGAAGAAAATGGTGAAGGTGTTGCCAGTTCGAATTCCCATTGCGAAAGGGAGTGGAGGTCAATATTTATGCTGCTACGTAGCTCCCGGCTAATGGTGCGAAGTTCATAATTTCTCATCACATAAACTACTGGCCCGGGGCGGGTTGATTGGTGTTTATGAAACATGGAGATCGCGCTCGTGGGTCATACCGGTAGAAGGAGGTTTAATATTACGTTTACTGAACGCTTTTCGGACAGCAATCTCATTCGGGTTTGATTTGTGAATGGGCTGAATCGTAATCTATGGCCGAATACGCGTAAATATGTGAGTAGCGCGAGTAGTTTATTTGCGCCAACAATAATGGTGCAAAACATCGTTTTAGTTTCCGTAAACAAACCAATCTGTTCAGCTGAGGTTGGTAAATACTGCAGCAATAGAACTCCGGTATAAATTATCCAACGGAAATCGGATGAACTTTATTTTCAAACCATCAACAAGATGGCATATTTTTCTCATTTTTAAATACGAAAAATATTTCTTAGCATTCGCGTTCGATGTAAAATGTTACAAAATCCACACTTTTAAGAAAGAGACAAGTAATGAAGTGAAATGATAAAAGCAAAACATAAGTTCTCTTTGCGATTCTACAATAATTTGACTACAATTTATGTTTCAAAACAGTGTTTCTCCATCCTATCTCGCAGGACCATGACCTCGTCCTGCTTCGTTGCTTCTTGATCACCGGATCTGCCTAGCTTTTCCGAAGGTGAAAACAAGCCGGCCACCGGTGGAGCAACACTTTCAATAAACTGCAATATTTATGGGAAGTGAAGAGGCAAAAGTCAATGAAAATGTTGCCCGCGTCTAGCACTCCGAGCAAAACTTCCAACGGCCAGTGGATCGGACGTTGGAACTACTGAGAGGGTGGAAAAAGGGGGGAGCTTTACCCTACTTCTTCAACACTCCTTCCTCCCGGAGCATCTTCGCGCACCGTTTTCCGCCTTTTCCGCGTGCCTGCCTTCGAGCAGTTCCATCTCGCGGTGGTTCAGCTGTACGTTGGCCATCGTGCCGAGATCTAAGTGCGCATCGGGAAACTTACCTGTGCGGAGCGAACCGGGAAAAGGGGAGAAAAAAAGAGAAGGAAACGTAACATTAGAAGACTCGTTTACGTAACCGGCACGGCCGGTGTTGTGCGTCTGTTCTATTTTGCTTTCTTTCGTTTTTTGTTTTGTTAACGTAAATATAGGTCTATAAAAATAGCAGGTGAATGAAAGCGAGTGGGGTGTTTGGAATGGATGGAAGCGAAACCTGGCTTGAGCACGGCGGCAACTTCGCGTGACCAACATTCCTGGGCTAGGTGGAAGAAGTCGTGGAGTAGTCGTGGCCATTTTTGACCAGCAACGGCCAGCAGGGTCATCGGCAAAATAGTGGGAGGAGGTTTGGGGCGAGCGGGCCAGAGGTTCATGGACCCATTGCACATAGATGAGGATCATAAAAAGAGTGCCGAGCAGCTCTGTGTTTCATCGAGAAAAGTTCGTTAATCGTTCAAAGTTCGTTGCATTTTAAGGAACTCTCTAGCTTGGACGTCAGCACAAGACAACATACAAACAGTGTTCGAAACTCGGTTTAAAATGGCAGATATGTAATAAACGATTTACTCAAAATTCTACCATAACATTTTGCTTTAAGTACTAAATATGAGAGTTTAAAATACATCCAATGTTTCTCCCGTGCAAGCAAACGGTAACTATATGTAGCTTAGTTATAAAGGTAACATGAAGCATCGAGAAGGCAACATCACCGAGAAGGTAACACTCGGGGCTGAAAATAAGTAGTATGCAAAAGAACATTCACCTCAACGGTACCGAAATGGATCTTCACCCAAAACAAAACTTGACGAAGCTGTTGATTTGTTGCTTTCTTTGCACCAAAAGATTACTGCCCGATGAAAGGGAAAAATACGAAGGTGAACGAGTCACAGCTACCGTCCAGAGATTATGCTGCTTTCTCTCCAACTTGCCAAGCCATCTCCAGGGTATCATACATTTCCATATTTTATTAACAACCGTAAGAAGAACGCTTGGTGCCCCGAATTTCCTCGGCCACATTCGGGTCGAGAATAAAACAAACCCAACACAGTCCCATCGAAGGGTCGACGGTGTTTTGTGTGCTGCAAAATGGGCAGAATAATGTTGGCAAATTGTATTTCGGGTGCAATGAGAAGCTCGGGGCTTTTGTGCAAATTTTGGGAGAATGCAAATGTGACTTCAAACGTTTATAGGAGTAAGGATTCAAGCCAGAAGCCGTTTATGAGCTTGGGTGTTTCTTTTCGAACTGATAGAAGTCGTGTTGAAACAAGACAAATTTATCTAGTGAAGCCCAGCATGGAATTTTCCTCTAGGAATAAGAAAGTTCTCCACGGAATCTTTCCGTGAAGGTGAATGTGCAGTAGTGGAGTACTTAACAGAAGTCTATTTAATATTCTTCAAAAAACATGATATGAATCCGATATTATAACCAGCATTATATTTTACGCAAGAGCTTTCTAATATAAAATGGCACAAAGGCGATAATATGTATTCATAAACGAGTTATAGAGCTACGCAAAAACAAGAAAACCAATCCCATGTCATGTGTTGTGTTCAAGCATGTTGCAATACATGCGGTGCTGTTTTATGTTTATTTCGCTTGTGCTGCTGTCATCAATCTTTCACTTCCTCCTAACCTATCCGACGATGCGATATCAATCATGCACACAACGTTTGAAAACTGGATATTGATCAAACGATTTCAAACAATAAGCCACCTCCTGCCGTTGCGCATGATGGAGGAGCCAAATCATGCTGCATGAATTTTGCAACTGCCAAAAAAGTATGCTCCCAGAACGACTGCAGTACGCACCACACTTTCATAACGATATATTTATTGCGTACAAATTCGTACAGGGCAAAAGGGTATCGCGTAAAAAAATCCATCTAATTGACACTTGTTGCGGGGCGGTCCATTTGGCACTGGCTTTTTTTTCTCCCGCGAGTTCAGACGTTCGGAAGTGACAGAGTGGAAGAGAACACCGATAAAATTGATACCACGACGACAAACGTCGCATCTGATACCGGCGGCCAATCAGAAATTGATATCAATCGTGTTTTTATGTACATCACAAGGGAGTAGAGATGTGTTTCTGCTTCGATTAAATTGAAGTTCGCTCGTCACGCAACATTGTATGTGAATTTGTGTTAAAGTGGTACTGATTGGAAAAATGAAAAGTGTGGTGTGTTGTTTGTTACTAACATAGAACATAGAACCAAACCATGAAAGCACCAATAAAAAAGGCGTCTTTATTAGTTTGGTTTGAGAAAGTCAAATTTGTTTATGCTTGTGCAACACCAGGCGCCTCCTTCAAATTGTCGACCACCAGGCGCCTCCATTAGCCACCAAAGGTTTTTTCAACTTATTGAAAAACTTATAATAAAAAATGTATTTACTTGAGCGAGAAATACTGAACTCATATTAACATTGCAATGTTAAGAGGGTCTTCGATTTCACATTGAATAGACACTGATGAGCACACGTTGATTCAATCGTTATCCGAAATCGATAGCAAGACTTGAGGCAGTATTCATATTTCGTAGCGTTTTCAATGGATCATTAAGAAGATTTATTAGCGGTGCATGTTTGGTTTAGAATTACACGTGACACAAATGTCACAAATACATGGCGGATCAGGGGTAAAAGTTATGCTGCTGGCGGTGTATAAAATGTCTCAAGCAAATGCATAATTATGTTATTCATAATAAGATATGGTGGTGAGTAAGGAAACACAACCCGAATCTAAAGTCAAACCCTCCAGAAAAATGCTTCCACTATGTAGTCCGTGAATTGAGACTTTGTTTTACCCACCCTTCAACATAAACCAGGACATCATAAGAACCGAGCCGTGCTGAAGCGTGGATCATACATTCTCTTGCGGAATAAAGCAACCGTTTTGGGGTGAGTGGAATGGCAAGAATGAAACAAAAACTAGGCCAACAAACAGTTCGATTTTATCCGCCCACTCCACTGAAAGTGGTGGAGGAGTTCGAAGGGTTGCTACACTGCACTCCGTGATCGGGCGCATGTGCTTTGGGAGCGGGAGTCAAAAGTGTTGCCGTGGCTCCTTGCTTCAGGCATAGCTCCTCCAACATGGCACAAGCGCCACTGAAGAAGGATAGTCACACTCTAGGATACACTCGTGTTTTATGTGACGACTAAACACTATCTAGGGAAAGTTTTGCTTTTTATAAACCTTGATTTGAAAGCGACTACCTTTTTACCTCAGCTATGAAGGTAAGCTATAAAGCTGCATTACTCAAATGGGTTCATTTTTGCTATATCATACTCCTCGCATTTGTTTATGTTTTCTAGTATTTTATAAACGCGTTGTGATTCATCATAGTGCCAAACGCGTTAATCTAATACTCAGCAGCTGAAGTATATTACCCATAATTATAATACTCAACAGCTTAAGTATATCACCCCAAGGTATGTGCGTCCGTTCAGCAGGGAGAAAACATGTGCAAGCTTAACACACGCACACAGGTACAACCAATGGCCCCCTCCCCTGGGGGCGTTTTATGCTTAATGAGCGATTTGGCTGAGGACAGCATTTACTGAGAACCTCGAGCTGGTGGGCGTGATCATGAAGGGTCATTAATTATGCAAAAAGGATTTCCCGCGATGCAGCGCGAATTTGGAGGAGAAAGGCAATTTCCTACCACGATTCGTGCCGCTTATATCATACTTTATCCACTACACACAACCGCTAAAAGTGTCCCTGAGTTTCTTCTTTGTTTGGTTCATAGATCTTATCAACTTATCGAAATCATCCTTCATCTTTTAAACTTATCGAAAAAGTGTTACATCTATAGAAAGAGTGAAACGAAAAATAGTGATGTGAAAATGTGCTGAACTATGGACGATTTTGGTAAAATAAAATACACTAAACACATATTCACAAAGTATAATTTGACAGTTAGCAACTATTTCCATGTTAAATGTTAGTTTTGTACAGATCAAACTAAAAAAGCCCTTAAGCATGAATATAAAAATACACCGTATAGGAAAGTATGTAGAAAAGGAATAAAAATACCATTATAGTAGTCAGAAACCGATAAAAAGAAATCATTACAGAGATAAATATAAAAACGGCAGTACATGAAAACGATGTTAATAAAAAGTTAAATCTGAGTGGAAAGTGTTTATTTTGGATTGATATACATAAAGAATGTCGTTGATGAAATACGATGAATGGCTTCTTCGTGTGACCTGTACATGCGTCTCGTAGTATTTCACTGTCTCATCTCTTTTTGGTGTTCTCCTTTTTCGTCGACAGTTTTGTTTATGGTGATCCATTCGCGTTGGCAGCAGCAAGCAGCGGTGAAAAGAATTCGAAGCAGCCAACCGGACAGGTTTTCGTTTCCATTTCCCATTGATGTGTAATGCGCGTTGTGTATTTTATACTTTTTGGCGAAAAACAGAGAAGCGAATAATGATGGAAAGCGCATGTAGAAGAGGAGATAGTGAGCAGAAAGGCGTCAAGAAGTTGGTGTCGCCAGGATACGTTGCGAGTGTGCGAAGAAGATTGCCTTTCCCGTTTTTGGCTGTTGATAGCGGAGCGGTGTGTCAAAGATTTCTGGTGGTTTTTGTCGGTTTTGTTTGGCCTCCGTCCCGTTCCATCCTTTTGGGCGTGCGTTGGTGTGGGTGTGTGGGTGGTGTGTGCCCTGCTTGCTCCGTTCTCTTTGGCAGCTTAGAGCGTGGCGTATCGACAGTTCTGCTCGACGAATTGGCGGTGGCAGATGAAGAGGATGATAGTGGTGAATGTTTTGACGGTTTTGTTCAATGGTGAGAATGGTGAATTCACATGCAGATGCGCGTCGAAAGGTGGCTTAGAGTTTGGTTTGCTTTTTTTTTTGGGTGTGTGTTTTGCCTGTCTCCATTCCTGTACTGATTATTCATTGCTCAGCTGATTGATTTTTCGCACTGGCGTTCGTAAACAAAATGGCCCCGGGCAAGCTAACCCCGCGTTTGTTTCTGGTTTATTTCGTTTCGCACTGCTTATTGTTCTGTTTGTTCTGTGATGATAGTTTGGGTTTGCTTATTCTGCCTTGATCGATCGATAAACGAAAAGTTTGCCCTTGCATCGTCCAAAACGTTTGGGAAGGTTATTTTCTTATTTTTGTTTTTGTTTTGCCTGCTTGCTTGTTTGCTTTCTTGCTTGCTGACATAAATAAGGCATACGGAAAAGAAAGTTGATGTACTGCACTTTAGTAGTGGAAGGTTTTGGAAGAGTGAAAACTCACCGAAACCGGACTTCTGCTGAGTGTACTGATGATGTTGATG
>KE524947.1:16420-49301 GCA_000441895.2 Anopheles sinensis | reverse complement strand
GTTGTTGCTGCTGACTGTGATGAAAGGTGATACTTTGCTGCTGATGCTGCTGAGCGAGAGATTGCTGTTGCTGTGCGTAGCTATTAAACTGGGCACTTCCATCCTCGTAGTGGTGGTTGGCGTTGCCCACCTGGAAGGACGTACCGTCGGAGCCTTCGAAAGGGAAGCGCGACAGCATGTGGTGATGTTGCTGCTGGCCAACTATGTTGTCGGAAGGCGAGCCGATCGGTGTGGAAGTGGATCGGAACACCGGTCCGGGGTCGACGTGATTCGTCGGCGTTCCGATGAGGCTGCTGGCGAGGCTGCTGTTCTGCTGCTGTTGATGCGTGTGGTGGTGATGATTATGCTGATGGCCGTGTTGCTGCTGATGGTGGTTGAGCTGGTTGATGCGTGCCATCAGACTGTCGCCATTGCTCAGCAGACTGCTGTTGCTACCGGCGCTGCTAGCAACGGACGAGGCGCTTCCGTTCGTGTGCTGCTGGTTGTGGAAACTGACGCGATGGTGTTGCTGATGATTCACAGTACTACTACCGGGGCTGCTATTGTTGCGCTCGTCGTGCAGGGCCGAGCTCAGCTCGTCGAACATAAAGTAGCCATTGTTGGTGTGATCGGGCGAGTTTTCCACCGACGAATGGCTTCCGTTCGCCCTCCCACTATCTTGCCGCTGTAATGTGCCATATTGCGGCTGCTGCTGTTGTTGCTGCTGCTGCTGCTGCTGTTGTTGGCTTGTGGTTATCATTTGGCGCCTTTTTTATGGCTACTAGCGGAAACACACCGTCGCGTACGGATTTGCTGGCCGGAGCAACGGTCCGGAAAATTAACCACCGCAAGCTCCTCTCAATTGAAAGGCACACACACAAACACACGCACGCACGGCGTAAAAAAAGGAGCGCCGATCTTTTTCCTACTCAAAACGCCACTCCGTTAACGCCGAACGCGACCGCAACGCTGTTCCGGTGGTCGATTTTCGTGGGTTAATTTTTAAAACCCACCGCTCTCTCTTTGACAAGGTGAACTACAATTGAAGGCAGGAAAACACTCACTTTCGGTGCGCCGTGGGTCGGAGAAAACACTCGATCGGTGGATAATTGCACTTGGTTTTCCATGTATCTAACCGCGGTTTGGTCGCTGCTCTTAGTATCACTTTTTAGTTTCTTATCCTCTCAAACCAGCCAGCGGCGAGTCGCTAGAGTTCAAGGAACAGTGTGTTGCTGCGGTTTGGTTTGGACTTTCGCCAACTATTTTATGTTCCTGCTACTGGCTCAGGATTGTGTCAAAAGCAGAAAGATGGATGGCGAATGTGATTTACTATGCAGCAATAGACACCGTGTAGGAGGTTATAAAATCGAACGAAATCAATAATAAAATGCGACAAACAAATAGAAAAACAGGCGAGAAAAAATGGCTTGACAAAGAGCGAACAGTGTGTGAGTCCCCAGCACACCTACAACTAAACTGCTTCAGTCTATTTTGATAATAATCAAGTTTTTTTCTCTCTTCTTCTTAAACTATCATATCGCAACGATCTTCTTCGAAAATGAGGTATCTATAATTTAAGCGGGATGAATAATTCATGTTTTAAACTTTGAAGAACGAACATAGATGCTGCAGAGAAAAGGAAGGCACAAGCGATAATCGGGAAATAAAACCGAAACTGGGTGGAAACGAAAAAAAAAACAGCCATAAATAACGAACGAGAATCACGATCTGCGAAATATGCCTAGTTATTGATTTCTGATGGAAAAACAACAGTAAAAATAGAAGAATTTTCTAACAAAAGTTGTGCTTTCCTGAAGCAGCAGGTAGTGGTTTACCGAAATCCGGTCCAAACGCAACCACTCCCTCGAAAGCGGCCGGGAGTTTGATCGCGTTGTATTGATCAAACATGTTTGGGGGTAAAACAAACCAATATACGACTCCTGGTCGCGAACGTGCCATCGACCCCTTGGAGATGTTCCCGTTTTGCGAGGTGATGCAAAACTAGAGCACCGTAAACCAGCATCAATTTTTCAGTTCGCGAATATTTAGCGCGTTCCACAACAACTCCCCAGCGTATCAAACGTATCTTTCAGTTTATGCAAATTAGTTAGCATAACAACAAGACCAGTATAAAAAGCGTCACCAAGCGAGTGCGACCTAAAAGACAAATGCAAATTCAAGTCAAAACGATCCCAAACCACCTTATTTTAGTGTCACACATTAGCGAAAATTTTTGCAACATATTGAAATGCGTCGCTGCGGTGTCGAAAACCTTAGCGAGCGCCCGAAAACAGAGGAGTTCGGATGGGAGATGGCGTTAAATGTTGCGAAAGGTGGTCACACAAGGAATGCCGAGCGGAAATGAAACTGGTATGGAGATTTAATAAAATAAAAACGGACCTATAACAGCGCAGGAATTTCGACTCCGAAGTAACGAAGGAAATAAAAAGCGACAAAATAACTGGTTTCGTTAGATATAATATTGCATATTGTTGGAACATATTTATGCTGCGTGCGTGCAGTAGCTTCAGGTTACAATCGAAACATAAAGCGAAAATTCAAAAATTGGAATTCACCCTAAATGTTCAATAATCCTGAGTGGATTAGTGAACCTAATTTCTTCAGCAGAAATATCTAAAAAATTGGTAAAAGATCATCCCGAACAGATAAGTGCGCTAATGCGTGCGTCCCGGTTAGGCGAAACCCAAAACCTAAAAAGTAACGACGAAGCAAATCTTCTCAAAGCCGTAAAATTGTCTTCAGGTTTAGAAAGGGTTCGAGTAGTTCGATCATGTTTCCTCGTAGGTTCTTCTGGCTTTTTTTTTTGCTGGGGAACTTAAGACTGCTTATTAATGAAGCTATCGCTGGTTCGTGCCTTTTTCTCCATCCAAGAGACAAACCCCATTGATGTCCGGCCGGGGAGCAGGCTCCTCGGTTCTCGTTGCACGAAGATGTCAAAAAGCGAGTAAAAGAAACACGTTTCCCCAATCGGCACGGGGGGATCGAAAGATCGACGAAGGGCGAGCCCCACGGTTTCGGGTTGTTAGGGAGGGGTTTTCAATATTTGAATATTCAAATAAAACCGGCCTCTGCAGATTGCGTTTGCATTTTCGGTGGCAAACGTGGGCAAAGCGAGCGACATCGAGCCGGGATCGGGACGAATGGTGATCACACACATATGTTGTCATTGCTGGGGCCGCGGAGGGGCGTATGGCGGAGGAAGGGGTTTGTGAGGAGCGTGCCTTATGATGGGGAATCATAAAGGCCAAGGATGGAGCGAGAAGAAAAACAACGCTCGGGCAGCCGGGGGTGAGCGAAAGGCCAACTGAAGACGATTAGTCGATGGTGGGCAGCAGTCCCGGCCCCGGGGACCGTGGTATCATGGTGTGCGGGTCATTGATTGTGACAACATGATTTACCCATAGCTGCGAATTCAGCCAGCGGCCAACCCCGTTTAACCGAGCAGGTTGGCCTATTTGATTGCGAGCTCTAGAGAAACTGGAAACATTAGCGCGCTGGGGGAGAATTTTTGAAACGCACATTTTTTTAAATTCTTCATTTCATCGCGCCCCCTTACAGCATATCGCAAGCTATAAGTGCTTTCAACAGGTTGTTTTTTACAAAATAACAACCACGGTTGGAACGCCACAGATAAAAAAAGTAACGCTACAGTAGACAATCGGTTTCATTAGTGGTAATGATGATGATAAGGGCGTGAAAAGTTCTCCCGAAACCGGAGTTGCGCTCCAGAAGTTCACCTAATAGACGCATGCGGATGTGTGCGCTATTAGTATCAGGTTCTATGTAAAAGCGAACAATAGAGGAGATAGAAATATCTCACAGTTGTCGACCATAGAATGAAAATGGAAATTCTACGCCACGCATGCTTTCGACGAGCGATAGATTTGACCGACTCCATTCAATTTAATGTTAGGTCAAAGAGTTTGTAAAGAAATTGTCACCTCAGCCGCGACAATGTGAGTTTGAAAAGTGTCTTGCGCTAGATGGAGCGATAGGAGTGTTGGGAAGGAAAAACAAAATACGTCGGTACGCTCGCGTCGCTATCGGAAACAGACGCGACCGAGGCGGAACTCGACACATGTGCGCAAACAGTTAACGGAGAAATATAAGTCAACGCAATCGCGGGGCGTTGTGGAAGGAATGATGAAGGTTTGGCGACCAAGCGCGAGTCAGAGATAGGGGAGGGATGAAGATGGAGTGAACAAAAAAAAACAGGGGAAGGGAAAAGAAACACACATATCAACTGTTTCAATGAAGCTGTTTTCTTATCGTCGCGCAATTCAACCTACAATACGCGAGCGCTACGCAACTGCCACCGTGGTTGATTTATTCCACGGCTTTGGGTGTTTGTGTATATGTGGAGTGAAGAATTGCGTGCCACGAATGCGTTGGAAGCAAATATGTTAAATGGCGTTAAAACCCTTTTTTCGCCACGATTCACGAAACATTGCTCCCCAAGGAGCCTCCCGTCGAACAGTTAGGAAAGGGATAATAAGTTATCGTTGTGTGGAACTCACTTTGCAGGAACAATGCTAATAGTTGCGAATCCATTCTTTTCGTTTCCGGCGCTTTTCAATCCTTGTACTTTTCAACGAGCTAATAAAACCGATAGGAAAAAGGATGTTTTGCGTGTTCTTTCCTTGTTTCAGCAACGTTCTATCGCGGTGACCACTAGGAGCACATTTCGCTGACGTTTCCTTTCCAAGAGGGATTACAAATTGGGCGTTTGTGTCGATTAAACAACCGGTTAGTACGCTGCTGTGGAGTAATCTATCGGGCATTCAAATCTAGTGGCCCATTGGGAATACACGAACAACCGAAAATAGACACCAAACACATACACACACAAACACCCGTTAGCGATAGATAGGATCGTTCCGCGTACGTCACCAACTTCGAGCACACTTGATAGCAAACAACATAAACTGAAAATAAAACAACCAAATGTGAAGATTGTTCTAAATAACGAACGCCACGGTGTGCGCCTCAAGGAGCAGCATATGCGATCGCGTAACACTTCGTAACGGGTACCGGATCGATTTGTCAACCACGTCTAGTGATCGCGCGCAACAAGCTACGTTTAGCGCTGTTCGTACACTAAACAAACAAACAAACAAACAATTGCCTGTTGTGTGCTCCCTATCGGTTGAGGTTCGTCTCTTCGGCAGCGCTATACAACCGTCGTCAACCGTGGCCGGAGGCGCGATCGACAAGCATCGTGTCACACACTAACGCGCTCACCATGCGCCCCCACCTCACTCGGGTCGCCTATCCCGGTTTGGCAGCCCTGGGCGGCGGGATGGTCTTGCGTTTGACACTTGTTGACGTTGACGCTCGGGAAGGTTGCCGCCGATGGTCGCTAGATGGCACAATAGCGCCTGTGACAAGTGCGAAGCGGGCTCGGGGCGCGCGTGATGTGCGTGTGGTTGTGTCACGAGCCGCTAATGAGCTACTGCCGTTCCCCTCGGAAGAAAAAAAATCACGCAAGGAACGAAACAGGATAGCCTTCACCGATGTAGAAGGCAAACAGCTAACGATTTTGACAGTTCTAGCCGTGGAGCAATGGGTTGAGGTTCCTCCGGAAATACGCGTACGTGGAACACACCGTGACACAAAAATTGGACACCCAGGAGCCAAGGAGCACAACGGTACGGTTCCGATCTCTGGATGGTGGATCGACGAAATCGGAGCACTGTAAAGTGAAGCGGACCCGCGCGCGCGCAACGTCGACTGAAGCGGCGGAGTTGCACGGAGTTTTTGTCTATTTCTATGCACGACCGATATTGGACTGAAACTGACACTCGCCGGCGGACGCCCTCATCGCGTCGACCACACAGCTAACTCGTCGTCGTCGTCGTCGTACTCGGTCCAGTCCGGTCGCGTTCGTTCGCTTCGCTCGCTGCAGATACGGCGGCGCTTGGTTGCCTCCGCTGCTGCTGCTGCTTAGACTGACGCTATCTGTTTCGCTTACTCGCCCCGAACCGATACCGGAGCGTCGAGTCCACGCTCCAAGAACGGGCCCCGTAGGACGGGAGGCGAAACGGGGGGAGGCGAGACGTGATCGCGGACGCACACTCACCCGCGGGGCGCGAGTCGAGTCACCACGAGGGCGCCTTATCGGCTTAGTTCCGCGCTGTGTGAGAGCGTCCAAACGACCAAACAGAATCGATGTGCTCTCTTCCCTCTTCCTCCGCGGATCTGCAAAGTTCCCGAGGTTTTGGGGATTTTCGAATTCAGGTCCACGTCAGATCACGACGATCCATACCGAAGCATCCGCGGTGGACCTTTTCCTCCCATTATCAGATAAACCATCCCTTGCCGTTCGGGTTCTCAACCCAACATGGAAATAAAAAATCTCCATATGATCGCCTCGCGATCACACGCTGATTGTGGTTGTTGTGTTTATGTGAGAGTGAGATATAGATTTGACTTGCTATCGGGCAAGGGAACCCGAGCGATCGCGACAGAACCTTGTGTCACACGAACCGGGGTGACAGATCGGATGAGCTCCCCCCAAAGCGACAGAGTGAGCGAGCAAGGAAGAAGGCACCTAGGCGATCTTAACGCCAGTGGTGGCCGGAGGCTGCGGCGGATGAGGCTGCTTGACTCGTTTTTTTTTTTTACATTTCCTCTCTATCTAACGACGTTTGGTAATCGGTGGCATATGGAAATTGTGTGGATTCCACTTATACATGCATTCGATGTAGAGGTGGCAATCGAGACGATCGACAAATGGCGACCAATGTATTAATGGTTTCCCAACCTCACCGATAGATCGCTGCAAGAAGGCGGTTCGATGCGACAAGGCACAAAATGCTACTTGGAACACCTTGCTTCGGATGTGATTGAACGTCAAACTGTTGTTCATCAAGCAACAAGTGTTTCATTCCAGCGAGTGACCGCTCCGAATGTGCGTTTTGCACTCACCAAAAATCGACTCACTTTCGACCACAGGTTTCCGCTTGGGCGAGCGTTCCGTGCACGGATCGCCAATTGACGATCGATGATCGATAATTGTTCACTAATTTTCAGCCACTTTCCCCCCCGCCCTCGTTTGCGACCGGACATCTCCGCACGTGATTTATTATAAACGCGCACGCATTTGTGCATCCTTGTGCACGCCACGTGGGTTCATCACTTTCGCATGGAAATTTAAGTTTAAAAACCACCATTCACCGTTTTGCTTCGCTTTTCCCCGACATTTTCTCTTCGTACTCGACCAACGAGCCCGTCGACACGAGCATCCTTGAGCTCGATCAGTTGACGCTAATTGATGCCAATTGTTTTTCTTTTTCGAAACTGGAGCCGCCATCTTGCGCCAACGGACGGCACGCGTGTTGGGGAGGGTAGCATTTCCACACGTTTGGCCTGCACAGGCAATAACCTCACAGTACCCTCCTTGGGCGGCCGTTTCAACTTGCCGATTATCTTCTTCGTTTTTCGCAATCATTATCCAAGATTTTTCTTACTAACGGTCCACACTCGAACGTATCAGGAATCGATTCGTTCATCGATAGCATTAGAATGTGTTCTATACACCCCGACGTTGGTGTGTTTCGGTTACTTACCGCTAACAAGCTTACAACGGGAAAAGGAAAACCCCTTATGCCGATTCACCCCGGTACCGTGACAAGGTCCATCAATCGAACGATCGCTTCCGAGCTGCCGAGTGGACACAGTTGGCACGAAGTTGGAAATACCCCACAGTTTTACGACCCACTAGCCACAATCATAACTCCCTTCCAGCACGGCATCGACGATGGTGTCCAAGGCGAACGGGTCAACAATACCGCCGTCAACGTCGGCGTCAAGAAGATGGCGGACATACCCCACGTTGGCCAACGTTGGCGAGCGCAGGCTTTGCTCAATGTTGAGCCACCACCGAATGCACTCCGCACCGGTGGATGCAAACCGTACCGTGTCACAATCGATGCCAAGCAACTGCAACGGTGACCAATTGCAGTAGCAAAGAACCACCCGAGATATGGCATTGAGGTGGAGAAGATATACACTTAAGTGCAGCAAGAGAACATAAGAGATATCCAGAATGGAAAGGAAGCCCGGACGTTTAACAATGGAATGATTGATAGGGAGATTCATAACTTCTTTCAATTATGACCAAATCGAAAGGCAGGAAGTTCTCTTGATCCGTAAGAAGACGGTGTCTGTAATCTGTGGCATAAAAAAGGAGTCATTACGGCAACGTTTTTTCCTCTTGCACAGCAGTCACATACGGAAATGGGGATTACAACAGAAAAACAGCCATTCCACTGGTGACGTATGCGAATTTTACCTAAAATGGCGCGACAATCAATGAAGGTTCAACTTGGAAGATATTTTACTCCACGCTTGGCAAGAGAAGGGGGAAGCACGGGGAATTATAAATAACGATCCGATAAGCAATCGGCAGGCTTAGCCGCGCTCTAAACCCATTGCCCATCGAACGGTTCCGTATGCGCAAACAAAAAACGCACATCGAACGTATCGACAGACGGTTTCGGTTGAGTAGCTGACCCGCCCGGTGAAGGCAAGAGATGACGAACGGAAAGTAAAATGTCAGCCTTTTTTCAACGGAGGCACGCAAAGATAAGCGAAGGAAAGTGTGTTTGTGCGCAGAAGTACGATTACCACTTATCGCAGCATATATGTACACTTTTGGCAAGGGGAACAGAAACCAAGCGCTCAACATTATGTCGGCCTTATCACCTTGGGCTTTTTGCTGAATTTCGTGGAACTATCTGAATGAAAACAACCGTTTGCGTGAAAAAGTGCGCCTTGAACAAACAAACGTAAACAAATATATAGCAAATTAACACAGTGTAAGGAGTTCTATAAGAATAGTATACTAAAAAGGGAGCAAAGACTGTTTTGCTATCAGTTTTTCACACATAACCGTAGATTTATGTGCGAGTATTACGTGATAGCAGCATGTTCTTCTTATCAATTGTCTGTTAGTTCAAAGGAAGAGATCATACTCCTTTCTTGGATCCCGCAAAGCTCCAATGGCGTCAATCAGAAACCCACCATGATCACGAAACAGATCAAACGACACATAATGTATGCAGATTTAAAGTGGAGAGTCGAACAAACGGGTGACATAAATGCCGCCCCAAATATCCTCCCTGACATTTGACATATTTGAATGCAATCTAGGACACAACCCACACAACCACACATGCACACAAGCCTCCGCATGGTTGCGATGGTGCTGCTACTGCGGATGACCTCGCTAAAGGTGGACTAGTTTACCTCCCCCCATTCGCTCTCTTGCTCTGTCTCGCTGCCATTCAGGACGAGATCCGACATTTGAAATCCGATGCTAGTGCGACAGCCCCAAAACGTCTGGTATGGGTTTTGGAGAAAGAGAAGGCAAGTAAATAGAAAATAAATAAATAAAATGCGATATGTGTTGTAAAAGGTGTGATCATCTGCTACAGCAAGAGAGAGTCTGGCATTCACCAGTTTGACAGCTCCCAGTGTTCAGCGGGATTCCAGGATAGAAAATAAAGTGAGACGGACTGAGATGATAGAAAGGAGAAGGCTGCCGAAAACAGCTGATAAACCTTCGTCGTTCATGCTTCGATGACGCCGACGCCCTCGTGACATATGACGGGGGCTCAGCTCAGTCCATCTCGCTCGGGGTACCTGGTATCCCCCGGGTAGCCCTGTATGGGACGCCATCCTGTTCAACTGTGTGTGTGTGCTAGATGTAGGAGTTCTGTGGTATGCGTAACTACCAAAAGGACTCTTTTTAACAGTACAACCGAAGAGTGTCCGATTCCCCGAGTAGGTCACTCAAGTTGTTATCCTGCAAGGACCGATGTTTTTCACGGGAAAACACGTGCGCTAGAAATGGCTCTCTTCGAGGCGCGAGTATCAGACAGTCGCGACCAAGAGATAAGGGTAGATCCCCGGATAAATGAGAGAACAGTTTGACTCGGGAATCCTTCGTGGGACGCTCAGGATATACACGAACTGGTAACGTCATAATGAGCGTCCACGGCAGCAGAGTGTTCTACGGATGACCTTCCCCGGGGAGTGGAGCATATACAAACACAACAACACACACACCCAAGCCTAGAATAAGATATGCCTTGTTGATGGTGGAGTAAGGAGCTGAAATAGGACCTCAACAAATTTAAATGTCGTTGTCTGGAGAAGCTACCTAAGACTCTCCCCAGCAGACTTGTGCTGCAGCCCATACGGTAGATACCATCAAGATCCGAATGAACACGTGAACAGGCACATTCGGGGCGCTAAAGGACTTTAATGACAGAGAGCACTGCGAAATGAGATGTTCTCCCAGTGTTTGCGCTTGTGTTTTCAATGTATGCTTTCCTGACAGCTGGGAGATTCTTCGTAAGCGTGTGTGTCTGTACTTCAGCATGGTATACTCTCGTCCATATCCTTCGGAGTCTAGCAAGAGGGTTTAAAAAACCTCGCAATGTTTGCCGCAATCAATGTCCGATTATGACACCATTCACACGCTCGATCAAGGACGACAACCTGGTTGAGGTCGTTATGTGTACGCTTTTTCACTCCCTTTTTTTCAAGACATGCTTAATCGTTTACACAAATGTAAATTTCTTCTTTTAAGTTGATTGATGCAAGTACACTTTGGATTAAAGTCACAAAACAAATGTAAAGCTAAAGAAGCCACAACAGTCGTTGATGCTTTTCTCCTATGGTAAGGCTAGCTGACCCCGGCGAACTAGAATAAAATCACACAAGCTCCGCAATGTAACGCATAATAATCCCGTTTGGATGTGGCTCGAGTATGTAACTGGGACAGAAACCTCACAGTGCACGCAGGAATGGAGAGAACGCAGAATGAAGAATGGAGAACTGGGGCAAAATACCACACGAACGGAGGGAAAAATAAATAAATGAGAGCATAATAACAAATAGAGCTGCTTACGTTGGCTACCACCGCCGTTGACGATGAAGGAATCCAGGTTGCTGTCCGACTATGGACGGACCCGACCGAGGCTTGTGTCTACTCGCCTGCTCGCCTGTCCAACTGACTGACCGACTGACTGACTGACCGACCAAGCCCGCAGCCCTAGAAGCGCCACCGACCGAAACCGAAACCGGGGAGAGCCCGCTGGCTTGGGTGCTAAGCTGGCTGGATTTTGTCGGCGGCCGACACTTCCGGCCGCGTTCCCGCACTGCCACGCGTTCGATCACTTGGCAAAATCGCTTCCACGAGGTTGAAGAGGGACGGCTCGGTCGGGCGCTCGTATGTCGTAACACCTGCAGAACGGCGACGGGCCACGCGAAGGACACGGACACGGAAAGGCGCACGTTGGCCAGAGGGTTGGCAGGGTCGCGATCGATTTCCCTCCCTTTACGGCACGTCTTCCGGAAAAGAAAGAGCGCGGAACCTCACACTCGAGACACTTTCGCTGCGACACTGCGAACACCGCAGAACTCGACGGAAACTAACGTGCAGTTAAAAGGACACTAGGTTACTTTTTTGCGCTTCCTTTCCTGCAGCGATGATCCACTAACAATCACGCACACTCACAGACACTTTGTTCACGGCCGGGGAGCACGTGTTAGAAGGGTATTAGAAGAGGGGATCCTATTGTTTTACTATGGAAGAAGGATAATGGCATGGAGCAAATAAGCTACAAAAAAGTAATCACAAAATTTTCGATAACAATGCGTGCAAAAATAACCCCCGGGAAGCTCAAACGAATAGCGGTGTGATTTACTCTTTCTCTCCTTCTCTCTCGCTTTCTCTCTCTATATGACGTGACGTTTTGCTTGCCCAAGGAGCAGGAACGAAGAGAATGTTTCTTTGAATTTGCGCTTTTCTTGAACGAGTTTTCCTTCGAACCGAATGGAAATTGCAGCAAGACGTGTCCGTTATGACACAAACTAGCACGCTTTCTCGCTCCCACACACCAGAGTTCTCTCCTTTCTATGGCCTTTTTTTCAATTACACTGCATCGTTCTGTCTCGTTCTTGCCAGGAGCGGGGGGTTCGCTTCCTATGTTGTAGGTGTTACAAGGCATCCTTCGTTCCTTCCCCGGTAACCCGGGTCACCTTCCGAGCTGGTGCCTCACGCACGGGGGCAGGGTTTTCCAAGTTTTCCCATGCTACGGCATTTTAATCTTCTTCTATTTTCTCCACCTCTTCGTTCGGTTTATTCGTTCGCTCGCGCAATCGATCCGCAACCGACCGCCGGGAGTCCAGCTGTACCTTCCGGGGGCGACGGTCCTGACTGCGGCAACCACTGCGGCACAAGGATGTGTTGTTTTTCTTGCCCGTTTTTTTCCACCGCTCCGTTAACGTGTTTTACTTTCTAACTAACTTGACTTCCGGTTGATTGGCATATCGCGACTAAGGAGAGCGGAAGCGTGGCAGGTCAGAGAGCGCACTTTGGGAGCTGGGAAAAGCAAGGACGTTTAGGGACACGAGGAAGAACAGGATGTAAATGACCAGTCAGACCAGGGTCCACATTCAGCTGGGTCAACCCGGAGGCTAATGGACACAAGGACTTCGATGAGTTCCGGATTTTAAAAACAAAACCACATCGCTAAGCAAAGTTCAATCAATGAATTCAACTAAATAATTTATATAAACACGAGTCCGCACACCAGTCTCACGACTGTTTGGCTCTCTTTCTAATGAACTGATGGGTCGTCCTTCATAATTTTTGGTTTTGGTGAGACTGTCTGACGCACGGCAGGGTTTTACACACGACCGAACCCGATGCTGGTCGTCGATTTTCACCTGACACTAACTGTTACTACGTACGGCTGGCCGCGTTCCGTTCTGTCTGCCGTGGCACAAACACACACACACACTTACAAGGGCGCACGGGGGATTTGTTTGTTTAATTGCTTCACGCGCAGCTCCACACCACGGAGAGCTCCAAAAAGCACACACCGCACGAGAGAATGCGTTTGATGATGTGTCGCTGCGGCGAAGTTTGAAATGTGCCTACGACGATACGGTCGCCCGTTTTCGAGGTTGAAGCACACCATGCACGCAGCTGGACTGTATGTGTGTGTGTACGTGTCACGTGCGAGCGAGAAGGATGATGTGCGCGAGCGGTAGATGCGACGACAAACTCACATTGCTGCCGCTGCTGTTGCTGTCACTCGACAAAAATGACAGCGCGCGCCCAAAACCGAGCAGCTCAGGACGCCAGGTTGGGGGATGAGAGCGGCCAGCCCGGGAAAGGGGATGACGCGATGACAGCAGTGATGGCCACGACGAATACGGCGACCACCGGTGATGGCGGCCAAAGTGAAGAAGCTCCGCGATCGAGAGAACGTTGTCAGAGTGAGGAAGGATTTGCCGATAGCAGCGCAACTAACCTTTGGTGGATTCTCTGTTGGGGACCCGAATTGAATCCGACCGCCCGAGCGACCCCGACCGATTGGCACTCGCTCTTGTTTGTGTTCAGCATCCCCCCACATCTGTGTTTCCTCTCGCCCTAAGCTGTCGCGGTGATCGCGACACTCAAACACGGTTCTAATGGTAATAAGGAGCTCACGCTCTCGTGTACTCTCCGTGTTGTTGCCATTCGCTCCCAGCTTGCTTTGCTGCATTAAGCGACGCGGTGGGATGGAGGTGAAGGCCCCAAAGCAACCCCAAAGCAAGACACAAAGGGGGGGGAACCGCTAGAGAGGTTGCGCAACTGTCAGGATGGCGCAGTGGTGTATCGACGAACACATACCACGCCATCGAGAACCGCGGTCCGTTGTTGTTTATTCCTCGCTTGAGAGCTCGCTCTTTGGAGCCTGCTCCTGAAGTTGCTCTCTACGGCTCTCTGTTTCTCTTCCTATCTTTTTTCGTCTAACATTTTTCTAACACTACACTCGCTCAGGTGTTCGGTCAGCTGGAGACACGGTAGCACACTCACGGCTAGTACGCTAGTGCCCGCATCCGATTGCGTCTGTGCGCTACTCCCACATAGGTGTATGTGTGGGCAGCGTCGCAGCTGGCAGCTGCCTTAATCCACTACTCCAAATACATGGTTCGGGAGAACGAATGGGCACTCATATTCTTCCGTGACACGACGTCGCACGGGACATTTTGCTCGTTGGGCGATCGAATATCGCAAGGAGCAACGATGAGGAGAGCAAAAGCCAAATAACTCCTACGCGCGGGCATAGTCTCCTTCTCCACATATCCTGGTGTACTTCAAAGTAATGTTGTGCAAACATGTCAGTATTATTGGACTAGTTCTCTCATCGTTGCTCCGCGGTTGTAATACCGTATCGCGAGAGAATCTCAACGCGTCCTGGCGTTCGGGCTCCGTTCTTGTCCACGTGGTTTGTGGATTGAGCGCCTTGGGGGTCCACCAACCACCCCAATCCAGAAGGGGGGATTGAAGGAGACAAGGGAGACGTGTGTTTATGTAATGGTGTGTGCAGCAAAAATGGACGTCTCTCTCTGCGAGTGAATGCCAAGTCGTGTCCCATCAGGCATGCCGTGACGTTTGTTGAGAACTACCAGGCAAAAAGCGACACATACAGAGAGTCGGAACAGAATGTGTACGAATTATTTTCGAGTGAACGATGACGCTGAGTGTCTTGTTTTCTCCTGGCGTTCGAGAAACCCTGCGCATCCTTGCTCGGCCCTGGTTGCGGCATCACGGTCGAGGATATTCGGGCGCATTGGGTTGCTGCTCGTGCCAGGAAAGAATGTGGGTCGCCGATGGGGAGGGAAGGGGAATGGGGAGGGAGCCAATGTTTGCAAGCTTCCGATTGCACGCAGAGCAGTGACGCAGCCTGCGATCCGTATCGGATGGCTTTCCAATTTGATGTTCCCTTCTATTTTCGCTATTCTACATTGTGTGGATTGCATGTCAATCTCAATATCGTTAATCAATCAAATTAAAATATACTAACAACATTGCAATGGGCTGTTGGGTAAAGTGAGGGACATGCAAGGTCCATGCGTTTCATAACAACGATAGTATTGCATTGAATGGCAATCAATAGACAATCGTTCTCGGATTGGTAGGTCACAAAAAAATAATGTTGTTAATTTGTATTAAATTTTCCATGGTTTGTGTTTCGCAATTTATTTCTGGGTTTTGTACGTATAATATGTGAATGATGTACGTATTCAACTACTTTGTAGTTTGAACAAATAAATTATTTTAATTTTTGATTTCACTACGAAAAACAAGCGTTCTTTTAGCGTCGAGTAAAAAGCATTCTAAAACCTTTTGAGAACAAAATGACTTTGTTTCAAGGCGAAGAGATACTCAAATAATCGATTGAAGCATCTCTTCACCTTCCCAAAACTTAACCTTCCACGCCGAAATGCACCAGCGCGTGTTTCGTCAGTTGGTTGAAAAAAGGGCTCAAGTTCTCGTACGCACGACCTTCGCACTCGGCTGAATACCCCCTCCAAGGATGGATCGAATCGCAACGAGAGGAATCCGAGCGCTGTTGGAAGATCCATAACCAGTTTTGCTCCATCGAGGAGCGGGGATCACATGCGATCGTGGCGACAAGAAGCGAATATGCTCAACCATTTAAAAATAAGCTCTGAACCAAAGAGCCCGCGAGAGCAGGTGGAAAGGGGAAACACCATCAAGATAATAAAATATATCCCCAAATTTATCCACAAACTGGCATCTGAGTCGGGCGCGTGGAGCGGTGGATGGAAGGTGGAAGCTCAACGGAATGAGGGAAAAAGACGGCCAAGGATTAGGACCCGTGACCGTGTTTGCCCGCGCCCCTGACACGGTGACGCCGAAACCGGACAGCCACCACCGGCCACAAAACGTGTTTGGCCGCAGGAAAAGAAACGGATGGCATTGTGGTGATGAAACAACATTTAACAACAAACGCAAACAAAGGTGGAATGGTTGGAGGGAGAGAAAATATGGTGAGCATTTAAATCGAACCGGTTGCGCGGAAACGGACACGAAATCGGATTTCGAAGGTTGATCGGTTTTTTTTTTCGGGGCGGAGTAGAGGGGTATAGTTGCCCCCAGCCCCCTCACCCGTTAGCTGAAATACCACAGTTTAGCGCTTTTCGGCGGGCGCGTGTACTTTTCATGTGATCCGCGAAACCGATTCGCCATTCGGACGACCTTCCGTGTTGGATTCCGCGTTCCGGGGCCCGTTTTATTTTAGTTTTGCTTGTTGCGACGACCAACCACCTCCAAAAAGCTTGTTTAATTTTTCGTCCGTTCCTCCGAATCGATTAAACGACGGGCTTTAGGCGCGCGCCAATGAGTGACGCGGCTTCCGACTGGGTGGTAGTAGTAGTGTAGGTGTCACCGGATGTACACTGGTGGATATTTTGGTAAGCGTACGGATCCGAATAATGTCGCAGAAATACAGTTTGAACGATGTTCGAAGATCCGATGATTCGATCAAATTTGAAATTTGATTTAGATCTTCAAACAGCCTACTTTTTCCTCTGGTTTGTCAATTACGTCTTGTATTGTCTCGCGTCACCCGCATATGGATGACACTTCGTGTCCGTGTTCTTTGCATTCCAACTGTATTTTTTAAAATTCGAACTTAGTTTTTTAACTATCGATTTAAAGCATTTTTAGGCGAATTGTTTCTGTTATTCTACCTATCCTTCTACAAACTCGACGTGAATTACCAGGCTTTAAGAATTGTTTAACAAAAGTGAAACTTTTCAACAAACATTAGAAATTATATCATTTACTATCAATTTCATGAATTTTTCTTGATTCTTTCATAGTGATTTTCCAAGAGAACAATCACCATACTGTGTAAAGGACTATAAAATATAATATAATTTTAAAGCTACATAAAAGACAGTCACTGTGGCAGTGCACCCTCGTAAAACAGCCCCCGCGGCTGAGTAAGCAAGATTTACAAAATTTCACTCCGTAAAAAGGCAGCAGAATATCCAGGCTCGGGGCTTGGAAAGCCTCCTGCCGCGCCGCAATTAGCCATCGAGGAAGCCTTCCGAAGAGGAGAGACATCCGAAGTGCACCCACACCGGACCGAAAAGGGCCGTGTGTCTGGTCGTACGGTGTCAAATTAGGGCGAGTGATGGGCCACGGTAGAGGTAGCAGCAGTTTAGCTAATGAGAGGTCACGGTGTGATCCATGTGTGTGTTTGTTTGTGTCTGTTTCTGTCGGTTCACTAGGAGCTAATTAAAATTCATTCAAATTTCTCATTAAAATCCTTTTTAACGGGAAGAAGTGCAGGCAGGTACGAGCGAAAAGCAAAAGCCCGGCTCATCCCACAAGGTCCCTTTTTTCCCAGTTCCCAATTTAGGCGGGCTTGCACGTGGCCAGGATTTCGTGCCCTTTGAGCGCGAGGGAAGCGACAGCCCCGTGTTGCCCTCTTTTTTTATAATGTTTCGGGTATTTTGGCATCGATCCACTCAATTATGCCAATCGGCAGTGGGAAGGACAAGAGAAAGAGAGCGAGAGATAACAGTGGTGGGTAGAGGGGAGGGTATCGATTTTGAGCATGGGTAAAATAGGACGCTGCCGTTTATTGGATTTTAATTAAGACTTGACGCCACAGGGCAAGAAAATGAGCGTGACGAGAAGCGGGTGGGAGTGGAAAGATCAGGTACAGGTGCGTCCTTGCGGGAAACCCTTCCCGTTTTCACCGTCAACCTGCAGAGGCCGATTGACATATTCGTGTGCCGTTTTCCACCGTCCCTTATTCGCGTGAACAAAACCCCAGTGTTTATCCCTTTTGAAGGCTTCGCTGTTGGACATTTTCCTCCCGGCAAAAAGGGTAACACAGGCGAAGGAAACAACATGTAAAGCATTCTATGCGCCACTTGTTTGTTGCTTTTCCTTCTTCCTAGAGAAGCCGTGCAGTGCGCTGTGATGCAATCGCGGAGCAAACGAAATGTGGAAGACAGTATGGAGCCTTGCGCAGGGGAAAGAAAACAGAACCTGTGCAGCGGTGCAAGACGCACGAGAACATTCGAATGGACCCAGCACCCGGATCGGCCACGTCGAGAGCAAAAGATTAAGGAAGCAGCCAAGAAGAAGAGCAAAACAAATGACAGCACTTCGTTATCTTATCATGAGCGCGCTTGGTTACGAAGCACGGTGCGTTAGAGGCGCCGGACAGCAAAACGTTCACAGGCCGGTAGCAAATGAATTGTTGACCACCAGATCGCATTGTGAAATAAGATCTGCTGGGCGACGACGAGTGGAAAGACCAATGGCATGCGAAAATGGGACGTGCGGTGAAGAAAACGTGAGAAATCGTAGAAAGAAACAAGCAAAAAACATACATTAAAAACCAACAAAGTTGAAAAGAAAAGTTTTGGATAACATTAAAACTTTCAGTGTGGTATGATTATTACAACATGCTGAATTTTGAGTTGGTCAAATTTCTAGTTTGAAATATGAATAACCAACATGTAGTATGGTTTTCAAATGATGTTGTTTGTTTTTTATTACTTTGAAGCTTTGTTTTACATCAAGCACTGAAATGGCAATTGTTTGTTACCTCTGAGTTTTCTTTAAAAAAATGACCCATGATTAAACGATAAACATGTTTGAGTTCTTCTAAAAAAGAAAGCGACCACTGTTTTCGTAGGAAAAGTTTATCATCGAGCGTTGCTGTTGAATTCAATAACGAACTCACGCTTATCATAAATTATTTGGCAATTTGATCCCTAGAGAATTTCTCTGCTTTCGGTAACCTTTATCGTGATACTACTCGGCTTATGTTCACTTTCGGTTGTGCGAGATTGAATTACAACGTTTAGTGAAGGAAGAAACATCGGCCCACTGGCATGAGTCGGCAAAAGATGTCGTGAGAAGACAAGGTTCGGTCCCTTATCAGAGACGCTCTTTCGAGGAGGAACGAATCCGTGCTATTACTCAACGAAAATAAATCGTAATATTTAGAAAAAAAGGTTCTATGAGAACTTTAATGTAACAGGATTCAGTGATAACAGTTCTGATGATGATGTAAGTTTACAACACGTTTGTAAAAACACGAATACATCGCAGCTTTCAAAAGTAATCTACATTCGTCGTCGAAACTCAATCGATAGCATATCATTCGGTTGCATGAGAATTGAGTGCGCAACGGTGTGACTTTAAGATTGAAATACCACGCATGTAATAACGGCAATCTAAAAGCAAAAGTATTCCCATCAGAGAACCAACTAATAGGGCCCAACCGTCCGACCAACAACCGGCACTTAATCTTATCTCGAGCAGTTCGACTCAATCGTTCGACGCTGTGAACACTTGCGCTGGGTTTTCGGGGTGATTGTGGTTCAAAAATACGCCCGAAATGTTGTAAACAGCCGATACAGGAAGGAACGGAAAACGAGTGGAAGAAATACGGCCACAATCTAGACTACACACAGACACACACTCAGCACAGTTGCGTGATGGTCGTCATGTCGTTTAATTACACACGGTACAATATTCCAATTTTCTAATCACCGTTTTCATTCGTTTACGACATAGGGGCTCCTGAACGCTCCTAAGGCCAGCTGTTTCGAGGGGCCCAAAGCACGGCATATTTCGTCTCGGCCCGTTGTTGACTTGGCCCTGGCGGACTCGGAAAGGGAAATATTTACGCAGATGATTGTCCAAAGTGAGGCGGACGCGTGTGCCTTGGGTGTCTGGCTGCCTCTTCAGCCTGAGTATCATCAGTTCGTCTCTTTCGGCCCACGGCCGGCAGATCCGAAACACATACAGAAAAAGGCGCCATAGGGTCCCAGTCACGATTGTCAACAAATGAAGCATGATGGCGATGGGTTTGTGTTATGCTCACTTATCAAGCATAAGACATACACTCTGAGGCAGATTAACCCCTCGGCGATACACATATTACCGCTCTTTAATACAGTCCGCCAAGGCGGATCACTTTAACAATCACTCTACGTCCACAGGAGAACTTCACCAAGAAAGAAAGATTACAAAAAGCCGCAAGAATCGTGAAGGCAAAGAATTAAAATAGTGATAAGGGGAGGAACTTCGTGCGAAACTTTATTTTCAAACAAACTTCACCCAGAACGATTTAATTTTTAAAGGTCAGCAACTCATTCGCCAACGCGCTAAAGTGTTAAACAGTAAAACCTTTAAAGGCTTCATGCGCAAAGCAGATTACGAACTTAAAACGTTGAAAAACATTGTTCGAATGTTGTTGTAACGCTTCCGTATTTGCTGTGTTGTGCTTTTCCATATTGTTTCTGTGTCGGAAGTTTACAGTTGCACAATTTCAGATGACATTTAACACTCAACGCCGTCGTTTCGTGCGCTTCTGTGCTCAAAATCGCAGCGAACGAGAACGTCATCGCATCAGCCCTTCGCCTCATTGTGCTCTCGAGGTCCGGGGCTAGCTCAGCATAATATGTTTGTGAAAGCATGATGTACTCAGGGCTGGTTGATCGTGACGGTGATGATGCCCCCTTCGCGCCGATAGCATCATCGTTTACAAGTGGAATATTGCTTCCGGCTCGCGGCTACCGAGAGCTTACTGTCCACCGCTTAACTGCTTTTATCCATCTCTTTTATTCCCAATCTCCATCTCCCCCCGCTCGTAGTTTCTTTTCACGTTCACACTCGACGCTAAATTATGATGTTGAACATGCACAAAAAGTAATCCCCGAATGTACAACGCGCTCGTCGGGAATTTCATACGGCACGGCGTGAGGGAGAATGCATTGTTTGTGACCGGATGTTGTCACGCTACGAATGCATGAGTTTATGAAAAGTTGCATTTATGCTGTCACCCTCGTTGCCTTTTTTGTTGACTGTAATTATTTAAAAAAGTTGATGTGTGGGTGACGATATTATGTATCTTCGATCACAATTTGACATATTTTTAAATAGTTTTATGGATGTTTATTTTTTATTCGAATTGACGCTCCTTTTTGAATTTTGTAAAGAAAGACATTGAATGTCAAATACGTCCTGTCATAATCAAACAAAAGATAAGATTGAAAACGTGAAAATATCAAGCAAATAAATTACTTATACGGCGAGAAGAGACCTTTCTGAAAGTGTGAGTGAAGAAGTGCTAAATAAGACGAATTTCACGCCACATGGCTGTTGGGAGGGATAGAAAAACATACTTCGTTGACTGAAGACAGATGCTGGGAAATTGTTTCTAATTCAAATCACTTAAAACTGAGAGCGCGAACATCCAACGAACGATATCGAAAGCTCTTCAATCGCAGCGGTTAATGGTGTTAACCCCGTGCCACCGTCTCTCCCCGATACGGCCCCGACGATGGCGATGACGAGAAGATAGAAATTGATCCCCTCGGGCAACTTACGATACGGTACGTTCCTGTCAGTCTTTTTTCCCCTTTTTCAAATCTATGCTTCTTCTCCACATCGACACAACATCAGCGCTTGAAAAAACATGCCCGTTTCAAGTATGCTAAATTGTATCCAATTGATTCCATCAACCACTTGAGCCGTTCCGGAGCGCGTGGGGGCCAGATCGAAAATGTTCCGGCGTTCTGCTGCTTCCGTTTGCGAAGAGAGACGAAATAGAAAAACACATGGACGAACTAAAATCAACACCAGCGACGGCACGGAACGTCGTCGGCCCGCATATCGCTACCTCGAACGCGAACCTCGCTAACTCGCGAGAAGTGCCCAGTCAATTGGTCAATTGGACGCTTCTTTTCTGGCCTCCTCGGTACGGCTTCCTCCCCCACCCGCCCAGGGGACTCGATCCGAGATTTGTGCCGCATGTCGCTTGCGTAAAAAAAGGTGTATAAAAGAAGGTACGATGCGTTAGACGCGTACCATCAACTTACCGAGCGACGAATAGATCCGAACATACACTGACATAGCAATTGGTGGTACTCTGAGGTGATTTCTGACGAAATGTTTGACCACTTCTGCCTTTGCTTCCATTATCCTCACGGTGATGGCAAAGAAACCTCCTCTTTTCCCGAGCGATGTAAGGCTGCAGGTTGCTAAAACAACTTGCGTTTGCTTGGTGCAGATGCGACTGCCTCAACGCGGGTGAATGTACAGAATTGGTCAATTTACAATTTCTGTTTATTTTTTTCGTTTGTTCAACCAACACAAATCTAAAAATAGCAAACTGTATGCACGCACTGAGTCAAGTGGTGTGAAGAATCATTTCTCACAATGAATATGAGTTGTGCGATTGGGAAACATATTCATTCCCTGCCTCTTCATGCGACGAACCCAGGATATTGTGTCAATTATTATTTTTCTGAAATTCCAATCGCCACGAAATGAAATGTAAACCTGCTCCGATGGTGGGCCAAATTTTTAACCCCAGAGGGTACTCTCTTCAGTTTCGAATCCAAACCCTAAACCGCAAACCGTTTCTTAGTAGGTTTACCTCATCTCAAACGAATGAGGTGCCCTTTTTCTCCCACCCCCCACAGAGGTGATCAGCGTTTGAACTGTGGTTGCACAATTTGATGGATTTTGGAAACCAAAACCTCCCGTCTCTCTCGTCCAAGCCCCCCCTGATGGTAACCTGAGCCGAGCGGAAAATGTGCTTCGCTTTCTGCTCCGGTGGAGATGATTTATAGCCCTTCGTCGGTGCACGGACAGGGACAGCTATATTGAAGGGGAGTTTTCCCTGCTCTTCTACCCCGCTAGTTCTTCGGGCTCGAAGAAGAAACCACACACATAAATCGTGCGAGTGATTTAGACTGACCTTTCGGCGGTGGCTGACGATGATCGCTAAGATGTCCCCCCGGGAAGGGGATGGTTTTTCCTTCGCCCTGCCTCGCGTGCCGTGGGAAAACAAAACCAAGCAAAAGAGATCGATGATAGGTGCTCGAGGTTTTGAACAGATGCATCCTTTCAAAAAGATACACATCGAGAAAACTGAAAGATAATGCTGAAGACATAGACTTTGCTTGTGTTCTTTGAGCACAGACAATTTTATAGATTAAATTTGATGGTATTTAAATCAAGATCGAAATAATATTGTATTCAACGACATTTATTTATATTCACTGATGATAGATTTTTATCACTTTCACTTGCTATAGTTTATGTCAAGTTGAAAATGTCCGAAAAAGCTAGCAGATTCCTCGCGTCTTTGTCACAGAACACACATACGTTTCTGAAACCGGGACATGCAACTTTTAACACCTTTACACCCAGCAAGTGGGCAAAACTCTTCGCTGTTTGGATCCACCCGAGCAAAACTTGTCCGTTGCATTGTGCAACGTGCGAGCAGAAAACGTGTCACACAAACACAGTTGCAGAAGGGTGATGTGCAAGAGGTGTGTCAGTTAAAAAGGTGTCATATTTCTTTTACCCATCAAATTCGGAACCTGTAGACTTTTTTTAACCTTCGTTCCAATAATCGACTTGAGTGCATCCAGAAAAATGGCGAAAGTTGGCAGTAACAACATCGAATACGATGAACCGACCAAGTGTTTGGAGAAACACGGAGAAAGGGGGCGCCAGAAGATCGTCGTAAAACTTTCGATTTCATCCTGACCTATTCCAAGGCATTACATCGCGGATGGTCGTAAAAACAGGTTTCGCAACTTTTCGAGCGTTCAACAGACATTAATAAGATTCAAAATAAACAATTGTAAATGTTCAAAAAGGGACAATGCAATCAGTTGAAGAATGCAAACACATGAAAGTTAAATAATTCAAAAACAAAATTCAGTTCTCCAGAAGCGTTGATATGCCAATCGTTTTGGAATAGCTAAACAAATATGATTTAGTTATTTGGGTTTGTTTTTGAAAACAATTTCACAATTCAGAAAAAGGCATGCACGCAAAAACTTTATTTTTGATGTTGCTTTCACTTTTATCATTTTTGAGTTGGGTTTTGGAATGTTTCTGTTTTCCTCCTTTTACCACGACCACCCTACACCAACTCCACCCGTTTGCCTTAATCGCGCTCATCAATGACCTTACTGGCAATGCCATTGAAAGGCTACAACCGCGTCGACCGCTCATACCGCCATCAATTGATCATCTCCACTACGGCGAACCGGTTTCCTTTGAAAATGTGTGTGTGTGTGTGCGCCACGATTACTTCACCCGGGGGCAAAAATAGGCCAGGCCGCGCCACCGAAAACTGCCAACGGTCGGCTCATGCCAGTGATGACATTGTCTTACTTTTCGCCGTGCCAGCTGATCGGTCGGCCAGCACCATTGTGAAATTATGCTGCAGCGGGCGGTGCGGCGCCATGGAAAGGGAAACAATGTCCGAAAGCGGCAGCCAAGAAGAAGCAGAAAGACAAGAAAACAACGAAACGAAACAAACTTGAACGAGCGCTAGAGTAGCCGTCCAGCGGGGGTAAGTGTATGCGACCGATGATACGAAGCCGATGAAGTGCGATTGTGTAAAGTTATTTATTGGGAACTGGCGCGTCCCACCTCACCCCGCAGTGAAAAGAGGGAGGGAAAGCGAGAAAAAGGAGGGGCTTTTGATGACGAAAGCAGATTGAAAGATTTAAACCTGTTACGGGCAGCAACTGTCGACCTGCGATGGCTGCTGCTCGCTCGGTTTGCCCTCGTTTGGTTGACATTGCAACCGCTTTCCGCACTTCCGGCGTAATGTGGATTTTATTATCTTTTGTTTGTGTTGTTCGAATGTTCGCAACGAACACGCAGTTGTCGGTTTATTACATCATGTTAAATACCACCGTTAGAAAATGAGTTTTGATTGGAATGCTGCAAGTTGTATTTTGAACAGCTAGAACAAGTTTTGAGTTTAATTTTGCTGTTTGAAAGGTCAGAAAATGGAGAAAATTGCATCTGTAAAACCACCTTCAAACGCCAAACTTTGTTTAAACCTATATGAAAGAAGATAAGCCTGTAAAAGTTTACCAAATAAACAGGAAACTGGATCTTACAGGCTCGTTGTGCTTCGTTGTCCCTTTTAAATTTCTCTTCCGTTCGGCGCGAAAGATAAAAGAGATTACTTTGAGGTCATGTGAAAAGCATTAGCTCCTTGAAGTCGACCTTCAAACTTTCGCTGCGGCAGTTTTCCATCGAGTTGCGGCTAGAGAAAATTACCAAAGACACCGAACTAGATGGTACTTGGGAGTGGCTGAAGCGTTTTGTCGGTTAGATAAGGATCATTCGTGCCCGGCGTGAATTATAGATGGAAACCGTCCTGGTGAGCCTCGAGCGTTTTGGTCAGGCATTGAATTTTCCTTTCGCTAAAACACGTCAAACTGAGGTACGAAAGATGGTGCTTCCTAAAGTGATGACTCCGCTCCGTAGTCCTCAGCTTCTAATGGACTGGGTGACGTAAAACGACGACGTCAGCGGTCTTTCATTTCGGCTTTGAAGAATCGCCCTTTTCCGGAAGCAGGTGACTCGCAAGCAGACGGCAATTAACGACCGTTTGGAAAAGCTTTCCCTCTGTGCTGTCCGGGTTTGAACCTTTTCCTCCCTCGGGGTTTGCAAAACTCATCGTGATGATGATGACGTTCGGAAGCCTGAGGCTCGAGCACATCATATGCGTGGGGAGATAAATTTGCAGCCACCGGACGGAAGGTGGAAGCCCACGGAAATTGAGGTACAAATTCACCGACGGTAGCGCCGGTAGCGGTTTTTCCCACCAACCGACCACCCTTATCCGAAGAAGCGCAGCAAAGTTAATCCAATTACCGAAGGCACTCGCGTTTCCACCTTTTCCCTCGACCGGGCGGTTTCGGTTTGGTGGTTTGGAAGGTTCCTGGTAGTTGCTGTTGCTCGTCCGTGCAAATGTGCGAATGAGAATCTACTTTGATGAGACAACGACGAACTCATCAGGACAAAAGGACGGGGAGCAGACGAGTCAACGGCGAACGGTGTACGGAGTTCGGAGCGCAACAACCGGCGTTGTGGATTTTTCCTTTTTCCCCCGAACGTAACGGAAGCGGGAGAACGAGTTTTAACGCGTTTAACGAGCGACAGAATGGTCGGAAGATGAAGGAAGCGAAATAAAGCAAGAGATTTCACTTGTTCTTAAAAAACGCGCGAGATGATACGATAGAGACATCTTTGATGATATGAATGGCAACCGAACGACGTTTTGGTGGAGGAAGAAAAGTGAGACATTGAGCTAAATCTTTTCTGCTTGCCGGTGGTGGTAAGCGTAATGTACCGTGTAAAAGGCAGACATAATAAATTATGCTTCCAAGTGGATTACCCAGCGGATGATATAGAATAACGTGAAGCCCTCTGGTGGATTGTAACCACGTTTAAATCAATGTACTAAGATGTCGGATATCAGAATGGATTATTCTGAATTGTTTTAATACGATTTGAAATTTTATCGAAGAAAAATTGAGAATATATTTCCATCATTTTAAAAGAATATCGAAATGTTTTGAATTAAAATATCATGTTTCAGGTAAACCAATATGATTTTTCTTATGACTGATTACCGCAAAGAGCAACAAAATTGATATGACAGTGAAGTAAACAAAATTTAAAAAACAAAGAAACAGAAAACGACACTTACCGATCGTGCTGCCCCCAAATGGTTGTGTAATCGGCGGCGAGCCCTGAACCAGGTCAGAGCCACTGCTCGAAGATGATTTAGCGTGATGAAGCGCTCCGAATGAGAGTGTGTAATGATCATGAAAATGGTCATCTAAAAGGAAACAAAAATACAAGATGAAGAGATGGCATGGCAAACGGTCACAGACGTGTTCTGGTATGTTTTTTTGGTGTAATTGAGTAAAAATGTGTTGTACGTTTGCTTTCTAGTGTTGGTTGTAAGTTTGGTTGAACATTTTGTATTTTTCTATGCTTATGTTTTCCCACTTGCATAATTTGTTTTCTTATTTCACCATGGAATTAAATCCCTTCGTCTAATCTTTGTGTTGTTGTAAGAAGAATAGCGTTTTTCATATTTTTAACAGATCATACTGACCATCCAACATGATGTGCCCACCACCATCCGAGACAAACCCATTGTCAAAGAGGCAGAGAAAAATTTAAACAACAACAAATAGGGTAAAATCCCACTCGCACGTTGCCCGTTTTGTAAAGTACTCATCATAAATTCAGATGATCTTCATGGCGTTCCCCGATCAACTGTGGAATGCAGCTGTTGGTGATGTTGTCTCCCTAACCCAACAGCGCATACCGGTTTGTGGTGGGCAGGGCGTTACCGACACGGTGCTGAATACAATTCGACCAGTTTACTTGCACGTGTCCCGTCGTCAAAGGTGCCCCTTTAGTTTAAAAAACAACCCCCGTGTGCACCGTGTTTAAACGCCACCTTTGCCGCGCACTTTCCGCATCTTGCAAGGAGGAGTTTTTACTTAATCGGTTCGACACGAAATTGGATTATTGTAATTATTTCTCCCATCTCAGGGCGGCACACGGGTGTTACGAAGGCACACTGTTTACTCGGCACACGGCCGTTGCGGGGGCAATTATTGTGCTTTATTTACACCTCCACCGGGGGGAAAAATGCTTCCCAGCGCGCTGCTCCAAAGGGGTGCAAATAAAATGAGCTGCGAAACAAGTACAAATATTAAACAAACGAACGATAGAAACGGGAAGGTTTTGAGGGAGCACAATTTCAAACGTACAGTCGGATTAAATTCAAAGTATGGCACACGTTTGTCGGGGCTGTCGGTTTTCAAGCAAACAGGATCGGCAGCGTTCCTAGCAACAGCATCGAAACAAAGACGACACCGAGAGGATCGTTCGAATAATTAAACCCATACCGATAACCTTGAACGTTGCGTCAACGCTGCAGCCAAATTCGATTAGCTAATGGCAAAGTGATACTGCAACAATTCGTGTCCGGTTGCTAATAATCACCGCACGAATAATTATCACCTTTTGCCCTCCCCTTGCACGGAGCCGCCATACCGAACGCCATTGCAAAACAAAACCACTGTCGAACGCACACACAAACGGCCGTTGGTCAGCCCCCGAAACCATTAGACAGGGCGATATGCCAGAGTGTGATTCCGACTTGGTTGGTCCACTTTTATTTTTGGCAAACGCTCGTTTGTGGCCCAAATGATGACATCAGGGAGAGGGGGGAAGATAGCGGCGGCAGGCAGGGGCAAGTGCAAATGTGCAAAGCCCGCCGACAATGGCGATAGTCGGACACCAAGTTCATTTGTTATTCAACGACACTTTTCCTCCGCGTGAGAAAAAAGACAAACATCAAAAACAAAAACGGTGTCCCCGGCGGGAAAAATAGAACACATACTCATCAGGCCCCCCATACAGGGTGGAAAGCGGGGGAAAAGAGAAATGGGGGTCGATCAAAAGCTCGTCCGAAAATAAACCGAATCGTCCTGGTCTTCGGTTCGCCATGTGATGCGATGCGCTTTTCAAGGGCACCTCGTTCGAGCGAGAGAAAAAGCCGTCGTTGGAAAGCGATCTAATTCCGTACGCGTACAAGATTTCCGCTTTTAGAAAGGAATCGTTCGATGTCGCTTTGTTCGGAGCAATGGATCAATTCAGGTTGTAGGTTGCTATTTTTAATCGGATTCTTTTCGCTACACTTTGATATATATTTATTTCATTTGGTTCGAATAATGCACGACGATGGACAAAAAGGGGCGGAAAAGTCCACCCCCGGTCGCTGTTCGATCGATCCTTGCCGATAAAATGTGTATGTTAAAAGCCTACAAAATGGCTTTCGCCGGAAGAAGGAAAAAGCACACATGAAACAGATTTCCAACGAAAAACATCGCCCGAGGAAAACAGGTTTGCTGGTCGCATTTTAATTCAGAATCAGCGCTCAAGACATCAGACGGGAAAACGGAGGGTAAAATTCGGGTCGATCAGATTTTTGCGGAATCGGAAAAGGCACACACCGTTGATTTGGCCCAAGGACGATTCCAGGACACACGCCCACATCAAACGAAGCCGGAGCGAAATGGGATAATGGATTGATGCTTTAAATGATTCAGTTTGACTCGCTTTTCTTCGCTTTCGCTGTGCCGTTTGTACTTTTCTTTTTCGCTCCTTTTGGCCGCATCATAAAAAGCACACCAGAACCGATACAAATTAGTGCTTCTAGGTCCGGAGGCCGTACGTTTTGTGGTTTTCCATTTTTTATGTGCCCCGTTGTGCGTGTGTGTGCGTTTGTGTTTGTCCATTTGATAGGAATCTCTGATTTAATTAAACGCCGCTTTACGATTCGATTCTCGGCTGGCCGGCTTCCCCGGTGACCTCTGGCCCTTTTTCCCATTCCCCTTTGACTACCAGCATCGAAAGGGGATTTAAAAAGGCAAAAATGTGGAACATGACCCAGTGGAACCGAGAATCCCGGTTAAGAATTTCGGTTCCATGGTGCCGTGTCACGGATTTTTGGGCACAGATTTCGGTGCGGTGCGTGTGGGGAACGAGGGCAGCGGTGAGAATTTCCGGCTCCATTTCCGTTCCAGAAGCATGACCCCCGGATCCGGACACCTTTCGAAGGACACGTCCCACAACAGAGTGGTAAAAAAGCGAGAAGGAGATGACGCACTGCGGACACAGGCCGAAATGTTGGCCGGCGGCCCAAACACGAGCCTCGGAAAAAGAGGGCTCGGCCCCGGGAACGGCATCGGATGGATTTAATTATTTTATGACAGGTCCCTCGGACATATCGAGCCCGCGTGGAAATCGATCGGTGGAACTGTTCGAGAGGCCAGCCTCGTTTCCGTCTCGACGCTTGATGAATTGTAATTTGGGAAATTAAATGAACAATGTTTACGATTTTCCGAAGGCGATCAAAAGAGGTGGGATGTAGCTATTTTTGGATCAAAACGACAGCGTGTCCTGAAAAGCGTAAAGTCTAGAAGAAAAGACATTTTCCTTCCAAGGATGTCTGAATGGTTGATTCCCAACTTCTTAAAAACACAAATAAAAGCCTCGCAAGTTTTCACTCGGAGATTTTCGTGTTTGTAAAACCGTTATAAATGTTGGATACGTTTTGATTTCCTTCATAAATCACTCGCACAACAACGTAGAAGGACTCCCGTGGCTGAAAGGGAAATGGATTTCCATTTTCTTCGACAACGATAACACTTCCATCGACCACGTTGGAGTGGACAGTACGAGGCAGTGTGGAATGGAACGTTTCCTGTCGTCCATATGCCGGGCGACCGTGACCAAGGCGGGAGGTTAGAGTTTAGAACCGGTCCGGGATCCGTCGCTGGACGGCACAATTGTGGTAGGATTTTGACCGTGGCTTTGCTTTCTACGATAAGAAAGTTTCAAAGCTACTTACGCCACAACCCGCCTCAGCTTGCGTACCCTCGCGTGCCGTAAGACGATTGAGCTACTTTTTCGGGATGTTTTGGGTCATAAATTAGAGCGATATATGTAGCGGTTAAAGGTGTTGTTGTGGCACGTTGGTTTTGGGGTCAACGAAAGTAATGGGGTTCTGTAAGTGAGGGTGGGAAATATTTTCTTCACTCTGAGCCATTCTAGTCGGTACTGCAAGAGTGCAAAATGTGGTTAAGAATTGTCTTTGTAAAAAGGTTCCACTATGAATTATTATAAAACATTAGGAAAGGGAAGTTGATAAGATACAGCTCGGTGTGCTAGAGTTCAACGACGCATTCCGCAGCAAACGGGAATATGTTTGCATGTTAACCAACCCGTTGAAGTTGCCGAGGAAATAAATTATTCTACTGAACACACACATACGCAGGAAGGTTTGTAGGGCGACAGAAAAAAAGGCCAACTAACGATCGACCTGAATCGGTTCAATTCCCTCACCGTCCGGGTGACGTTTGATGGGCCTGTTGTCGCCAGCCGGTTCCTGTAGAGTTTGTGTCCCATGGACGAGCCTTCGTTTCAAAACCAAAGGAAGAAGAGAACAAAACAAAACCCCTCCGAAAGGGCCAAAGGGCTCCACTTCCGTGCGGCGTGTCATAAATTAACGAGAACCAACGCCAGCAAAACAAAGCTGACCGTTTGCAAATGAGTAGAGTGTGGCGGAGGAAAGGTGCTCCTCACAGATAAACGAAGGTAAATATAGCACGTAACGAGTAAGTATCATTTAATTATCTAGCACGAGCCTACGCCTGGCGTGCGGCTTTTGTTGAAAACCTCATGGAGGAAAACCACCGGAAACGGGATAAAAAGGGAAGCATAAAAGGAAAGCAACCGAATAAAGATGAAACGCACGTGGGAGTGGAAAAAGGTATAATCGGTTACGCTTCAGTCACGTGGTGCGGTCGGTTCTGCTGCACACATGCAACTGCCACACGCTCGTGGCGCTTTCCGTTTCGTGGGAGAGTGAAGCCCAAAGGGCGTCCGAGGCACAGCTGGGGACCTTCGGGTTGCGAGAGATCCTGGAAACGCTGGAGAGGGACACACGTTTCCCGGGAAACACTGGAAAACGCCATCGGGAGGGGAAAATGAATCGGGCTTCGACTAATTGTTTTCCCGATTGTAGCATCTAGCTTCGCAAGATAAAAGCTTAACGGTAGTGAAAGGAGTTTGGCAGATCAGCAAAGAAATACTGAAGTAACCAAAAGAAAAGTATACGCAACAGCTTTGGCAAGTAAAAACCCCTCCGTGAGCAGAACAAACAAAGTAGACGCTCTCCTAGTGGGAGAAATGTGGTGTGGAGTCTTCTCTTCTGCTAGGCTCTTCGAGCGAACGCGCGTTCGCCTAGTTTTCCTCGACGGGGCGCACACAGGAAAAGGTTTTCCCTCGCTCCGGATGCCAACACAAGGTCGCGCTCATTGCGCAGATGTCAGCGATGGCGGAGGCTTTTTTCCCATTTGAAACGAAACGGAAAATTTCGATGGCATGTGAGGGGAGATTGGTGAGGAGTTGGGAAAGTTGGTAGCGTTTCTTATAAACAGAAAAACGGCTTTTGCCTTCTAAATAAAAATTATTTTTTCTTCGAAATTCCTTTTGCTTACGAGAAAAAGGAAGCTTCGATTTCCGGCAGCCGGGACATAGATTTTCCGCAAAGCGTCATGTTTTCGCTTCCACTTTACTCCGGACACCTTTGCAACGGTGTTGCGAGATTTTCAGTGAATTTTTATTTTTCTTGAGCAAAAACATTGATACGGCACTGGAAAACTTAATCCACCCGCCTACGATCTGGTAAGGGAAAATAAAAAAAGCGAGAAAGAAGATTCCAGAAGTAATCCTACATTTGCCGGAAATAAACCCGAACGCCTTGGGCCGCACGGGAGGGACAGGTTTAGAAAAGGACACTTTTCTCTCGCAGCTGGACGTTTCCGTTCGGAATCATTCGAATCAGGTTACTCCGACGCCTGCGGATGGTCGCCGGGAAATGGTATACTTATTTTTATTTTTCTCCACCCGCTCGGTCCACCGTTTGCGAAATCGGAAAGGTGATATTCCGAGGCTCGTGAAAAATGGGAAAGGGTGTGCGCGGTGGGAAGCGAAAATTCAAAAGGATGCCTCCGAACAAACCCCCAAGCTAGCCACATTCTTGGCGCACTGCCACCCTTGAGGACGAGGATGAGGTGGACGACGCGGTAGGAAGGGGGGAGAAAAAATCAGTGCGGTGGAAAAACTGCAGCGGGCAAATGTAGGACGCACGAAGGTGATGAAGTTTTTCATTTAGCACCGCTTGCGACATGACACCGCACCGCGGGTGACGAGGGGGGTGGGATGGGTGCGGGGTTGAGAATGGCACAAAGTTGGTGAGGCTGCTCCATATCCCTGGGACCTCATTCGTGACCGGGATTGTGCAAGCGCACAACAAATCAAAGCGCAGCCCCGGAACTGGAGCCGAGAGTGGCATCCGAATCCGAAGAAACAGAAGGAACTCCCACCTTTGGAAAAGGATCCACCCTACGACGTGCCCGGAGGGTCGGGAACGGAACGGCGGAAACAACGGAAGGGATTGTGCCCCGAAAACGGATATGAGAATATCTAGCAACAACAGCGCGAAGAGAATGGGCGGAACGCAGCTGAGGCGGTTTTGGGGCGAGGACGATAAAACAATAATGTAATCTTTGAAATGAAAGAACCCATCGAAAATGGGTCACCCAAGGGATG
>KE524946.1:0-37639 GCA_000441895.2 Anopheles sinensis | reverse complement strand
CCTTCCTTCACGTTGAGTATCCTCCACGGCGAAATCATCGCTTCGAAAGCGTCGAAACCAATCCCGACACCTTGTTTCGCTTAAAGCAGCATCGCCGTAAACATTCGAAAGCTCTCGATGCGCTTCGGCTGCCGTTTTCTTCGCCCGAAACAAAAAGAGCAACACCTCCCGCATATGGCGCTTTTCCGGCACAAAATCAGACATTTTCAACAACCAGTAACTTTTACCCGCGCGAAATAATCACTAATCTGTTTACACAGTTTGATAATGTCATTCCCGAGCTTGGTTTATGACGTTTGTAAACATCAAAATCGCGCCACTAGTCCACAGTGGTCCCATCGATTTCAAAACGGCCGTTACTTATTTGCGGACCTAATATATTGCTTCAACGTTCTCGACCTGGAGTTAATCGTTCACTTCAGGGGTCGACACACGGTTCCCGCAAGAGGGCCCAATAAACTAAAAAAATGGAAACCTCTTTTAAAAGAAGCTCATCAATTTTCTAAATCAAAAAGTAGCCTTCAACAAAATGTCTCATAGTATTTCCTTTAATCAGTTTAAACAAACTTTTGAAAAAAGAATGCTTCATTCGTTGAGCTGAATAATTTTTTCTGATATATTTGAAACTATCCTCAAAATGTTTTATGATACATTTATTGTGGTATTTCAGTAAATAAAATAGCTCATGTGCGGGATGTTTTGAATATTACTACATATAGACTAGGAAATTTAAAAACGACAAAACCCAATTTCAAAAAAACTCGTAGTAGTAGTTGACTTATACTAGTTTTAGCTTACATTTTTAGGAAAAACATGCATGATATCGTAGAGAAACCAACAAAAATTGAAATGTTTTGATGGCTGACTTTGTCGACCCCCGGTTTACGTCAACTGCAAGCAAGGAAGCGTTTTCAAATGTCAAATTTAATCCCCGAAAATTGCCAAACGTCTTCATCTTGCAACCCAAAACTGAGCTTAGCTTTTATCAACACTCACCCTCCGACGATGACGGTGCACGTTGCGCAACCGATTTCGAGTCCGGACATCGCGAGCAAATCAATCAAATTGTTGCCGGGTTTATAATAAGAGCAAAAACGAAAAACAAAACATCTTTTCCTGTGCCATTTTGGCTGTCAGTGATGAGAAAAAGGAGGGAAAAAAAAGTTGCACACACTCGGAATAAAAAACACATGGCACCGAATGAGGTTTCTCTTTCATTTCCCCCCGGGACGGTTTCGTTTTGCATCCTCCGCGACTCGACTGAAATGATTTCGGAAAAAACAGAAATAACGGCCACACATATCTCACGTGCTCGTTTGCGTTTGGTTCCGTTCGGTTGGCGTTTCGACCGGATTTCGGATTGCGCCATCAACCGATACCAATTGCGATGCTGCTGCTGCTGCTGCTGCACTTTGCGTACCGGTTGACTGATAAGGTTTATCGAAAGTCTTCTCCTCATGCCTCGCGTAATTGTTTTATTCATTGGTGGAGCAGTTTCCGTTCGAAACCCGAAGCTCGGACATAAAATGAAACAAACAAATAATCGTTCGGGCGTAAAAACGAGGAGTGAAAATGGCCACGGATCGCTTCGATCCAGCGAACGCCTTTCTCCGCGCCGTTCGGTTGCAGAAATTCCGTACAGCCCGTGATGCACGATCGATGCACGCCGATTCGATTTCTGCTTCCCGAAAAACTCAAATCACGGAGCGCGATCGTAACCAGAAGCGGTAATAAAACCGTCGCATCTCAGTTCGCTCGCTTGCCGATCGACCGTTTGATGAACGTCTATAAATCATTCATTCTGCACGCGGGACGATTTATCGCGAGCATCTCTCCCAGGAGACTGAGGGGGTGAGGGGGGCGAACGATTTTCACTATGAAAGCTGCACCCAAACCGCCGACGCCTTTTGCGCCGCCAAGCGCAAACGAACATGAGGAAAATTGCGCCACACGCCAAAGCCCGGTACCGAAAGGTGCGGTATGCACTTCGTAGATTCCTCCCACAGACATAACCAACCCTGTCCTCGTCCCAGCTCATCCGTCTTTCCAACTCTTCCCCGGGGCGCGACTCAGCGCAAGTAGAGTGGAAAACAATTATCTTCTGCTCGTCATTCGACTGGCGGTAGTTTTGTTTTCCATGCTGCTGCTCGTTTTCGTTTCGCTCTCGCAGGAGCTTTTCTCCGGCAGAAACGTCATTAGTATCGCGATCACCATGACCATCGCGAAACCATCGACATCACCACGAGCCAACAGCGTCATCGGCGCATGTCGATGTTTCAATGAAAGAATACGGTTTTCACTTCTTTCGTTTCTTAAATGCCCACAAACATCACCCGTTTGGAGATGTCATCGTCGGGGTTTCGTGTAAAATCCGCCACAAACCCGTTTCCTTCCACCGCCAGACTAATGAACGCCGGAACGAAAACGTTCTGACCCGCATGCCGACTGATGCATCCCCGTGCCGCAGGATGACTTTCGCCTGCAGTCTCGACTGAACGATAACCCGCGAGCCGCCGCCATTCTTCTCGCCAGTAATTTGTATTACCCCAGTGTCAACGCGTACCGGGCGGGATTTAAACGATCTTCATTAGCCTCCTTCGAAGCGCCAGTCGCCAGTCATGTTACGGGGGGAGAACATCTTCATTCGGGGTGTTATTAGGATCGGCGCAAATTGTACTCTGGATGGTATTTTATACCAAAGATATAATTACTGGACGGAGAAGCGCTTTTCGACATTCTTTAATGCCTACATGAATGAAACAAAAGAATATTCCTTAAAAATATTTTTTTCTAGTTAATAATTTATAAGCAATTCGCTATCATATATTGCACAATCTAAATGAATTTATACTTTCTCGTCTTTTCAAATGGTTTGATCTTAATAATGTTATCGTTATTTGAAATAACTTACGAACATGGAAAAATGATTTCAAACTTATATGAAATTTATTTATCATGTATTTCTTTGTACGTTAGTTAAAGTTGAATGAAGGAATTAAAAAGCGATTAAACCATATCATCTGGTTAAAATCATATAAAGGACTAAATGAAATAAGACCAAGACATTTTACATGAACATTCAACACATTTCCTACCTTTAAAATAGGAATAGATAACAATTCAGTGATGAAATCTAAATGATATAAAATCCAACAGAACAGTAAAAGAGCGGGTTTGACGTCCTTCACAAATGTGATCATTTAATGGTCGTGGTGGTTTTCAACAAAAATATTTATATTTTCAAATGTGTACGATTAGTTTTTGAAAATTCTACCCTCATATTTACTTCATCACTTGAACACGCTGAATTTTGCCGTTTTTAGCATTTTGAGTTAATTTTAAATGATCGCATTTAATGCATCTAAATAATAAGGTTTATATTTAAAATACAAACACATGTGTACGAATTTCATCATCAAGCATTCTGTTTGAAACCAAAGAATAACACGTCAAGAAACGTTCCTTCGTGTTAACTGCATTCTGTCAGATTACCGCCACTAAATGGTGTGTCATTATGTTTACCATCATTGCGTGTCCGTTGAAATGAAACGGCGTTCACGTTCGTTTCTCTCTTTCGCACTGATTGAGCTCGTGTTAAGTACCGTCGTCCAAATTTGCGTTTCCATCTTCACCTTTTCTTCTCCACCCCCGAGACAACCCTCGAGACCGGTAACGATCGGTCCAAAAGTGCCTTCCAATCGGTGGCCAACGAGCTCATTCCCCTCAACTCCTGAAATTGAGCTGCGAAGGAATGTGTCCGTCTGACCGTCTTGGGAGGATGCAACGTCGGAGAGGGTGAGATGCGTCACCGGGTTGGTGATGATGCAACCTTAGGCGGGTTAAGCAAGGACTCTGCCAGGGAGTCGAGTTTGAAGAAGGTAAAATGAGAAGAACCAAACCGGCTCGTCCGGAGGTCACGGGCGTGCCGACGCCGGGATGCCAAGGTTGAGCCCGGTGTTCGACACCCGAGCCGGCGATTAATCTCATCTCGCGCCGCGGCTCGCCGATCGTGACGGAAGAGGTTCGGATAATGGGCAGCGCGATGCGCCTCAGATTCGTCTACCGACGGCTACGGTATTTTAGGGACGCCGAGGTCCTCGGCGTTACGTGTTATCTGTCGCGTGAACGGTTCTCCGAAGCCCTCCGGCCTCGGTTCCCGGGGAGGTGATTCCTGGAACATGAAGAGAGAGAGAGAGGGGGGAAGAAGTTCACCGACCCTTTTACGAGACCTGAAGCCGGCGGGATGTCAAGTACGAAGCGTGAGCGTACATGTTGTTCGGTCTGTTGTTGTTGCGTTCCTAACACCGCCACCATCCACTCGCCAAGGGTCACTTCTTATCTCCGTGCCTTCCTCCCCTCTGCTCGGACTACCTTTCCCTTTCCCTGCTATCCCCCTACAGAGATGGAACAATAAATTATCCTCTCGCTTGAGCGCTGAAATTATCGCAATTTTTCTGCCCACCCTCAAGCCCTCCGGCGCTGGTGGTCACTTATGCATGGTCGCGTCCATCCGCCCCATCCTCCCACCGGTGGCACGGATGGGATGACCTCTGCAGAATCTTCTGTGCAGAAAGCACACGCGCGATGAATAATGTTCCTGCCATCATCACCCGCGTTCGGGTGCGACAAGGGCGGTACAAAAATCTGCATCCGTTTGGAGACGTCGGTGGGGATGGCATTCCGGGTGGACTGGACCCTCTGGGAAAAGGAAAAATACAAACACCAAAACCAATCACGAGAGTGGAGTGCGAATTTTTGAAATAGTTTTCATGGTTGTTAGTCGCACGTTTTCGCCTTTTGTCGTTCCTCCCGTTCCTTGGTCGATGCATGATGAAGGTGGTTTTCTTTTCTGCGTTGCTCCTGGAAAAAGTGGCTCCGTACGGGGAATGGTGGATCAGGATCGGTGTGTTTGTTTTTCAACCTCCGTTTGTTGCGTTGCGATTCCTTTTTCTCTCAAATTATTTTTAACTTGCTCGCGGTATTATCGTCCCTGCAGCGAAACGCGTGTTTCGCTTGCTGACACCATTGGAAATCGGTTGGAATGATCGGTTGCATTTGCATCCTTCCTTTATTCCGCTGGTATCGTTTAACCATTTTTTTTTTTTATATTCTGCTTTTTAAAAAATCCCAACCCGGAGACTTCGGGTCGGTTCGTCGCTTGCCCGCACGTTGAAGTCTTTCGTACCGTGTGATGGCGCGCGATGGTTTCGCGCGCGGATATATTGATTATCGGCGCATTATGCTAATGCCAACGGGGTTGAGGGTGCCGTATTGTCACCGTTGACGTACCGACACGCCACAGTTGAAGGTGGTCGTGAAGAAAAAGCCAGCGTAAGGCAGGTAATGCAGGCAGAACAAAAAATGCCCCAACCAGTCACGCTCATTATCTTCTCACGCGGGGACGCCTTAAGTGCCGTAGGAATGCCAGCGCACCGTACCCAACAGTCTAACGCATTTCAGTCTTCCCGTTTTCCCTCGGCGAAGGTACTTTTACCCGCGCGCGTACGTTCGACGATTGGTCGGCGTATTTGCATATTTTTCTTGTGTACGCGCCTTGTCGCCTTTCATTTCTTTTTCGCACGACCAGCCAGGACGACCGTCTAGCCGGCTAGAAGGGCTAGAATATTAATGTCCGCCCTGGAGAGGACCCATCGGCAAACAATACACACGGCGGGCAAACTTCGGGCCACCGTCGTTCGCAAAACCCGGTTCGGTGCGGTTCATCGAGAGAGGGCATCGCCAGATAACCCTCCGGCCGCGTCTCTTGGGCGCAGAAGCACGTTGTTGAACATGCATATCCCACCGCCAAGCACCAACGCGCCAGCTTCCAGCCCTCCGCCGGAACACATGCAAACACCGAGACATGCTGCGGCGATGACATGTTTGTGCTGAAAGTAAAAAGCTTTTCCAAGAAACGCAGCAACGCAACGTGGGTCGGCCGGGCGAAGCAGCCAACAGTCGGTGGTAGTTGGTGATAATGAATCAAATGTTTGCCCATGCTTCGGTGGCGAACGTTGCGCTGCACCGAACAAATGCACTTCGCCATAAAGTTAATAGTCCGCCATAAAATGCAGATTGGTGTTGTTTAGTTTTACGATGGAATAACTGGAGTTGTTTATTCGGGGGGAAGAAGGGTATAAGGCACCATCAAAAGTTTCCATTAACACTTCTTATGTAAGATTATTATCTATTGTTCGGTCGACTTTTCAGAATTTGATTTTACTTTGATGTTGTGTTTTTCATTTGTTTTATTCTCGAAGCTTCCGATTTATCTTTTCTTTCCCATTCACAGTCGTTCTCAACATAATTTACTCACATTTCTCTGAGTTTTATTCTCTTTCTAAACATACCCAACACTCGTAAACCTTCTCGGACCAATGTAGCCACAGGCAACTCGTTAGCTGGCACAGTGTCGATCGTATCTGTCCCATAAAATGAAAATGTTAGACCGAAATCGAACAACTCTCTTCCGATGCCCCTTGCTTGCTAGTATTTGCTGATTTGCTCATTCGCGTCCCTAACGATTCTAAATCGTTGCGTTCGTGTAAATAAATTGTACATAATGGCGAGGTGTTGATGTTCTATCAACGGCGTTGATTGCGGTTTTCAGTCGTGTTTTTTTTTATTTTCGGTGTTTTGATGTCTCGGTTTCAGGCGGGTATAGAGTTACTTTATGTACTAAGTGTGTTCATGTTTGGGATATTTGTGTTTTATTTTGCAACTGGTCATAACAAATCACCTTATCATTTGTTTTATGTATCTTTAACTGTGTTTTTCACATTATTTTTATTACTATCATGATTGTTTGTACATTTTTCACCATCACCAAAACCTTTACACACACTCATCATTTGCACACGATCAGCAATCAGTTTCATGCACGGAGGATGTGGAACCACTAGAGGACGCAAGAACCCCAACCCTCATCCAATACCACCCTCTCCTCCCCCGGAAACTCGCCCCCCTGAATGACGGGGCAAAAAGCCGAGCCACAAGCAAACCAACCAAAAACCAACCAATACCGTTGTGTTTCTCTGCTCCTAATTTTCTAGATCGCGTTGCACTGGTTACGGCACCACCGAGCTATACGCCACGCATGTATCATTACTTTCCAGCACACATGACACACCCCTTCTGTTACTACCCCTCTCTGGCACCGCAGCAGGCCCGATACCCAGGTACGTATTTGTGTAGTGTTCGTAGATCACTCATGATCACACTCATCATCCCCTTAATATTGGGTGTCCTTGCTTGCCAAAACCCTTGCAGCTACAGGGCATCCACATACACACACACACACATTTATGCTCGCTGTGATTACGCGAAGTATGGCTTGTGAATGTTTTATATTTATTGCATTATTTTTAAATTTGTTTATTTTAATATTTTCGTCCGTTACCCGCTGCACTAACTTACCATCTTACCACCCCACCCTCCCATTTACGCGATAAGTCATACCTGGCGGCCACGAACTAACGAAGCGCTTTCCGATTATGCAAATTTTTGGTTTATTTAACCCACGGCAAGCACCGGCGAAGAAGTGCGTTGTCTTTTCTAACAAATCGAGCCTAACTAAGGACTGGTGGCGTAACACATTACGGAACTTGGGCAAAATATCCACCGCCTCTCGACGAACCCCTAAATACCTCGGACGGTGTTTGTAGGTGGTTTGAAAAATTCCTTTTTTCGATGGTACACTACCTTCACTTCACTAAACGATCAGCTCGACGTGCCGATGACGGATGGCGAATGTCGAAACGGAGGGAAGAAAAATATTTTATTTAAAAAATGTCAATATCTCAACAACGTCAAACAACACGACAAGTCAAACGTCAAAAAGAAAATAAAGACACGATGGTATAGCTGAACTGACCTTACATAAAGTGAGAGGAGCCAAATGAGGGATGATGTTTGTGGGCACTCCTTCATACATACACCCACTCGGACCCGGGACGAGTCGGAGCCTGGTTGAAGTGTTTTGCTTTCATCTTCATGCGTTTCCTGTGGATGAAAGAAATTCTTTCTTCACTTTCCTCCGTCAACAAATGTCCGTTGAAAAAGGCACAGAATGGAAGCAGCACCGCGTGGACGTAATGCTTCATTATACAATCGTCCGCTCTTACATTGCGTCCACCGTTCAGACCCGATTGGGTGTAGCGTTTCCCAGGGGGTTGACTCAGGTTTCACTTTCTTAACCCAAAGTGTTCCTCTTGGCCCTTTTGCGCGCAACGACGAGTTTTATTTTCCCGCCTAGCTGCTGCTCCGGATTGCAAACTCCCCCTTTCGCAGGGACGGATATCTCTGGCGCGTAATCGCACATTTGTTCACCGTCATCGCGCATTCAGCGCGCCTCGGCCAGCTTTAGGTGCGCCCCACTGATTCGCGAGCTCGTTCGTCGGTTTATTGTTGTCTCTTGTTGAGCGCCTTGTTATTAATTTCAATATGGCCCGCACAATAGATGGATCTTACGGCAGCAGATTTCGCCTCCCAACACCGGCCGGATTAGGCTGCATTCCGTGGTGCAGTCTCTTAAGCTACTTAATCAACCCCAACCCCTACCCTCTCTTCTCCATTCCCTTAACTCTTACTCGCGAGCTGGAAAGCTTTTGCCCACCGTGCGCCATTTTAATGCACCGTTTCCCTTTCGCTCGGGTTTCGGGGGAGCGCGGGGAGCGACTAATTTACGAGCCGTGGGGTTTTCACTTTCTGCAAAGGCCACACTATCGCCACTAGAGTGGTTGTGCGTTTTTTTTCGTATTTTCCCTGCTACTAAATTAAATTAAACTTCTACACGCCCCAATGGAGATTGCGCGCGTCTTCGTTCGAATGTGTTGTCACTTTTTACAACTGACACCTTTCCTCAAGTCGAGATTCTTTTTTCTTCTTTAACGAACCCTCCTGATGATTTAAAAAAACCCCCTACTCAGTGGCGGATTTACATTTATGGGGGCCCTAAGCGGGCAAATGAACGGGGCCCCTATGCTATGCCGTAAAAAGCGATAATTTTTCGTGTTATTTATACGCTTTTCAACAAATGAAATATTACCCCTTATTTTCTTTCTACAATCAATGAGTTTATCGCCGAATTCCTCGAATTGATTTTATCAATTATGTCTAACAATTCTGATTCAATAAATAGAATAGTACTGCGTGATTATACTTCACTCGCTAAAACCCTCTTAAAGTGATCGTTTCTCAATTTAAAACGAATAAAGGCTTTCATTTGGAATGATATGAAAAATTCTTAAAAACATCTATCATGTTTTGTTAAAAACTTAAAGCCGATATCAGAAGGATGAAACTTTTAAGTTTTTAAACGCATTATTGTAGACCTATGCTTGATGTATTCTAAAACCTTGCTGTTTTGAAACAAATGCATGGTTTTTCCAATTTGGATAAACCATAAAACATTTTCTTCCGTTATTAACAAATGGAATATTTTTCCGGTCCATTACTAACAATTTGGATAAACCATGAAACATTTTTCTTCCGTTACTATAATTATATACCAAACTATCCTTTAATTATTTCGTTCTAAGCACTAATTTTTACAGGATAAAGTAAAATTGCCCACCCACACAACACGAAGTCGCATACAGTTGGATAAATTTAATCTCAAATCAATTCATTTCGAATCGGAATCGTAGAAAGCATTGACAATGTACGAGAAGTGTATATTCTTTGTTGAATATGTTATCGCGTAAGAACGTAATACGATTTGCTTTATGTATGCTTATATATGAACGAGCAATGTACGGCCAATGTACATAGTAAGTCTTATATAATAACGGCTTAGAAACATATATGACTAAACTACACAATGTACAGTTAGCGCCTCCACTTTTGTACGTATAGGTATTATTTTTGCATAATACACGATTCAATCACATCATTGCATAGATGTTCGATTATTGGAAAATGATTTCGATATAGATACAAACTGTGTTGTGTGGGCATGATTGTAAGATTGACCTCGTTCTAATTTATTACCTATCGATCATTAAAGAATGTTGATGAGTTCTGTAGAATATTTATGTAAGTAAAAATCTTGCGCCGAACTTGGGCTATGGTGGATCGGGGCCCCTTCCAAGCTCGGGGCCCCCGCGGCCGCTCAGTCCGCGCACCGTTAAATCCGCCACTGCCCCTACTTTTCAACCACTTTCCGTGCCGGCGAAAAATATCGTCTTGCCCGGTTTCACAATCTCGTAAAGCTCTTCCTGTCATGCAGCGAAAGGCTGATTGCGTCGCGGACACAGATAAAGCCTTTTGTTGGCTTATCATCGTGGTGAAAATAAATTATCTAAATCACTTCATTTCAACCGACCAGTCCCGGTTAGCGATGCGCATAAACATGTTTGATTTAGCTCCTTAAATAAAATCCTCCCCTTACCGAAAGAAGTGAAATGTCTTTTTCTTCGGTTTGCTGGAGAGAAATTTGATTTTTTTAAATCCGTCACACAATACTTGGTGATGTGTGTCATCAGGTGGCTTTATCTTGAGTTAACTTTCGAACGGTTTTAAACGGCCCGAGGCAATTTGAAGGGATCGGAGACTCTCTGAGGTAGCATTTAAATATGAATTGAAACAGGTTTCCATAGTGTTCATTTGAATCAAAAGTTGCCCTTTTGGGGCGGAAAAATTTTTTTGTTTTTTTACAGTTACCATTTTAAAATTTTGAAAATTGATTAGCTTTAAATAATTAAGATAATAAAAGAAGAACAAATTGATCCCGATTATGCGTTACTTTTGGAACGTTACACAACTTCTTGCTGAAATGGCCATCAGGAATATTAACCTTTGCCAGTCGTTCATTGTTAATCAACATTTTTGGAATGCATTCTTCAACCGCTGTTACAGACTGTTTTTCCCAGTTTCGGATGGAATTTTCGTGTTAACTCATTAATTTGTTTCCCTTTCGCCGGCCGACTTCACTTCTTTTAGATACCCCCTTAAGCTTTACAACGAAGAAAAAAAAACAAAACAAAAGCAAAACGTTCGAAACCAAAATTTAATTATGCTTGAAGCATTAAGGGCAAAACTTCAAAAACGCGAACATACCGAACCGGCAAGATAAACGACAGCGAAACACGCGGTTCGGGTGCGGGTTCGATCACACCGGTCGGTCGATTTCAAACTAATCCCACCCGGAGTCCCCGCCCCGGACGTGGCCACGCCATCTAAGCGTCCAGTGGAACAGAAAATAATAAAAAAAGGAAAACAAAACACCAACTTTGGCCAATTATCCGAAAGTGAAACCGCCGTGCCGTGGGGCCCAGTTGCGCTAGTTTTTGTTTTTCGGGCCGCCGCCAGTTCGTCTTGTGTGAAAAGCGTCCATTCCGGTCAGTTTGAGGCTGGATTTTTCGGGGGGTGGTATGGCCAAGAAGGGTAGGCAGGGTGGTAGTAAATTTCTTTCCCCTAATTAACAAGCCTCCGACTCGTTTGGCGTGGAAAGATTTCGCTTGTCAAAATAATAGCTACAACTAGTGCGCGGATACAAAGAGATGGTCCATTTACAAAAAAGCACAGAAAACATGCTGCAGCAAAAGGTACAGCTCATAATTCGCGTGTTTACAAAGCTTTACCCTCCCTGCCAGCCTTCTTCTCCTTCCATTTAGGGTTTCCTCTCGAATGCTGATATAACCGATGCGTCTCCGATGCGGCTTTTGCTGCAGTTTCTGCCACTTTTCCTCCTGTAGAAATTGTTGTCTAAAACATTCCCCACGCTTCACAATGACGCGAGGCTTGGTTATGTATGGTTTCACTAGGGCAATGTTTAATGATGTTTTCCTTCGCTTTCTTTTCCGATCCATCTCCATCCCCAGGGCTGTTTATGCGACCGGATGAGACAAACCTCTACACGACGCTCGAGCAAACGATGAGCAGCAATCCGAACGTGTACTTCCAGCGTGGTGGCGGTGTACATCCCGGCATGATGTACTGACCGGGACCGTGAGGGATCGTTTTCGGCCAATGTGCCTCACAGGACCGCCAGGACGCATGGGGAGAAGCGGAGAGACATGTCACAGAGAGGATGGTAGTGTGGTGAATCGGAACGATACAGCTAAGGTTAGATAAGGAGGAGACAAGGCGGCAACGAAGGTGGTGTCTCGTACTAAGGATGTTGCTTCCGTTGCGCGGCCGTGTTGGCGGAAGAGGTGATTTTAGATGCTAAGGACGACGAGACGACGCGCCCGAACAAACGAACGCACCACCGCTAATCCATTCAACACGAAAGGGCAACGAAACACGATCAGGAACCCGGACGCTGCTATAGTGCGATAATTTTCATTTAGTTAACTTAGTAAGTACACCCTACAATGTTCCAAATGTTTGCGAAATCTTTCAATACGGTCTAATGCTAATTTGTAATACTTTTTTTGTGTTTTACTTTTAGAGTAAACGAGAAAATGTGATCTCTCTACGGTAACTGCTATAACGAGGGCGGAAAACGGTGGAAAGAAGGACACGGGTCCGCTTCGAAAAAGAAAGACCCGACGAGAAAAGCAAAACGTTGAAGGAGCTACCACCGGTACAAAATGTTCACCCGAGCAACCGACACTGCAATCATCGGTGCAATTTATCAATCATCACAGCCACAGTAGAACGGAAAAACTTGCAAACATAGCACGAATCAATAGTTTCACGATCGAATTCCTCTCCCTCAAACATTTTCAAAGTAGTTGTTGAAAGTTAAATTTAATGTCACATACGTTTTGAATTTAGATACAGGTACACTCTTTGCTGATTGCTACCATTTTTTCTCATTTCATAAGCGCAAAGTGTATAGAATTACCAGGCGGAGATGACTAACCGTGCGTCTCCAGTAGGATAGGATTCACCTTCCCCAAACGGAAAAGTCGATCTACCTTAGGATGCGCGTTAGGAAAGTTCATTAGTTTCATAATCGAAGGCAGGTAGATTCACACCAGAAGCGTACAATTTTACGAGCTGCTGCCTTGAAGATAAAGAAAAATACAAACTACACCACGAGCGAGAATCTTCATACTTTTAACCCATTCCGAGTATCAGTAGAGCATCTTTTTTTACGCTTGACGTAAGTCGTTTTAAGGAAAACGTAGAGAATACTCCCTTACTATTTTAATGGCCTGGCGACGGCCGCTTTCCGATAGGAGCGACTTCCATTTCCGAGATTAAGTAGATAGGTTTCACTGCAGTTGGACATTCTGGTGTCCCGAACGACGTTGTTCAAACTCCCTTCCCCATTTGTACTAAGCGCTGTACGAAAGAAGTCTGAATGCATGGCTGCGGCTGCGGTAATGTGTATATAGTAGAATTTATAATAAGCCGACGGTTTCAACGCTGCGTTTTCGCCTTCGCTTAATCCTTCTCGTCAATTATTTTTTTTTTTTTACATTCCAATAACATACCGAGAGATGTCTAGCGATAGATTTTAAGCGATTAAAAGCAACGAACGAGACCGGGCGGAAACTAGGTTTAGACATTCTATGAGAATAAAAAGAACGAGAAGAAAAATTAGGCACACGATCAACAATCCGAAATTTTGAATTTCCAATTTTAAATACCAAATTCCGTTACAATCACGTGCAGCGGTAGCGAAAGCTAAGGTAAGCAAAATTTAAACGTACCCAAGATGCTTCAAGCCAAGCTGCATGCCTAGCGAATTCGATTTGACGTCCGTCGTTTGCAGTGCCCGATCGAATACTCCCGATTTTCGGCTGCTGACCTGCACGAGTTCTATCTGCAGTTTCTCTTCGACTCCTGACGAGATAGGTAAGAATTGTAGGGGTGTTGTTGTCGGCTGTGTTTTGTTTTCATTAGGCGGTGGGTTCGGGAGGCGTGGAAGGAAACGGACATAAACACCCCGTTCGTTAATCGTGTTTAATGAATGCCTGCAGTGTCGTGTTCTAGCCGTGCATCATTAGCCCCTATCGGATGTTTGTGAATTTGTGGTACTTTGTTATGCTAAGTTGGTCGTATCAGTTTGCATTCCCAACGTCGCTGAAAGGGTGCTATGTTTTCCTCCTGAGTTTTGTGTCTGGCCCAGTTGTTTTTTTCTTTCGTGTGTGCATTGGAATGTTTACAAATGTGTGACACAGTTAAAAGTACGTACTCGCAGTGTCTATGAAGTGTACTAGCGTTTTGAATGCTGGTTCGGCAATGAAAATGAAACCATCCAGAAAATCGTAAACCACCCCTCGAACAGCAGCGCATCTTATTTCTCGCGAAAAACGTGTGTGCCAACCATGTGTTGGTTGTTAATAATCGAGCATTAAAAATAGATTCAACAACACGCTACTAATCCGTTCAATACACCCGCCAGAAGGCGTCCATACAAGAAGGAACGGGAAAACGACGCGACGTCGACGACAGTCTCGATAAATTGTTGAATGGTGCCGTGGTGTGAAGCATGATGTTCAATTAGCATGGGAAAAGGTACCGTGCTATACAAATTCTAGTCGGATTGACTCGCGGTTAGTGTTTCCCAGCATACATTATTAACCGGTGGAAGAAAAAAAGAACACCAGTCAACCGACCAACGGAGGGAGAGAAAAAACTTGGGTCGTAAAGTTCCCGTGGAAACGGCGGTTGCTAGTGAATACTGTTTGCAAAGGTTACTCCGTTTAACATGCTGCTAAAATGTCCACCATCCCTCTATCCAAGCAACGGCAGGAAATGCTCGAAGCACGTTACCACAATTAAATGTCCCGCAAAACTGATACAACGCCAAAAATGCGGGCGGTGGTGTGGTACGATAAAAACGAGCTGCTAGTTCCATTAAACCAATATAAAACGTCACATCAGCGTTTTCATCAAGGCAACATGTTGACCATTTTGTTTATGGAGGAAAAATCTTGCTTTTGCTCAAGGTTAAAGTTGCTACAAAAAGTGGATATGCGATTTTTTCGCCTTCAGAGGACACCGAAACAACCGAAGATCAGTCGTCGGAGCTTGACTGGCCTAAAGAGATGTCTTTCGGCGGCGTGTTAGGAATTTAAATCGGTTTTCTAAACTATTTTACTTTTAGCAACCCCACGAACACCTCGAGTGCATGATCACGCTCTGGACCGTGAACCAAACCACCACCCTCCCCCGGGGATGACCTTGAAAGTTCCAGGACGCGGGCCGAGACACGCTTGTCATAGTCACCATTATCACACACCACCCCGTGCAGTGATTTACCTTGGCGCAGTTTGCGCGCGCTAGTCGATGGACACGAGCCGGTTTTGAAAATTAAAAAGGAAAAAAACCAACCCCATAGAAGGGGGGTTGATCCGACGAACCGGCGGGCATCCACAACACGGCTCAACTGAACCGGGGGGCTTTTCACAGTGGCGGCATTTTGAACGAAAAGGCCAAACGACGCGTTGTATTTACGATCGGTGACCGTGGCCCGGTAGAGGCGACGTTGGTCACCTCCTACCCGCAAACGGTTTTGCAACATTTTATCAAATCTTTGTTCGCGCAAATCACCGGAATTTGCTCTAAAAGTCCCCATTCCCGAAGGCGCTAACATGAGTCCAGCGTTTTGGTTTAGGTTGAGTCTTTTTTCCTTATTTTTTTAAGTTTACTCCAACGATAACAATGCGATAATTATTTGATAACGAGCCCGGTGAAGTTGAACGAGCGCGGAAGGTAGTGGACCAACCCGCTTGCGCTCGTGGTTAGAAAAAATGCGCGATAGCGATAAGATAACATCGAACTGAAAATTCATCCCTTTTGCTTCTTGGAACGCGTCAAGATGGACAACCGCAAACACGGCGAACACGACTCGTATCCGGCGATCAAGCGCATCTGTCGTTTGCCCGCGACGTAGTCAAATTGTTGCGGTTTAGGAGCACATTTCACAAAGCATTTTATTTTCTTCGGGATTTTGGCGGTTAGAGTGGCCGTGTTTGGTGTGTTGTTGACCTCCCCGCCTTTTCCTTCGCCCCGCAAAACAGCAGCAAACCGTAGCAGCAGTGCCCGAGGGGAAAACCGATGGTGAAGCCGCAATCGGTTCGATCCGGGCGCACCAGTGTAGGACAAACCTTCAGGATCGACGGACCGCAGTGCATCCCGGTGTCGTGACTTACGTGGCGGCAGTTTAGTGCAATCCCATAGAAAGACAGTCGGTCCAGGACGAGGACCACAGCAATTAAGGACGTACCACCCGGTAGAGACAACGATCGAGAGCAACATGAGTTTCTGCAACAGCAGCTGGGATGTAAAGTGAGTACAGATTTATCCACCCAAAGCCACACATACCTGAAATTTGGTCTTTTCAATACCTTAAAATCCGCCTGCCGGGAGTTCAAAGGGCTAAAACGGTTTTCGAAACGGCTCCATTGAACCACGAACGTTGCTCCACCAAACAAATCCTTGACGCCGGAGTGTGTCTTTTTTCAAGCGAAACCAATCGGAAAGGTTCAATAAAATTTGGTCATGTGTTTTATTTTCGGTATCCTTTTCGGCGTGACCCGACCTTAAGGGGTCACCGGTTCGGATAGCGATAAAGGGGGGAGAAGGCGGTAGCACCGATGATGATATAACGCCACTACGTGTAAGGCACAATCCGACCTGGTCTGACGGATCGATTGAATTTTATTTGCTTTATCGTGTGCTTGTTTCTCTTTCCCTCTTTGAGTAGCATTGTTAGGGTTTTGGTAAAAATATACCTTGTAGGGGGCTAAGAGTTGCTTTGGTTTTGCCCCACCGTCTATCGATTGAAGTGCCGAGGAACCAGGAATCGATAGAAGGTGTACGATAAGTGGTCGAAGGAGGAACCCTTATCGTCGTATCAAAGGGGGTCAAATGATATTTCCGCGAGCTTCCTAGCCAAGATTGTTCAAGTAACATCAAACGGTTGGGAAGGCGAAACTCGAGGTAGACTTCCTGACTTATCGCGCTTATCATCCTCTTATCCTCGGGTAGAGTCTAAAAAAAGTTATGTGCCATGTTACGTTACCCACACCTTGGTATCAGTAATCTTCTGTACACTTAAAACGATGCCAGCTGCCCTTAAGGCTTAACTCTTTCGCCTCTCTGAAGTAACTATATTTACAATCTGGTAGAACGCTTGAGGAGGTTTGTGCAGCTGCCATCACACATTTGTCGTCATTGGTTGCGCAAGGGTTCTCGCTGATGACGTCAATATTTTTCGTACCTTAACGTGCTAAGGTCCTTCTACGGAAAAAAAACCACGTGGCAATCAACAAGGGTGATTGTGATACGATGTACAATCCTGAAGAAGATATCAAACCGCGAGCACAGCTACTCCAACTGAACCGTGCTCTGATGTCACTCGCGACTAAAGGCCAGCGCCACGAAACGTCACAACATGCCTACTCCCTTTTGCCTCCCCACGACTTCCCGGTCGTGAGAAGAATCGTTCCCGGCTTGGGGCACGCTAATCTTGGGGTGGATAGCACCCTCCGTCGTTGCTATTAAGCCCTCCCGTGGTCGTGATGCTGCAGCGTGGAAGGGAAGCGTGTGAATGAATTGCATTGCCCCTCCGTGTTCCCCCAACGAGGAAACCGAATGAGGCAAATCCGAGGGATAAAGCAATCGTTTGCCATCATTGATTGCGGGGCGAGTGTTGTATACAGATAATTGAACACGTACTGGGAAATTGGAATACTGAGGTGTTTGTGAACTTCGAGCTAAGCATCAAGCCCTAGTCCAAACGATCGAATTCATTACCAAGTTGAACAAATATTGAAGAAGAAAATCGTTAGAGTAAATTGAAGCCATTCAAAAATTTGAATTTAAAATTCGTGTTAACTTTGGATCAGTTTTAGATTGACTCGAAGGAGATTTTCCTTTGGTTCAATATCATTGTTTTATATACAAATATAAAATCCAATATTTTTTTACGTTCAACATTCAATTTAAAAAAGGAAAAATGAAATGAATTTAATCCCTTAAAGGTGTAAATTTTAATTTAATAACACAACGCCCATAGAATTTTGTTAAAGAAACTATTGAAATAGTCATATTCTGCTTAAACTAATAGAAAACTTACAAAAATACCAAAAGTTATCCCACAAAAGTATAATTTGCATTTAATTTTAAAACATGGTTCATTCTAACGCTCATACAGTTTCATTATAAAAACGATTTTAATTGTACTGTTCTGCTTATTGCAGATATAAAATTACAATAAAGAGTTTTTATTGTTGATTCATACACGTTTTTATAACAAAGAATGAAAGGAAAAAGAATAATTGTGGGAAAAATGCACATATGTAAACAATGCTACTGTCAGTTGTACAAAAACCATTTTAATTTCAAAAAACAGATTGAACAAAGATTAATCAAATCTTTTGCAAATTGGTTAAAGTGTTTTTTAAGTACGTTTATTTTTTTAAGCTGAAACATTTCATTTGCAGATGGTTTAAAATGTTAAAAAAAGCTCTTGGTGGTTTATTACCTTGCATAAATCGAGCTGATAATTTTTTTAAACTAGCACATTGATCTCTTGTGGCCATAATATCCGTATTGAATTCAATGTGGGTAAAATTACTGCTTTTGTGCCTTCACTTCTTCTGTAATATTACTCGCTCAATTATCTGGCCAACACACAATATATCCTTATCCACGAGTGCGCACTAGTTTCTGACGCAAAATCTAACTACATCGCCGCCATCGAGCTCTCGTCTGCCCATGTCATTATGTTTTTCCCCTTTGGAGGCCCCCCGTTTTCATGGACCATGTTGTCGTCGTGCACCAGCTGTGGTGTCACGATATCGATCATGACCTCCGCGAAAGCGTGCGTCCCATCATCGCCCCCCGTTGGGTGACGGTAGGAACCCTTTCATCTGTGGTTCCCTCTTTTTTGCACCATTCTTAAAAGCATCGGGTGACCTAAAAGTGCTGCCCTCACGTAACGCCGCGGAAGTTGAAAGCGAACGAAAAAGACTATGTAATAGCGGTAACCACTTCGGTGATGCAGTGCACTGCAAGGGCATCTTTCGTCCGGAGACACTCGAGGCTTTTCCCACCCCATTAGTTCCGTTTTCGTATTGTGCTGTTTGCCGTTTGCCCCATTGTGTGTGCAGGCCCATCAGTCACATACACAGAGAAAAACAGGGAGAGAGAGGCGCAACGACTCTCCCGGATTGGAAAACTATTGATTTTGCATATTTCATGTTTGCACTCGCCACTATTTGTGCCTATCCTGGGCGTTTGCAGTTGCTCCTGCCGGAAAGGGTTTGTGCTCTACAGTGTTAGGCTTAAAACCCAACGTTCCTTTTTAGCTGCGTATCGTTGGATAAGGTGCAAGAGATGAGCACCCTAGAGCACGCAAACTAAATCAGCCCTTAAGGTAAACAATTTACTCACCTCTGCTCCTCCCTCTGTTTTCACGAACGAGACATGCAAAATTTATTTATGCAAAATTTCGATGCAACAGGTCGATGGTAAGTTTTCAAAAATAAACATCCTGACACCGGGGAGCGATAGTTTGTGCGCTCTAAAACACACTGTCCTGGTCTCGCGTCTGGATGGGTTTTGAATCTATTTTTAACCGGTAAAACCCATTAGACAGCTGGACAGCGTTACATTAGCGCAGGTTTTATGATTGTATTTATACCTTTAAGCCGTCTTGCAAGATTGAAATGTCATTCAATGCTCGGATTTGAAGAAAAGACGAATGAAAATAACATATTAAAAATAGAGCCTTACCAACAAAAGGATTATACCGAATGGCGGTGGAAACGGAAAGCTGCAACTGCACTGGATTGTTGAACGTTCACGTTTCATTATCTTGAGATAGGTTGTTGTTGTACATCTTCAGCAGCGTTGAGTAGAAAACATTGAAATTGTACAATTCACTCCATGAATGAAAAAAAGAATGAACAAAGACAAGCCAATATTTTGCTTCATAAAAAAATTTAAAGATCCGCATAAAAGCTCCGAAGAGTAAAGTGTTACATACATTTCAAAGCTGCGTTTCAATTTTTCTAATGTAGTTTTGAGATTTATTTTATACATTGTTTGTTGATTCCCATCCATCCTCGGAGAAGAGGAAATCGTTTTAGTTCAAAGATTAATGTAGATACTCTACACAACGTTGATAAACGTTTTCAAGATTCTTTTTTAACACTCTCACTTTTTTTTAAGTGCAATCATAGTTGGTAACATTTGATTGTAAAATTGATGAAAATAACGGTTTTAGAACCTCAAGTTAAGACTAAGATACCCTATGATAAAACCTTCTTCTTCGTTTTGGCATTGTCTTCGGTTATGCCTGCCCATTAAAGGCTTACGAGACTTTTTCCCTTAGTGCACGTGGATAGTCACTCCTCTCGTACAGGGGAGGGTCCGGTCTCGGTTGGGATTCGAACCCACGCCGTCGAGGTCATGTGCAGATTTTTTAACCGGCACTACCGCTCGGCTGTCGTGGACCCCTGATTAAATCCTATGACCCTATGAACTTGTTTATGAAAATTAAAAAAATCCCACTTGAGATCCTTACGCAAAGGGTCACTTGGTCACCCTATGTTCGGACAATTGTGCCTGAAGGTATGCAATGGGTGACTCGCGAACATCGAGCTCTGTCTCTGTGGAATGATTTCACTTTTCGAAAAGCAAACGTTCAGCCCTCCGCTTATCTACAGTTTATCAATTATTACTCTGCCTCTTAAAAGTAATCTAGCTTTTTTTTTTGTTATGAATTCAACAAGTTTACTCTTTAACGACACTGATAAAGAAAAGTAGATTAGAAAACACACTCCATTCATGACATCACGTGCCATTATCACATGAACTCATGATGCTCATCGATGTCGGTGCATCGTCCCTGGCAATCGCAGTGTGTGGGTATCGTCTGCGCACGATGACGCCACCGGTAAATTAATGGGTCACTAGGGGGCACACTAATAGAATATCAGCGCGTAAAGAGACCTCCGGGAATTCCCGAGACTTCGCACTGCACGTGATTTTCAGTGGATAGCGTGCATTTCCTTCAAGCTTATTTTTCTTGCGAAATTATGTATCCATAAAACTTCTTATTAAATTGAACAGCAGTAAAGCTCGTTTAACTGCTGGTTAAATAATCGTTAGGCGATCTCCAGCTGACGTCGGAGGCGTGCAACACCCTTTTCCTTAGGTCATTAATTTGGCAATGGATCGTATAATTGTGCACCCGTGTTTCGCGAGCGTGCAAAACATAAAATTTAAAGTACCTTTCCAACATCATCTCGATGAAACACGCGGGACTTGTTTGCCACCATCGTCCCTGCACCACACGGCACATTGCTTTCCACCCGAGGAGGCTCGCAGTTCACGAATAAGTAATGGACAAATAATTCATCACCATTGCTTGCGCTTCCTGCTGCCAAAAAGGATGGTCCAAACCCCCCGCCCCTGGGTGGAGGTGTTGGGCGAAGTGTATTGTTTTCCTTCATTTGCTTCATTTCAAATTGTTTGCGTGCACACCCTCCACTTGGTGGTGGTGACTGAGGTGGTGGAGGTTGCGCAATGGCATCCACGTGTTGCCGGCGATTCGGTTGCGGGTGAGGAACTCCACCGTCACGGTACTTCGTCGCGCCTTTTGGATGGGCGTCCGGCGAACGCAGACCATCTAGTATTTGGGCAAAGGCTGGTGGCGCCTGGGCTTTAGTATGCAATTGCGTCGACCGAGGGTAATCCGAGGGGGAGGGCGGAAAATGGTAGTAACGGAAGGACAATCGCATCAAAACAACCACGCTCTGCCATGCGCATGAGGAAACCGGTGTCGGTGTGTACACACTGTTTTCGTGAAAAGCGTAAATTAATAGCACGCCAGTAAAGAGCATCTGCTCATAAATAAACCATGTTTATGTTTTCCAATCGTTTGCTGCATTATTTATGTCATTTTTCTGGTAAAAAGTACAAAGTATTGTAAAAAGAACCTAAACTTGTTTCTATGAAGCAAAATATGTAACATCACTACGAAAAATTTACAACCTTTAACTCTACATATAGTCTACTTTTATAAAACCATGAAAGTCATTTTTTGTACTAAAAATAGGAGAAAAATGCCCTACTTATAACAAATCAATTCACCCACTGCAAAACCGTGAATTTTAAATGCATGGTTTTTTTTCGGAAAAGCAATGCAAAAGAAAACACAACAAACGGTGCAGGAAATAATGACACAGCATTCGATTTTCACGCCCGTCTACCGCCCCACCTTTCCGGCACGGCGGATCTTCATTGCAATTCGTCCTAGTTTTAGTTTGGTTTAGGGGAAAGTGTTCCAATATACACCGGTGGGACGAAAACCAGCTCACTTATTTGGGCAGAATATTGGAATTTTTATAGCCCAGCGTCACAATCGTCGCTACCATTTTTAATAGCCAGCTGTCATTATTTCTATTAAGTTTTAGTCTCATAAATAACTAAAAGCTATATTAATTATAAAAACTTATTTTGTGAGAAGTTTTGTCTTTGCGTGGTTTTTGAAAACCGTCGGTTTAATACATTATATAAACAAATTTTATCGAATTGATTTCACAAAAACTTGTGCTAAATTCGCTTGGTAGTCAACTTGTGAAGACCTAATCAAAGATTGATACGTTTAAATTTTTTAACTCGGTTTTTTTTAATTTAACACGTTGACTGTCAACCATTTTAGCACACTTTCAGAGTACAATTTTTTTTTTCATAAAATTTGTTTATAAGATTTATAAAATCGACAGTATTTGAAGACCAAGCAAAGAATAAGCTTCTCAACTTAACTATAGTAGCTATAATTACACCACAACAACTAGTAACACACATAACAACTAGTAACAGCTGGCTATAAAAAAATGGTAGCCATGGCTGTCAACAGGTGTATTCAAGACAAATTATTTTCAAATGTGAAATAATTCAAATTCATGAAATGTTTACATTGTGTTAAAATTGTTATCGCACAAGCATGCGCAAAAATCCTACTGGTAATGAATTTGCAACGGATTGATTGATATCATATACTAAATAAGAAACGCCAACATCACCAGTCACACACAAAATGCTCTAGACTGTTTTGGGAAAAAAATAGTAAAAACAACTGACGATGACATTTGTAGGTATTTTTTTCAGGATTTTAAAACATAAATTCAATCAGTGCTGTTTTTTTCCAAAGAAGCTTGGAAATGATTAGCGAGCAAGACTTTTAATTAATTATCCATTTATTGTTTCCAGCAAATCAAACAATTTTAATTTACAATGGGTTCATAATTTGTTTAAACACTAAGCTAGAGGGTGCATATTGGAACACTTTCCGCTAAAGTTCCGCTGGACCGCGGAAAAGAAAAACTGCGCCTCCACGATACCCAACCCCCTCCAATCGGCCTGCTTCTTTTATCGGTCAATTCCGCTACCGTAGAAAAAACGGAAAAAGGCACCAGCATCACACGCACACACCCTTTCCTGAGTCAAGCTCGGCGAATTTTTATTTCCCGGCCCTACCATGCGAACATGTTTTCCTCGCGCTTTCCGCCTGCAATGGAAGCAATGCTTTTTTTCGGGTTACGCTGGTAATTGTTGACGCGCTCTCGCACGCGGCCACTTGACCACCACCGTGTGTGTTGGTGCGTTTGGCTGATATTACCAGCTGACGACCAGCCGCGGGCGTGCAGGCTCGTGAAGACACCGTTAACATTTTCCGAGTCGAAATCCGATCCGATCCGGTGCGATCATCAGTACAAGATCGCTACTGCCCGCGTGAGGCACGCGTTCGTTCGGTGGAAAGTGGAAAACCCGGAGCGAATTTGTGAAGAATCGTGACGCTTTTGCAAACGGTTCTGTATTTCTCACGATCGTGCTTCGATTGGCAAGTGTACAATAAACCTGTGTAGCGAATTTCGCCTGTGATCGTTATCTCCTTCCAAAGAAGCACTCTTTTTGGACCGTGTACAAGTGAAGACTTGCCGCAACAATGTTCGGGCGCAAATCTTCCAAACGTCGTCGGAAATCTTACCCCGTAAAGCAGGCGTATCGAACGCACCATTCGTACAGGTAACGATAACCCTGGGTAGTAAATCAGCCATAAACCCACCGTGGTCAAAACTACGGCTCACCTCAATGTCGGGGACTTTTAACTGCTAATCGCAATATGCCCGTTATCGCGAGCCCTTAACTAAAACTTAATTACTTGTAAAACAGTCAAGTGGATCGTATATCATTGCCATCGTATCTTTACGCGGAATCGTTGATAACGAAGGATTAAAATCGAGGCCAATTGAGGCAAGTGGTATTGCAACGGAATGTAAGAAAAAAAACACAAGAAACATCGGACATGATGGACATGCCGACGCTTTGCTTCCTGCACGCGAAGGCAAGGTTTTTGGGTAATGCGGTTTATGCAACACGCTTTTGAGTGAATTAATCGAATAAAAAGAGAGTGTAGGATAATAGGCCTTTTTTTCTGAATGCTTCCCGCCAGTGACCTCGTGTATGATGTTCATAAATTGTATTGTTTTTTATTATGTTTCCTGGTTTTATTACACACTTTAATTGCATTACTTGCATTACATGCAATCTTGTGTTGTGTTGTGTAAATTTTATTTTTTTTGATTATGTTTTACCGTTTTATTACAGGCTTAGAGCGCATTACTTGAATTACTCGCAATCTTGCAGATTATACTTATCAAATCTTAGCCTTTTCTTCATTTTTTATCACTACAAAGTAGCTATTTGCGGATTTGACCAAGGTATACCATGTTAAAAGGGAGGACAAAATGACCATTAAAAGCGTTCGCGGCTGCGCTATTTGGTTCTCAGAATTGGTCTAACAGAAACGTCCTTATTTTTGTTTTTGATGTACCCTTTGCTTTTTAGCAAAAGCATCTTTTTTGTCTTAACACGTTGACCGCCAAGCGATTTTAGCACAATTTTTAGTGCAATATTTGTTGATTAAATTTGGTTATAACATTTATTTGATCGACCGTTTTTTAAGACTAAGCAAGGATTAAACTTTCCTAAGAATAATATTTTAATACTTCCGTGGTTTTTGCGTTGCATTTTCTTTAATTTATGGGGCAAACATTTTTTAGAACTTATGACAACAACAATCAAAAATGATAGCCATGGCAGTCGACGTGTTAAAGACATATTCAGTCGTTTTCAAGACATTATAATCTAAAAATGCATTCAAAATAACCGCTATTTGGTTTCTAGTGTTAATCTCCAGTTTTATCACCTATTTTTTCTATCACCCTATAGAATCTACATCGTGACCTGGAACGTGAGCACCAAGTTTCCGGAAAACATTTCGCTCAACAAACTGCTCGGCCTGGAGAACCGACCGGAGCAGGACACACACCTTCCGGATTTTTTCGTGGTTGGGTAAGTAGAAGCGGTAGGAAATCGAACGTAATATCCTTCAGACCCACACTTTTATATGCACGTTATTGTGTTCGATTGTAGGTTGCAAGAGGTGAACGCTCAGCCGCAGAACACGCTGTTCAACCTGTTCAAGGATGATCTGTGGACGCAAAAGTTCAAGGAGGTGCTTAAGGAGCGGGACTACGTCGTTATCAAGACGGAACAGATGCAGGGGCTCCTGCTGTCGGTATTCGCGCGCCGGAAACACCTGCTCCATCTGCGCCAGGTCGAAACGGAGTACACCCGTACGGGTCTCGGTGGAATCTGGGTAGGGGTTTGCGAAAAAAAGGTTAAACCAAACGTATGAAAAGAATTCCAAACGCTTCTTTGTAGGGCAACAAGGGTGCGGTTAGTATACGGTTGAACGTGTACGGAAGCTCAATCTGTCTAGTGAACGCCCACCTGGCCGCGCACGACCACATGCTGGAGGAGCGAATCAACGACTACGAGCGTATCGTGCAGGAGCAGAAATTCCACATCAAGGCGAAGGAGACCATCTTTGACCATGAGTAAACATCGTGCGAGTGGAGTATATGCCCCGAACCACCTTAACCCGTGCCATTTCTTTCTCCCCCTTGCCAGTTATGTGTTCTGGTTCGGTGACCTGAACTTCCGGCTGACCGGTGAAGCGACGACGTCCGCCGACGAAATCCGTGCCATGGTGGCCCGCGACGAGCTGAAGCAGCTGATCGAGAAGGACCAGCTGTTGCTAGTGCGCCGCGAGGGCCGCGCGTTCCAGAAGCTCCAGGAACGGTTGCCCCAGTTTCCGCCGACGTTCAAGTTCGAGCACGGCACGAGCGAGTATGACATGAAGTAAGGATGGCGAGCGGAAACAACTGAATCTCTCAACGGTCGAGAACGATTGATAACGACGCTTTCTTTTAGACGACGACCCGCCTGGACCGATCGGATATTGTACGCCGTGAATGAGAACAACTATCGCAACGTGCGGCTAACGGTGGAGCAAACCTCCTACAAGAGCCATCCGAGCTACAGTATTAGCGACCACAAGCCGGTCACCAGTGAGTTTACCCTCAAGGTATGTGTCGTGATTGACGATTGCTGGCGGGACATGACGATGGCCTCCAAGACGGTCATCTTTGTGCGTACGTCCCGCCTGGGAGCGAAGGGGTTTGTGTGGACAATGTGTGGTGTGGTTTAGGAACCATGTGTATGTGTGTTTATCAACACAAAAGAAAAAAAATATCCATTCCATTGAAACACATCCACCCCGGACACATTTGTTCCCACTCACTCGCCCGCCGATGATCTTCCGCGGGTGTTCACCATTGTACAAAGACATTCATCCCGGGTGATCAATCTGCACACCATGTGTTCATGTGCTACCATGAAGTGTCCCCTGATTGCAGGATTCACTAACTAGCCACAACCGGCAAGGAAATCCAATTTCGTCCACCCCGCCCCTCACTCGTGCCGGATCCGGCTGTGATGTTTACAAGAGAATCTAATCACAACCCCCTCCCCGTTCGATGTTCGATGAGTTTTCGATTTTGCCATACACTTCCCATTCCATAATGTCCGCTACATAACATGCCATGTGTGTGCCTGTGTGTTTGTGCTTGTATTTGTTTTGGTGTTTCTCGTTCCTTCTAACTTCCGTTCTGTTTCATTTGTAACCAAAACCGTCCTACGTCCTCACTGGCGCCCATTGACACGGCCCGTGCTGCGGAATAGTGTTCGCTTGGGGTTAGTGAGGACGAGAATGGCAATGTGCAGTACGCTACCGAGCAGGCGAGCAGTGGCAAGCTCAAGACGATAAGGCGCAAGAAACGACGTCCCGTGGCGCCGAACCGAACGAGTGCACTAGTTGACACCCCTAGGGAGGCAGCTAGGGTGAGTTCGACTTTAGCCAGTCTTGCGTGGAAAGCCGCTAGCCTAAAGACGCTTATCGATCGCACAGACATCCTTTTCCCTTCGTCCATTCGGAAAAATTGGTTCGCAAACCGTGTGTGTTTAATCATATCTGTCACTTTAACATATATTTTAAGGCATGGTAGCTTTGTGTTTTGTTTGGTTAATTTATTAGATTTTTTAATGTAACTGTTCAGGGTTGTTGACGGTTTTTGTAGTAAATTTGAACAGATAAATTTGACAGTAAGAAAGGTTATTCAAAAAAAGAACAGAACAATATAACCAAGGATATCTAGTCAGAACCTAAGAAAGTAATTAGTTGACCACCGTCATTTTATTTCGCTCGGGGAGGAGTGTAAATAATTTTCTTCGATCAGTAAATGTGTCAGAAAGGACAGTTCACTTCTAAAACTAGCTAACAATATCCTTAAACTTCGAAAAAGAAATGTTAAACCAGTTCAGGGCACCGTTAAACCCATCATTGCATCGTTGAACCTCGGTGTCAAATCGATAAACTATAGCGATAGGATATTTTTGAATTTCATGCATGAATTATAAGATTAAAAACCGGTTAATTTTGAATTCAGTCTACACTGTTTCGTCGGCAAACAAACCGTCTGCAGTCTCAAAATTTTACCCAATTGAAAGTATCAATTCTGTACCGAGGTTTAAAAAGTAAAAGGGCCGCGAATTGCTTTTAGACTTGTCCTCTTCATTGAAAATTGTGCAAACTATTCAGTTATATATAATTTATGTTTCAATTCCCGGTGCAAAATTAAATGACGGTATTCAACCGATTCCTCTTTTATTTCGACATTTTCCACTTGCAATAATCATTGGTTTTTGTTCCAATGCCTAACACAATAACCTTTTCCTTTTTTCGGTAAAGTTTGTCATATTTATCATATTTTACGATTGATGTCTTACGGTGTAGAGAGGTTTCGGTTAAATTTTTTAGATAAAGCAGCATGCATTCTAATACATTTTTATAATAATTGAAACTTTTCTTAGTTGTTTGACATTTCACAACACAAGACGATCCTTATGATCTTACGGAAAAATAAGAATAGTAATAATCTTTGTTTTCCTATTTTATTATTCGACCGAAAGTGGTGAACGTTCTTGTACAACATATTCATAACATTCCTGTTTATTTTTTCCTGCTTAATTTTGTACTATATGGCGTGGTATAATTCATGCTGCCTCTTCAATTGTGTTGCTTCAGCTTAATACTAACATGATTTATAGTTTGCCTTATTCGCTTATGGGTGGTAAATGTATTTTTTCCTTTTTCTTTCTTTCTTTTATTTATTCACCCTCGCAACCAACAACTTCTGGCACGCTGCTACTTATAACTGCACGTAATCGTAATGTAATGAATGCACGCGAAAAAAAAACAATCGTGTCGTATGTCCGCAAAATGTACGCACGCACGCACGCACGCTCCGCACCAACGTTCCACTCGTATCACCACCAAAACTAACATCATGGCCGGTTTGTCGCCGGGTTGCTGTATGTGCACGGTCCGTCGTGGGTTCGGATTTTGTGTGCGGGTCTCCTTTGCAATCGTCGCGCCGTGTGGTGTACCTTTAAAACCGCGTTCTACTCGAATCTTTTTCCGCACACGCACGTGTTGGATGTGTGCGGTCCGTTTAAAAAAACGCGCAAACACACACACACACAAGCAGATCACTCGTAAATCCCAGTACAATGCTGAACACTTCCGGAAGTATCACAATAATCGGCTCAGCTATAAGCTCGCCATGGCTAACAATACCGATGTTCACTCTTTCGACGATATCGTCGCGGATCTGACCGACGGACAGGTGTACGAGGACACGACCGAGCGTACGATCACCTTCCGGCCGATCGACCTGTGGCTTGTCGGGGAACCGAACACGATCGAGTACGTCATTCCGACCGGGTTCGAAGAGAGCAATGCCGACTGGATCGGAATCTATCGGGTAAGTGTTGATTTACCGGACATCGAGTGTTTAACGTGTTCTTATCATCTCATTTCACTCGATTGCAGGAAAACTTCACTAGTCTGAGCGAATACCTTGCGTACGAGTACACGGAAACGTACAAGGACAAGCAGCACCAGCTGAACGAGCAGCAAATTCAGCATCTGCAAAACACTCGCACCGTGCAGCTGACCTTCTCCGAGAACGTCAGCCTCCCGCTAGGGGAACGCTACCAGCTGCTCTACTTCCAGAGCACCGGGACGCGTGGTGTTACCGGTCTCGTCGGTATCAGTGAACCGTTCGCGGTCGAGAAGCGCTGCCCGTCGCCCTCCTTCGACGATATCGACTGATTGCACCGGGTGCGACGCTACTAACCGAACCACGATCGAGACTACCGGACGCGTCTCTACCGAAAAAGAAACATTGCCGTGGGTACTCCGATGATCGACCGGTGGTTTCCTCTCCCGGTGGTCAATCACAGTTCGTTACCGATACCTTCTTACGGTACCGGTTTCGGGCCACGCATTACAGTGGTTAATTCGTTCGTTTTAAACAAATCATTTACAACTGACCCCGTCGGCGGTTAGAATTATCTTCCAAAATTTCAATCGTTAATCAAAAAACATAGAAAAAAAACATCACGATAACACAGTGTGATAATTCTTTAGTCACCAACTAAGCTAACTAAGCGAAAAGGAATACGGTTGGAGGGAAAAGAAAACGACAGCATCATCAACAACAAAATCAACAGATGCAAGGATTTCCCGTCTCGGTCACCGTAATCAGAGCGCCATACATTGTTTGCAAGCGAAGGTTTATCGGATTTAAGGGAACTCGCACTTTATCAAGATAGAGGCCTTACTGCGTAAGCTTACCTAGATTAATGCAATTAACCTCTTTACAGTCTTGCCCGAGCCTGGCTCGGGCAAGCCGGTGGAATTTGTACTGTCGTGCCCGAGCCAGGCTCGGGCAGTTTTTTGCCGCACGTTTTGTTACTATTTTCGTTGCGCGGCGTTGGTTTCGAGTGGACCTGCACCGAAAACACGCTCATACGTGTTTTTACATGTTTATTCATGCATTTCACACAAATCAATGAAGCTAGAACCAATTTTGTGTAATATCGATTCAAAAATCGATCCTGTATCGAACAAAAGTACGTTCAAAGTTGCTTACAAACTAACCATCTATTTTCTTTAAAATCCCAAAATGTTTGTGAAAATAATAATTTTTTCTGATGTTCTAGCCCAAAAACTATCCAAAGCTGAAAGAAAAAAGGGTGACAATTTTTTGCGCCATTTTCTCAACTTGGCGAGACTGTGAAGGGGTTAAACACAAAACTCTAGTTCACGATGCACACCGACACATACACACATACACACATCGATCAGTTCAATTCAGCTGTATTGGATCAGTGCTGCTATTTGATTAAGTTTATAGATAGCATATTGCTTCCGCCAAACAATTATCAACAAAATTTATTGCTAGCGAAAACAGGCTTTTCAAGCATTCGATTTTTCCATTTAGACCGCCTTAGAGCGACTGGGAGTGTGCAGGGTGAATTACGTAACCGATTGGTTGTCCAATATGTTTTACCTTACGTCAGCAACAGTTTACTGTTAGCCGTTTTGTGAAGAGTTTTATTTGGTTCATTTTATTTTTTAAATGTTTGTTTCTGTTTTAAGAATAATGTTCACGTTCTCTCTCTCTCTTTCCACCTGGACACACGAGTGTAGGTCACACATCACGGGTACCATTTACTACGATATTTATACACGTACATATACTTAAAACACTACAGGTTAGTTGTTTCGCCAAACCACTAGAGGAGCAGATATTCCAGACCAGCAAATGTGTACGCCAATCAAATGCCGAAACGTCTAGACGTCACGTCCCTTATATTCTACATGTTAATTTTCCATTGCTCTTGTGAATCTTAAACACATTGTCTTTCGCATGAACGAATACGACCAATAAATGTAAAAATACAAAAAAAAAAGTTTTTTAGCTGCTAATTCTTGTCGTTTGTTCGTTGGCCCTGGAGATATGCTTGCCCGAATGCTTTTTGACCGCTCTTTTTGACACGCTATAACTCCATCATTTGTTGAAGATTTTTCTAGAGTATATATTGTTGACCATCTTTTGGCATTTTTGGTTTTTTGATGCACCTCTTCATCATTCCGCAAGCTTGGTGTAAAGCAAAAAAGATCGACTGGAATCGAATTTTAATTCTTTTCAACTTTAGTTTTTTTTTTCAAAATGTAAAATGTAAATTCAAAACAAATGCCACAAACTGACCTTGAAGTTATGGATTTTTTAATTTTGCCATTGTTTGTCTCCGTCCTGTGCTATGTTCCATTATTCCGTACGCGAGCGGTTCGATGCGTTACTATAGGAATTAGTGTTATTTTTGATCTTTAAGGTCAATTTTTGGCGTCAATTTCGAGCTTTTTTGCTTTAAACCGAGGTAGCGGAATGATGAAGAGGTGTATCAAAAAACCAAAAATGCCAACAGCTGGTCAATAAATATAATAAAAAGAAGTCGCTTACAGATTTGAGACAACTTGGTTTTCGGAACTGGTCCAACTGAAAAATATGATTGTTTTTGGTTTTGGATGTAGCTTCAGATTTGAATAAAAGCCTTTTTTTAACTATTCTGCCGGTTTTGAAATATTCACAGCGAAAAAGCGTGTTTGGATTCTAGTGTTAAGTCAATAAGCGAACAATAAGAAAGAGGCTGTGTGTAGGGTTTCAGATTGCTGTATTCTTCTTTAAATCATCTCTTCCATTTTTTTATAAAACATAAGCAATCACTCTGAATACAACTGACTCGATTTGCTCGATCTTTCCTATTTTTAGCCCGATCTTTCTTTACAACAATGTGTCCTATGATACTCAAGCCTACTCTTCTTTTTCATTCCAACTCACAGCGTGGAACACACTTTTGTGCTACAATCGAAATAAATCTCCGATTGAACCAAGCAGAGAGAAACAACCAACTTGTACGATAAATTGTTCGATTCTTGTATCGTCGTTAAATTGCACTATAAAAGATACAAGTTACAGTAGGACGTCGATTGTCCAGGATCGGCCAGCTTCCCAAACGTGTTGGAATTTTTAAAGACTGTTAGATTGAGTAAAATGGTTGTTTGGCCTATTTTGGGCTCAAGTAATTTTTCTTTGAAGAGTCCAGTACGATTCGGGTGGTGGCTCGATCTTCCGGCAACCACCCAGTCCCGAACACCCCGGATGAACGACGTTCTACTCTATACATAACCTACCAATGGAATGTTTGTCAAACGATGTTTAACGGGTCGTTTTGTTATGTTTGTTTTGGATAAGTTTTATTTTTGTTGTAAAATATATTTATCTGTTTTTTTACTAACTATGCCATGTTTGAGGGTAATCTGTATTATAACCTATTCGTTTAATTTACCTTCCTCCGCTTTTTTGGGATTGTAAACGCCGCCATTAGGTTAGTCAAGCAGTACCATTAGGGTAGTCAATCAAAAAAAATTTTGAGAATAATATTATCCAAAATAGAGAATTTCGAGAGACTATGGCCAAATATCAATAAGTGATAAAATACTTTACAACTATATTAGAGAACTTGATCGACATGAAAATGGGACGACTTTCCATTTTCCCAGCCACTCCGGTTACTCGGGTAAATACCTGAAAGGATTGTTTACGTAGGATTTGTCAAGGTTGGCAACATCTACGAAACAATCGATCGCACCGTCGGGCCAAGCGGTGGTCATCGGTTCGACGCACCGTCGAGCCATGAGGTGGCCACTGGCAGGCTCGCACGGCTGACACTCCGTCGGCTGCACGTAGCTACAGCAACAATTTTGTTCCCGAAGCCACTGTTTCACCGTACGCATCGGTTTGGGCAAGCAGACGAATATGATAAACATGAGGATACCCTGCAGGCCGAAAAGAATGTCGTAGAAGATTGGCAGCTCGTACGTGGTGTAGTACGTCACCATCATGACGGTCCAGACGGTTGCCATCACGACGAAAAGTAAGGTGGTGTAATTTGTCCTGCAACAAGAAGAAGATGCGAGCGATCATCGGTTGGCCTACCTTTGATAGCTGAACGCCAATGGGGTGTAGTTGCCAAACTTACATGTAGATAACTTTGTTGATTTTTTTCGCCGGGATACATATTGAAGCCCTTTGGTCTCCATTAAATCCAACCCCCTGTTTTTGTAAGCTTTGCATGCTCTTGTAGTGGAATATGAAAAGAGTTTTCACCCGCCGTAACCCGACGTAGCAGGCGATCAGACAAACCAAGGTTAGCACCAAAATCACCATTATCGTCCAGAAGAAGTAATGCTTTATGGCCGGATTCCCTGAGGGGTGAAGGAAGAATATGAAGCAATTGGGAGAGATAGGGAGAGGGCGAGAGAGAAAAGAGATTCGCCACCCCTACCTTGCGACGTGGTTGAGAAGGACAGTATAATCCAAAGAGGAACTAACTGTGCTACCAAAGCGTATCCGATAAATCGACGGTTTTCCCATCGTGCAGTAACATCCTTTGCTCTCGGTGCGTAGAACCTGAATGGATGGATGGAAAGGGCACTGTTTACACTTGGGTGTTCACTAGCACCAACCGCCAGTTGGCATCTCTTACCAGGCATGGAAGCAGTTGTTCGCACTGTTGACCAGCAGCCAAAAGAACGTCGCCAGGATGAAGTACTCCGCGTAGTTCTCCAGCACGACCTGTTCGGCGTTCATGCGCTTTCCGCGGGCTTTATGCTGGAAGAACGACTCCAGCAGCAGTGCGATCGCAAAGTTGACACAGTTCATCGCCAACGCTCTCCCGTGCAGATCGTGCAGCTCGGGTATGATCATGTAGAAGGTAGCGGTCAGCAGCAGCAGCGGAATGGCGATCAGCAGGCACAAGTCAAGCAAAATCAGCTGGCCCGCGAAGATGTCCGCACCTAAGGTGACCTCCTGTGGGCACACATACGCCATGATCGAACCGTCCGCGACGTGGTAATCCAAGCAGTAGCTGTTGAAGACTTCGAAATCGTATGGCCGCTCGTAGATAACGAGCAGCGATCCGTTCTGGATGACGTACAGTGTGTCCTTGGAGTGGGCCCCGAAGCTCACCAGACCGCGCTCGGTCGCGCACGGATTACCGTAGCTAAATCCGAGCCCAGCGTCTTCCTCTAAATCTTCGATGCATCCTTCGTAGAACTTTGCAACGATTGCGCTCATGGTGGAACTGTTTGCCTGAGGCCCTTCCTGCTGGCAGGAGATTAAGTTGGCCCCGTCATGTGACATACGCTGTCCTTGGGGGCAACATTTTCGGATAAAATTCACCGACGGTCCAATGTACACCGGTTGTTCCGGCAGTGTCTGAAACCAAAGTGAAGCAATATAGCAATGACGTCATGGGGTTGGCCCGGCGGAAGCTTATCGGAAGAATGTAACACGTTTGTCTGGAATTCAACACTTTTGCTTGCGAAACACTGTGTGTTCCTATTTGTTTCAAGTGAGTGAGGTGTGATTCAAACTTTATCATTATGTTCAATCCCTCATTTCCATAAATAACGGTGTGTCAAGCGTATGACACAATATGAGATATGGGTTGTATCTGCCGGTGCTTACCTGATATCCAGCGCAGTTCGTCACATTCTCCATGGCGATCGGACCACCTACGGTCGTCATGTTGGTGTGGATATTCTCTACGGCTAGCTCAATGTCATCGTCGGCACTCACTGTGGTTTGCTCTACAGAGGGCCCGAGCTGCTGCACGCCCCTGGGACCGTTCTCTGGAGTACCACTAACCGACACGTTTGCTTTCGGAACGACCGAACTTCCTTCACCCGCGTGCACTGGACTTGCGGAAACGAGGTCCCGCCCATCCTCGTCGTAGTATCCTGAGTAAGAAATGTCATCGTCAGTGATCGGATCGAGCACATCATCCACCATCAGAGGGTGGTCTTCAAAATCTTCCAGCCCATCGTCACCGATTGCGTCGGGCATTTCGAAGGGCCTACGATAGGGACCATCGTCGTCGTACTCCTCGTACGTGGAGTACTCACCTCGTCCACTTCCGGCCTCGAGCCGTGCGCCATTAATCGTGGTCACCAACACACACACCACCAACACACAGCAGAGGACCATCGATCTCCGAAAGGATGCGTCCGCCTTACTAAACACCACCATCGTCACTGACGCTCGAATAAGCACGCGCTTCAGGGTTATGCGCGAAACTGTTGGACTGTTGCACCCAGTCCACGCGGTCGAGTACACTTCAGATTCTTCTTCGAATTCTACTCCCGACTTCCCACGACTCCGCTACCCCTATACACACCGTGATCGATAGATAAACACCGCAGCTTGCCGGGCAGGTTTTTATATGGGCCACATCGGGGAGGGTATTTGGAAATGTCACTAGGAGCGCTCCTACTACCCACGCTGACCAAACAACACACTCACACGAACCACTTCTGTGACTTCTGAGCTTCTTCTTTTTCTTCGGGCGGAGCTTAGATCTAACACTAGCCGCGCACCATCGTTCCTGGGGTCTGGCTCTGATGGCGGCTCACTCTTGAATACTCTTCCTTCGTTATACGTTCACTTGGGTAAACACTAGACGAACCCGTTCCTACGGGCGCTTCACACACTGATAAACTGATAAGCGATAGCTGAATCGCTAATCACCGCCGTAGCCGGTCAAAAGTGGACAAATGATACCGATTTCTACCGATACAGAAGAGGGGCGAAGAAGATTGCGAAATCGAGCATCGACCACTACACCACGGCCTACGGTTTTGATGCACGACTCTCTGCGAGAAGTGCCAAAATTTCCGGGCGTGACGATCACCGGGTTGAAGGGTGTGCCTTCGACTCCACACCTCCAAAACTGAACGACTGGTTTGGGCTGGATGTTGATACATCCAAAACAGCCCTGACAAGCAAACCTTGCACACCGTGGGGCTTCACACACGAAACAAAAAGGTTCGATTTGCGCGAAGATGCATCCAAAGCCGATCGCAACCCAGCGCAAACTGATGGAAACCGTTGTCACTGTGGTGCCCGCAAGCCACCGACCGACGCACCTGTGTAGCTTCCCATACCGTCATCTCACTTACATTTCGACCAAACGCCGACGCCGGCCTGGCGACGACTTGCCTATTTTTTATCAGCCAGGAACCACATACAGATAACCAATACCTTGAGGGAAGGGAACGTTCCCTTCCCGAAACGTGCACCGGGAATTGTTTGGAATTCGATAAATGTATTTGGTGCGGTTTTAGTCAGCGATTGCCGGAAGTGAATATTTGAACAAATCGAATCCCCGCGTTCCGGAGGGAATGGCCCTGTTGTGTAATATGTGTGGCCTAGACCGCGGGCATGCAACCACAACTACAAATCGCCACGTTCGAGACAAAGGGCCGACGATGACGACGACGAAGTCTGCGGCGTTACCGATCGGAGATAGTGGACCACCGAGTGAGGGTGCTTGTCATCATGAGATGTCTCAATGTTTCGCCCTATCGTGTAGCACATTTGAAGTAGAACGTGGTGTACGCAACGCATGGTTTGCGATACAATGTTAAATATGTGACCGAACCAATTTAGATCTGACATCGAAGGTATGCCCTTACACATCGGTCAGTCGCACTGACCAGTTTGGTTCCACAAGATGGACATGTTCACCAATATTTAATGCATATTTGTGTAAAAATTCTTAAGGCACGCAAAAATTTCAGGCCGTCTGCATCCCCACCAATGTTTTTAAACTTCTTACAAATCCTAGACATGTTTGTAATACAGGGTTCAGTCTTACAGTAATGGGTAATTTTACTATGTTCTAAAGAAATTCATGCTTATGATCAAAAGCAAAAATGAAAGGAATGTCCAGTAGTATACTACAGTCGACTCTCGATAATTCGAAGTTGGAGGGACCCAGAAAAAAGTTCGATTTATCGAGAGTTCGAAATATCAAGAGTGGTAGGAAATAAAATTGATACATTTTGAAACACGTCATATGCACATAGTTCTATATTTTAGGCAAATATGTACACACTTAAATTGTTATTTATATAAAAAGTGGAAAAAAATTCAAAAATACTGTTTTTAAACAAAACATTCTGTAATTTTTGTTTGTTTCAAAGCACAGCTTTTTGTTTCAAAGCAGCTTCACTTCGTCTATAACATTTTCAATAGTAAATATCGATTGAAAAACAATGTCATTGCTGACCCCTGACTGAAAGCAGAAGTCTCGTATCTTTTTAGTGAACTTTCAGCTTCTTTTACCGATATCGGAGCAGGATGTGACTTGTTTTATCACGTTTCAACTTGTTCAGCACTTCGAATGGTTGCAAATTGAGTGGGTAGAGCTTCAAATTCTTATGTGGCACAACATCCTCTAGTGGGACAAGGTTTCTCTCCGTTGAGAATTACTGTGACCGAAAGACGGTAATATCATAGATCGGTGGTCAGCCGTTCGTAATACCGGGGGGGTGCCAGAC
>KE524944.1:159097-169097 GCA_000441895.2 Anopheles sinensis | reverse complement strand
TTTCTTCCTTCGGTGGTGCCTTGGCGACGCAATTCTGGCAGTACCATTTGCCCCGTGGATACTAGATAAGGAGAAGGGATAAGTAAAGGTAACAAACAACTCGTGATGCTTGAAGCAAAACCCTGTACGATCCAAGTAGGTTTCTACTACCTAGAGATGGCAATTCTCTTCATACCTTCAACATGGGCGGGATGTAACAATCCTGATGATATGCCCGCGGGCACAGCTCACAGTACACCATCTTGCCGAGTGGTGGTGGCCTCAAACCACCGCAAACAATACACTTACGGTCGCCGGTTGCTTTGTTTTTACACTCGAAGCAGTACCTGAAGCGGAAACACGAATTCAATTAATCGGTTACTTTGGTTTTCGCGAAGCCATTCGATCACATACCAATCACCATCCGGGATCTTGTCCATGCGGGGCTTGAAGCAGTAGGTGTGATAGCCCCGGTCGCAACCGTCGCACAGCAGCAGCTTGTCCTCGGACTCGCCCGATTGACAGAACTGACAATTCTGCAATAGAAGGGAAGATAGTTTGGATTTCGAGATGACTTTCTTCTTCGGTTTGTTGGTCGCCCCCGGTTCCGCTGTCGCTTCCGCCGTTGTTGCCGTCGCCGTCGTCGTCATCGTCGTCGTTGCCGCATTGTTAGTAAGAGTAGTGGTATTGGTGGTAGTAGTAGTAGTAGTAGCATGGTTATTAGAGGAAGCATTGCTTTTCTTGCCCGCCGGCGAACCGTGCTGCTTGTTAGTGGCACCCTGCACTGTACCGTTCTTCTTCTTGTTCGACTTGTTGCCACTATTGGTTGCGGCTTTTTGCTTTTTACCCTGTTGCTGCTGCTGCTGCTGCTACACATGCGCATTTGGTTTGGTTTTTACAATCGATCACAGAAGGACACATTCAAAAGGATAATGCCCAGATTGGTCATTCATCCGTTCCACAAGATAATTACAAAATTTGATCATCGGATTGTACACAAACATCATAGCAGTAGTAATAAGCATTCACAGCAAGTTTGTATGTGTTTTTGTTTATGTGTGTGTGCGCGCGCGTTCAATTGGTTGGATTTATACACCGCATACGGCAAACGATACCGAAAACATCATTTCACAAAAGAAAACGATACATTTCACGATGAAAACATCGAAGTCGAAAAAAGAAAGAAAATGATAAAGAAAGAAAAACAACAATCAGTATCAAAGCAAAGTGGGCTGCTGCAAATGTAAGCAGGAGATAAGAAAAAAAATAGCACATAGCAACACTAACAAAACAATACGAAACCAAAATGTAAAACTAATGAAAATTTAAACAAGTACAAAATAGTAGCACGCAACACACAAAACAAAGATGAGAAAACACAAATCCGTTCAAGATAAATGGATGAGATCACAAACTAATGTAAAAAGCAGAAACCAAACTGGCACTCGAAAAAGTATGTGAGCTCTAGGAAATAAAAACAAAGTACTTAAAGAAAAGATCATGCAGCACTCTTCAAAATCAAGGGCAAAAGAGAGAGAGATAGCGTATTGTTTTAATCTAGTCGTCCGTTGACTAAACAATGCGATTATGCATCGGGCATCCCGAGTGCTTCGACGACGGCAACGACAACAACGACGATATGTGGCCGGTTTGCGATGGCGGAAAGGCTAGGAAAAATCTATTTAAATAACACCTTCCCCCACATTAATTTTCCTCTACACAAAGGGGGGATGGCGCAGAGTGGATTAAGATGTTTTCAACATAAATACGAAACTCAAGTTTAGCACGAAAGAGATACTATGGGCAAGAAGGAAGCAGACTGATCAAGAGTCTTCTCTTACGAGCACATGGGGGGACACGCTAACAGTTGGAGGACAGAACGTTACAACAAAACTTAACCGTGATTCAAACAGGGAAAAAACATAAGAAACATCACACTCCAACTCCACAGTGGCTGGGGGAGAGGGAAATGTACTTACCGCCTTCATGATGCTCTTGTCCCAGGCGACGCACGATTCCAGCACGTACAGTGCCATCGAAAGTTGGGCGGTAGTGACGGATCGTTCTACTGCGTCGCGCCATGACAGGAGACCTGAAAACGGAAAACAAATATTACATTTCATTCTCCAATCGATTCGATGGTGTTTGCTCACTTACCCTTCGGAAGATTCTCATCCTCGGCGGAACTGTTCGAGCAGTTGGACAGGTTGGACACGTTCGAATTGTTTTGATTGTGCTGCGCCTCTTGTTGCGCAATAACCGCCATCTGCGCCTCGGTGGTGCTGTATATGGGAGACCCAAAGAAGGATATTCACGAGAGTTAAAAACATATCGTAAAAAAGGTGACCCTTGATCACGCGTGACCCAATCCCCGGTGCCACCGTTCACACTTTAGATCATACTCACTTGATTCCCAACGGTGGCTTTAGGTAGCGGCGTTCGATGGCCGCCTCAAGTCCGAGGATCCGCTCGCGTAGCATCTCGATCGTGACGTCTTCCGGCGCCCCGTTCTCACTGTCACCTTCGCGCTGCGGCATCTGCCAGCCTTTCACCTGCATCGAGGCGCTGGCCACCTTGTCCTCCATCGCTTCGATCTGATCGAGCAGCGCCACCTCGACGCGGCGTGCGATCGACGGGTTCCAGGCGTTCCACGCTTCCGGCTCGATGTACCCGTTCGGTGGGGGTGGGGCGCGTGGATGCGACACGTGATGCGGTGTCGAAAGGTTCACGCTTTCCGCCAGCGATTCGAGCAAACTCTGGCGCAGCAGCCGCTCTCGAACGCCTCGGGGATTGAGTGCCTTGATGAGGTCGTTCAGCTCCTCGATGTCGTTGATCTTCCACCAACCGTAGCGGAACTCGCGCGGTACCACCTTCGGGTCGGTCTTGCGCGGTGCCCCGTGTATCTTGATGTCCTCCAGCTGCTTCTCCTCTTCCGGCGTCATCTGGAGCGGTTGAAACTGATCGCACTGCACGTACGCGGTCAGATTCGAGAGCGTCAGCGTCATGTACGCGGGCAGCGAGAAGTGACCGTACTCTTCCGGGTCGGCCGGTTCCTCCGCCAGCTCCGCACGCAATCGGATCTGATTCGGATGGTTCGTGCTGTACGAGTATTCGATCGTTTCACGCTTGAACGCGGGCTTCATGTCGGACAGCTGCAGCGGTTCCGGGCGGGACTTTTTCGCGATCACCTCCTGCATCTCGTCGTCGTCCAGCCCGGACAGCGACAGGATCGACTCGTTCGGGAAGTGAATCTCGACGCCCTTCTCGAGCGGTACGCTGAAGAACTGAATGTTGTTCCCGATGTCCCACCGGTTGCCCTGGATTTGGCAGATTTCACGGCACGTAATGTTGGTGAAAATTTGACGTGCCATCGATGCCGGCGTGCTGCCATTGATCGTCGGAAGCGGGCATTCGGTACTGGACAGTGGTAGCTCCTTGTCGACGATCGAAAACCAACGGTTCAGCAGCTGATCGCTAAATTCTTTCTCCTGCTTGGTGTCCGTATTGCGCAGATACAGGTAGCTTCCGGGCGTGATGGGTGCCGGGATGGACGGTACCCCGGCGTTGCTATCCTCGTCCTTCACCTCGATCATCTCCACATCGCTACCGTACGAAATCACGGACGAAGTGGTCGTCTTCGGTGGCTTACGATCAACAGCTCCGTTGCTTTCGTTTCCAACGTTCGGTTTACACTCGGCCGCCCCACCGTTCGTGCGACATCCCGACCCGGGCGGGACGATCTCCTCGTCGTCGTCCATCTCCTGCAGCTGACACTCGACCAGCTCACCCGGATCGCGCAGCTCCACCACGCCATTCTCCACCAATTTTGGCTTCATATCACAGTTCATGCTGCTGCTGCCGCCCTCTGACCCTGTCCGCTGGCCAGCTTCCGTTCGGTCGGAAGCCTTACCTCCAGCACCACCCTCCATACGATCGCCACTGTCCGTGTCGTCGTCGGGGATCGTGATCGTTGGCGTTTCCTCCTGCACCATCGTCACATCGTCATCGTCGTCGTCTTGCTGGGGCTTCGGTTGCGATTGCGGTTGCCCACCGGGGGACACATTCACGCCACCGATCTGGTTGTTAACCTCAACCGTCTTCGTTTGATCGTGATCGTTCCCCTTCTGTACGAGGATCGCCGTCGGGATCGAGTCCTCGATGTCCATCAACTGATCGTCCGACTTTCTAGGGAAGGAAGCGGCATTCTGTGGCACCGATTCCATTCCCTGCGGACGGGATGAAGCATCTCCACCGTGGCCGAGCGATGGTTGATGATTTTCCAACCGATTTTCATCGATCACTTTTTGTTGCTCAGATTCAACCGGTTCCGACAAGGGTGGGTTTTGCTCTACTCCCGCCGGTCGTGTGTGATCTTCGGCGTTATTACCCGTTGGTGCACCCTCACCACCACCACCACCCTCGGTTAGTACCACTTCCGGTTCGTCGATAATCTTACAATCGTCCGACTGCGAATCCGCCGTACGACCATCCTCCAGCGCAGGTCCATTACTGTAGCTAGTTCTCGAGCAATCGTCCTCATCTTCCTCTCCTTCCTCTCCCTCATCGTCACCGTCATCTTCGTCGGCAGCACCACCGCCATCGTTGTATCCGGCCGTCTCATGCCCTCCGAACGTTCCACCCTCCGAGGTGGTTCTTGGTTTCTTTTTCTTCTTCTTCAGCTTCTTCAACGACACCGACGAGCAGCGTTTCCGCTTACGATCATCAACGGTGCCCTCTGTACCGGCGGCACCTTCTTCTTCCTTTTTCACCCCCTGCCCATCAGCTCCTTCCTGCTCCTGCTTACAGTTGGTTCCGGGTTTTACATCCGGGTCCTGCTTCACCTGCCCATCACCGCTTGCTGCTGTGTTGTCCGCCTTGATGGCCGGCGCGTACTTCGGCACGTAATCCGGACGGCTTTGGACCTCCTCGAGCGCATTCTCGTACCGGTACATATCGGGCTGGGTCGATTCCATCGCTTCCACGTAGATACCGCCACACTTGCCGAGGTTCCAGTACCGCCGCCAGTAACGGTCCTGGCCGAAACACTTCACCCGCAGCTGATTGAGCGCGTTCTCCAGCTGCTGTTTGTTCTGGAACGATGTTTCCAGTATTTTGTCGTACTTTCGCTGTGCTTCCTCCGCCGTCAGGTGTGCGTCTTCGTCCTCCTCCAGCTGCGTGCCTTCGCTCTCCAGGTCACTGTTGTCCTCATCGGCACGATCACCGCACGTGGCATGATCGTTAATCATCGACTTCGAGAGCAGCTCCAACTCGGAGGCGGACGAATTGTTGGCGTGCAGCGGTGTCACACCCGGTTGGCCTCCCACCTGACCTGGTTGCGGTTGTTCGCCACCTCCCGTTAGATCACACGTCGGCATGAGAGGTTTCAGGTTCGCATCCCCGTTAGTGCCATCCACTTGCTGCTGCTGCTGATGATGATGATGGTCACCCATTTTGACGGGGCTTTCCTCCGGGGTCGAGGGTACGGAAATGGTCGGTATTTCCGTCGTAGCTGCTGCTGCATGCGGATGATGGTACGCTCCACCGAGGGCTGATATATCCATTCCCGGGGGAGGAATCTCACCCGGTTCTAGCTGCATCATCGGTTTATGTTGCTGCACCATTGGAGTGAAGTTTGTATGTGGTGGCGTTACCGGATTTGCCACCGAAGATTGGTTCTCGCTCGTCGTGTGTGAATGATTGTGATTCTCTTGTGGCACCATACCATTCTCGTCCGAAGGAATCGAGGGGCTTTCACCAACACTTTCGATACCGTTCATCGGTTCCGGATGGTGGTGGTTGTTGTCTGCCGGTGGTAAGGGTGCCGATTCCGTTGTTGGATGATCCACTTCGTTCATTGCCGGAACACCAGTACTGTTCATTGCCTGTTGCTCCTCATCTTCCGCCGAAGGTGGGATTGTGTTGGGACAAGAGTCTTCCGTAACGGTGCACGTCACAGGCATCGGGACGATCTCCACCACATCATCATTATCATCATCATCATCATCGTCGTCGACATCGTCGTCAGTCTTATTTCCATCCTCACCAGCACCCGAAGGACCGCCGCTGGCAATAACTTCCCCATCGGGTTTGTTCACAATTTCACCTTCCTCAAGCTCCCCACCGGAACGACTTCCCTCTAAGATTGGAGGAGGTTGCAGCACCGGTGCATCACCCGGGGTCTCATCCGGCAGTGCGTTGCTACCTTCGGTCGGAGGGCCATTTTCGACGACAGCTACACCTTCCTCACCGTTATTGACATTGCCAACCTCCGAGTCGATCGCTTTCGGTTCTCCAGTTGTGGAGGCGTTTTCTGGCTGCTCCGAAGATGTTGCCACCGCAGCTGCAGCCGCTGCCGATGCAGCAGCGGCCATTGCAGCAGCCGCTTCCTCCGCTCGCTTCGCCTCTTCCGCCGCCTTCATCGAGAGTGACTTCTCCAATGCGGCCTGTTGTGCTTTCTCGTACTGCTCCAACCGTTGCTTGCGCGCAACCAGCATCTTGTACTTGCGAATCTTGTTGTCCAGCAGGTAGCGTTCCTTCTTCAGCTGGGCCTGTGCCTCGAGGCTACTGTCGATCTGCTTGCAGACGGCCTTGTTCATCAGCAGATCGTTGCACAGCATCGCCAGGATTTCCGTCTTGGTCGTCGGGTTGAGCGCCACGAACGGTTTGTCCTTCAGCAGCTCCGACAGCTTGTAGCGTGCGTTTTCGGCAAGCAGCTCGTAGAACTGGGAGTTCTTCGTGCTGCACATCTTGAAGTCTTCATCGTTGACTAGGTGATGCTTGGAGGGTGCGTCCCGGTCGCGTTCGAGGTTGATGCCGGACTGCAGCTTCACCTCACCCGTAGCGACGGCGTACAGATAGATGCGCAGTATCTCCGACACGTTCGTGTGCGTGATGTCGGCCTGGCGAAGCGTTTGCCCGAGGAGCGTTGTGTGACGGCCGGGGTTCGGGATGCCGGGGTCTTCGATGGCGCACACCAGCAGGTGCGTCATCACCGAGAGCAGCTCCTCCTCGGCGTCGATCGCATTTTCCGACGTGAGCGCCAGGTGGAGTGATTGCAGATTGGGCAGTGATTCCATGTCTAAAAGTAAACAATTCGATACCGGTTAGTTATCAGTCGGTTATCGTATACGATTTTTTATTTTGCATAAAAAAAAGAAACGGAACATAAGAAGAACAACACATCGTTCGAGTGTGTTTTGAAACTCCTTTCCCAACAACTTAAGCACGTCACATGGACGAAAGAGGAAAACTAAAACACAAAAACCAAAAGCTCCTACAGCTCCGTTCCTTTTTTTACCTGATGACTCACCGAAACCAAGTGTTTCGCCAAAGTTGTGCAAGAATTCGAACACCATCAGCAGATCGGCGTACCCGGTGCCGGTCAGCTTCAGGCCGGGGATGCGCGAGAAGCCAGGCAGCTCCGTTTGATCGACGATCTCCGAATCTTCTTGTGGTTTTCTGTTGTGGAAGAGAGGAAAACATCGATCATAGATCAGGGAATTTCCAAGAACATGATGGAGGGTGTCGAAACCGTACCTCAACTCAGCCAAAATGTTTGTGTCACGCTTGCGCATTACCAGCTTCTTCTCCCGTTGAATCAACTTGTCCAATATCACCTGCAACGAAAGTGGTTGATAGTCGATCGTATCGTTAAGGAACTGAGGAGAAAATTGGCACTCTTTCCGGATCATCTTACCTGGTGCTTTTTCTTTTCCTTCTCTTCGAACTTGCGTCTCAGTTCTAGCTGCTTAATCAGTGCCATATGCTGCCTTCTTCTTTCACGTTCCTAAGTAACAATTAAGAAATTGAAAAAATATGATGATAAGAACCAAAGGCATAAAAGAACTTTTCCACCGAAACTTACCATTTCCATTGCGTACATAAGTTCCTTCTGCTTGGCCAGTTCCTTAAAAAAGGAAGGAAAACATTATTTTACCGGTTTTTTACTCGATTCATCCGTAAACCACGTCCAATTGAAATGAAATTTTACTTTTACTAAATTGTCCAAGGAAATAACAAGGAAAACATAAGCCGTTTAAAGGGAAACAAGGGGATGTGCAGTACAGAAACTCCTATTCTAAGGTGGTTAATTCCTATAATTGCATTTACCAGTGTGTAAGTAAACGTAGAATAAAAGGAAAGTACAGGGGAAAAATGGGACAGATTGTTAACGGGACATATGGAAAAGAAAACAAGCAAATCAAAATCTTCATAGTTATATACAAAACTGATACTAGAAAAGTAAATAAATCATGGGTTAAGGAACAGAGTCTTATACCTCTACCACGACACAAGAAGGGGACGGAGACGAGCACGCGGGAATTTTATCATGGACAGAGATAATAGTACAGACAAGGGACGATAACGTATGACAGTGTGGGTCTATTCTATTTTGGCAAGGATTCAGTGTATTTTACAAAGCGCGATTCAATTGGCTTCTAAAGAAAGATGACTATTATACACACACGAGGAACACAACAGACACAAAACACTCAACGTAGGGATTGAGGGGAGGATCTGGAATTCGACTGTAACCTAAGGCCTAAGGCTTCTGTACCTGTTCCTTTTGCAGTAGAGCCTGCTGCCGTTTCTGTTCTTTTTCCTGCCGTATTCGAGCGAAGTAGTGTGTTTCAATCCAATTCAGTTCAGGTGTTTTGTGTATTTTTGTTGTTTGAGGCATAGGAGATATTTTGTTTTCAAAACCCCACGAGGATAGTTTCCCGAGCAAAGAGAGGGTGTTATTAAACCATAGTGATAAGAAATGAAAGAAGAAATTAAAAATAATCTAATTAGATCCTTTAACCTAGCGATACCGTGAAATAGTCTACGGTAGAGTTCTGTTTTTCCCTCGTCCTTGCAAATATATAGTAAACGTGAAAGAGCTACAAAGGAAAGAGCGTGTACCTGAGCCTTCCGTGCGGCTTCCTCTGCCTTCTGTCGGGCTAGTTCTTCCTCGCGCTTCTTTTTGGCCTACAATAAAACGTAAAACAAATGAAAAAACAATTAGTGTTCCCTATTTGCACGCAAAAGATGCGCGATATCGCACGAACGTTTGCCGCAAAAACATACCTCGAGAGCTTGTTGATTTTTAAGCTCCCGTTCCTTGCGCTGCTGCTCCAGGCGTTCATTCCTCTCGGCTTCCTTCGCTTGTCTTGCCTGCGAAATGTACAAAAACAATTAGCCAACTGTCCTTCCCCGTCATTCATCATTTATTACCTTCTCCTTGTTCTTGTTCATCTCCTCCTTGGCGAGCTTTTTCGCGTCCCGAAGGGCCTGCTGCTGCTTGGCAATTTCGATCCGCTGCTCAACGCCAAGGGCCGCATGGCGGGTGAACATCTTCAGTTCCTCCAGCCGGCGGCCAACCTCCACGTCGGTCATCTTGATGAACTCACCGTCGGTGGCGTACGGAGGCGGAGCGGGCTGCAGGAACGTGCCGACGATCGCTTTCGCCGAGAAGCTGAAGTTATCCCGATTAAGATCCTTCGGTTTGAACTGATCCAGGTACTGTGGAAAGCGAGGAAAGCATTAGCAATGAGTGAGTCTTACGAAAGAAACACAACATTACTTACCAACTGAATCTGATTCATTCCCTTCATCTTGTTGACACTCTGCGGCGGATAGTAGAACACATCGCCCTTGATGTGCCCGTTCTTCGTCAGCCCGCGGATAACCGTCTCCCGCCGCCAACCCTTCTCCAGCGGCACCCGAAGGTCCTTCACGTTGATGTGCTCCTCGCCCTCCGACTCGGACATTCCGCTCTCGGAGATGCTCTCCGTGTCGGTGTTCGTGTTCGAGGTGCTATTGTCCATCGATTGGTTTCGACTCGCTTCGATCATGGCCTGGCGAAGTTTTTCCTGCGTTTGCGAAGGGAGATTTTTTGCTTTGTCAGACAACGAACCCTGCTTGCTAACGAACGAAAGGAAACTTAACAATTTCCGCTTCCTGCGTCAGAAGCTGCTGGGCAGTGAGGGGTTTCGAACCGACGGCTCGACTTTGCGCCAACAGGGAGGCAACCGTGTTC
>KE524944.1:122498-140397 GCA_000441895.2 Anopheles sinensis | reverse complement strand
TTACACACAAGAAATCATTTTTAGTCTTTCATCTGAAGGAAGGAGATTAAGATGAATCACCAAAAGTCCGATTTTTGACGCCTAAAATTTAAGAGCACTCAAACTCGTACCACACATTTTGAAAAATAAAATATCATCTCATTCCGTTTACAATTTCGAATCCTTTCAATTGGAAGAAAAAACGATGATGCCACACACTGTCTGCATTCAGTTTTTATTGTTTTTATGCATCAAATATGGTAATTCTCCATCTCGTTCCTATGATTCAATCTGGTCTCTACGAGCTCAGAATGATTCGGATCGGTTTGAAGCAATCCTTTTTTTTCCATTTGCAGCAATCCCAAGCGAAAACTCTCGCCTAGCGTTAAGGCACGACTTCAGTTATAGGGAAGACTGAAAAAAATATCGAACTCATATCGAACCGTAACCGTTTGTTCGTTCTGCAATTAAGCGAGATAAAGCTGCTGGTAAGCTTCCATTACCGGCGGAGTAGAAGGAACGGATGATGGGCCATCCTCCAACGACGCAGCAAGCAAGCAAACCTTCCCGAACGAGAAAAGAAATAAAATGCAGATATGGCCGGAGGTGGTTTGTTACCCCTGGGATGACACACAAAGTATTTTCTCACCCACCCTATCCCACCCCACCGGGAGGGGTCGCTCGCATTGCGCGCAGTCGTCGTGTGTTGGCTGTGGAAAATTACCCCCTCTACTACCACCATCCCTTTCGGAGGGGTGCGGCGAAACGGTTGAAGATGCAGCAGAGAGGCACCGAAAGGGACGCTGGTTTGCCGCTGCGGGGTGAAATGGAAGCGAACAAATAAAACCGTGAACCGACAAACGATCGATTCTACTCGCGAAATCGACGCGAACTCGCTGGGAGGCGCGAGAAAGAGGCGAACAAATTTAGCAGCAGCAGCAACAAAAAGAAAAAAGCAAAACCCGTACTCCACCCGAGGGTTTATGCAAATTCCAAACGGTGGGAGATGATTTTTTAAAACGAGAATCTCAAAGAGCTTCCAAAATGGACGCAACGAGATTGGATGAAATGAGATGACAACCAGATAGAGATTTGTCCCCTAATATCTGGACCTAAATAAACGTCGTATAACGAAAGGTGAAAGGTTGAAAAAGGTGTGAAAATTTATATTTCGGACAAACAACAACTTTTCAGACAGAAATCTCTAGCAAAACTTCCACAAAGAATTAAACTGACCTATGACGGCACAGTCATCATACAAATCTGAACGCGAGGAAAGTTCAGAATAAATTTAATTAATTGAAGCCTAACCAACCAGCAGCCGCTACACACCTCGGGGAAAATTTGTTCCATAAAGTAGGCCGGCAGAATTGATTTATGGGATAACCCCCTCAGTGTAAACGAAAATTGTATGCGTATGTGTGGCGCCCCCTGACGATGTCTCCTAGCATAGTCGATGGTAGAGGGTTATGCGGTGCCCAATCTGCCAGAATAATGAGAAAAAGCACAAAGTAGGCGCACAGATGGTTGATCAGATTACGTTCCAAAACCCCGGGATAACACACGCATTCGTTAATGACGAAGTGAAGCATCCACATTGCAACCAAATCCACGCTGGCTGATGACATAAAAGTGTGTGCCGTGCCCGTGTGTGTGAGTGTTGTTTTCTTTTTTTCCTCACTTATTCACCACCATTCGCGTGGATGCAGGGAAGAATGCAAATATGCAACCGAACCCAGGACCCCGAAGTTTTCGAGGATGATGATTTCCACGCGATTGTTGGTAGAATTGGAAAATGGAAACCCCGAATGGTGCGCTGTTCGGTGTTTTTTTTTTTCATTTCGCTTTCGATCCGCAAAACTACTCGCAACGACAGATGATGGTATCCTTCCTCCCTCCGATGGCCTGACGATGCGGCACTCGAGTTCAGCTGGCAATGCTGGGAGTGAGTGATGATGCAAATCAGCCACACCACATTTCCACCGGTGGGCGAAAGAAAAAACCCCTGCCACATACATTTCCACCCCGTGCTGTAAATTCTATGCACTTTCCTGCATGCAAACCATCGAGAGCTCGGGTCGAGTGGGCGATGACGAAATGTCGTCTGTCACCAGCAACACTTTTCCCTCGACCGAAAGGAAAGCACCAGAACCGGGCGACAGAGATGGATGGCGATGCGAGTCCATTACGAAATGAATTAAAGACAACACAATACACACTCACACACAAAACATAAACATTGCCCATGCCAAAAGGAACTGTTTATGCAATCGTGAAGAGCCAACGTCCTCGAACATCTGCTGGGTTGGGATGACGGAGGAGGGGGGAAAAGAAATTAACCTACAAATCAACCCTCATATCAGACATTCTATAATCGGCTCTTATCAGCTGATTAAATGGTCGATAATCTGATTTGCGATTTAAACACTTATCTTCACCGATCATGGTGTCTAATCAGGGATTAAAATAAATAATCCTAACCTTCCCGGGGAGACATCGATTTTTATCCGATCGAATCTGTTCTTCAAAGTTCTTAATAATCCCTTTTTTTCTCTTAAGCTGGCTCGTTATGAGTAATATGTCAACATGTAAAAATCTTAAAACACTTTCTTCACTCCTATCAGCATGAAAGTGTGCACATTCCCTTATTTCGTTCGCTTCACTCATACACACAGGTGTGCGGGTACTCTTCCAGCTTCTATCCACTTGACGCCTCCGCCTTGTCCACAAACAACCGTGTTCCAATATTGATTGCAACCTTCCTCCTTATGCTGCGTCTCCCGGGGACCTCGCGGCAAATTGCAGGACGTGACATGGAAGCGGGAACTGGTGCTTGGTGGGTGAGCAACGCCAACGAAACCCAGGTAAGGTGAGCAGAAGGGTCGAGCTAAACCAAGGGAGGAGGAGGTCACGTCAAGGTGGGGGGAGAGAAAAACGGCGCTGGGGTCGTGTTGAGCAATTACGGGCAAGCAGCAGCCGCAAAGGTAGAGCATCAAACCCCTCGCAACTCACCCCCAGCTGCCCCGTGTCTCACCGTGTCCAACTGAGTTTTGTGTTTGCTTGGACAAACGGGGTGAAAGAAAGGGTGCGGCCGGGGATGGTGGACATAAAGTGGTGTGACCGAAATGGCACGCTGAAGAGCGTTAGGGCTCCGGATCGGAGTGAACACGAACAAGAGCGAATGGATGTCCACCGAAAAAAGAAAATAAAACAAACGGGGAAACACCCGTTCGTGCACACGTACGCGCAAAAGAAAAGCAATTGGTGGTGGTTGTGAAGAAGAAAAAAAACACCCAGATCCGCAAATGGACCACCACACACCCTTCCCTCCCTCACTGGAGTCGTGGTGTGCCTTTCTTTTTCTGCATTCCACTTCGCGGCCCCCGCGATGCGATCGAAAAATAAACAGTACAACAAAACCAACACACACACACACATACACCCGGTGCCAGAGAAGTGGCTCTCCCAGCATCCGGGGCGTGTGTGTCATTTTAGAAGGTAAAATACAGAAACCAATGGATGCCGCCCCAAAAAAGGTCGGATGATGGGACACGCGGATCCGAGGGAAAACGGTTGTGGGGGGAGGAAATAGCCGGCAAAAAAGTGTCCCGCGGGTTCCTCGTTCTCCGAATGGAGCGCGTCGAACGCGGTGATGGAATTTTGACAGGTGAGACGTCCAACATGCGGAGTGGACAACGAGTCAAACATTGATTACAATGGCAACAAATAGCGGGAGAAATGACGGTGCAACTATGACCAAAGTGCAGTAGAGAAAAGGTCACTTGGTAAAAATCGTAGTACAAACCATTAAATGGTAGGAAAATTATTTGAGGACAAAACTACTGGAAATAAGCTATACAACAAATAATAATCATTCATCACACTTGAACAAATCACACGTGTCACCGTGATAACCAACATCTGGTTCCAAATCATCTAAAATTCGTTCAATATGAATCGGTTTTTATTTCGAATCCTCTTGGCATTTTGTACCAAGGAAATGAAGAAAATTCTGTCCACCCGTATGTAGTCACAAACACACACATGACCATCAATTCAGGCAAAACTCTAACGACATCTCTGTGTACAAACGGAAGGCCGAAACTATGTGATGTGTACCTCAACGAAAGGACTATTCCAACCATTGTATCCTCCTTTTGCACCCTTCAGGGCCGTTTGCCGTTCAGGGTTCGTCGGTATGGTAGGGCCAAAACTAAGGGACTATGGTCGAACGATGAGTGGAAGGGATAAAAGATAACTTCGAGGAACTTATAATCATTTAAAATGTACCAATTGCTAATCGATAGATGTTGCTCGCTCGAACACGAACGTCGATCGCCCCGAGTTTGAAACAAATAAAATTGAAGTGAATGTGCAAATAAGTGCAGCACGTGACCCACTGTGCAGCGGGTATAGCGTTTCGGCGCTAAATGGCAGCATGGCAGGCATGGGGTGGTGATGGGAATGAGTAAAGAAGGTGAGATGAAAGCAACGGACGGAAGGTAGGGAAGGGTCCGTGTAGTAGAAGTGAAGCATCATCATCAACAGCAGCAGCAGCAGCAAAATATATGGACGGCGGTGTATCATGGAATCGTCGTCGTGGTCGTCGTGGTCGTAGTAGTCGTTGGCGTCGTTGTCGTCATCGCGTGGATATATCTGACTGTACGATCGATTTGCTGCCGCTTGCTTTTGCTGCTGCTTTTACCGATGGGGTGCTGTGTGGAGTCGCCTCCATCGCATCGCATCACATCGCGTCGTCGTCGTTGTCGTTGTCGTGGTCGTTTTCGTTAGCACGCATTCTTCCAACGCGCTGCTTCCCTTCTCGCGTTCCCTTTTTTCTGCTGGGATTGACCCCTTCGCATGCTTCGGGGGCCGCGTCGTTCACGTATTACCCCCTCCTATCACCGGCTACCATCCCCTCCTCTTCCGATTGCTACTCCCTCGCGGCGCGGGGTGAGATTAACGATGGACGCGCTTCAGTCGTTCGCTCGCGTTGTTCGCTCGAAATCCCCATCCCATAGCCCTCCCTCCCGCACTAGCCTAAAACACACACTCACACACACGTGGCGAGATGCGTGGCATTCGAGATCTACCAAAGCCTGAAGAACGAACAACTAACCTAGGCCCGGGATGGGAGCTGACGGGGATTTTTGGAGGCGCCTGCGAGAGAACATTTATCCCCTACATCGCGAGCATGAATATGGTCATATTTGTGTGTTTATGTGTGTGTGATAGTACACGAGGTCTTTCCGTCCACGAGCCAGAAGGCGATGCTGATCAGAAAATCCTTTCCACAAGCCGTGTTCCGACCGTTCCGAATGCCAGAAACCAGTCCTTCCAATTTGGCACAAAACTTTGCCATTGCAACCGCGCCTCGGGATGGCAGGCGCAACGACGAAACGGTATATAATAATAATAATCATATTGGAAAATTGAAATGCATGACAGAGAGCATGGGCAATGGAGGAAACGGAGCCTCATCGTGCTTTCCCAGCATAAACCACTTGAGCTTCCAACGAGAAATCGATGGTACTTCGATTGAAAAGAGGTACCATGGAGTGCAAAAGAGAAGAGAGTCTGGACGTTTGTTTAATTTTGCATCAAAAGCAAGGTGATATCAGAAGAAAACTTGTCACAGAAATATTGGAAATTAAAATTGCCACTTGAATGAGAAAACACTAGACGGAAGTTCACCTTTCTATTACAAATCGATGCTGGAAAGAGGAGTTTGAGGATTCTGAAACACTTCCAAGGCTAAGGAAGCATTTTTAAGCAGTTTCTGTGAAAATCTATTTTTATTTTCTATTTCTCCAACGCATTATAACTTCAGTAGAAAAAGTTCTGCCTTATTTTCTACCTAACCACCTCTGACCATACTTTCCTCCTGAAAGCACATGTTGGTTGCTTGGATGCATGCTCGTCGTTCTACGGAGAACACTTTTCTGTCAATGGTACCTTGCAATGCTGAGTGATTCACAGCATGCTCTGCAGGACCAACGGCAGCATAAAGGAAAGCCCCGCAATAAAAATTATTTGATCCTTCCACTATCCCAACGCCCGAAACGTACGACGACGGCAGCAAACGATAAACTTGGCTACAAGCAAAACCATTTTCTCTATCGCTTTTCCCTTTCTTTTTCTCTCTCGTTCTTTCTCATCCACGGGAACGAGATAGTTTTGAACCCTTTCGAACGGGGGTAGCCGCACCGAGTTTAGTTGTAGGGAAAAGTGGCAAACGTACACAAAAAAAGGGCACGAACGCCCAACGATAATTGCACTGCACAAACCACCACCATGAGAGAGCTTCAGCAGCTCGTAAGGTTGCTCGGCCAGGGGAAAGAACGACGGGGTAAGGGTCGGCCGTACTATCTCTCCCCGTCTTGAACGGGGCGAATTTTCGCTCGCTAGTTTTTTGTCGCCCCGACCTGGTATTTTCCAAACTCCCAGATCCAGAAACCCTGCGTGTGCATGGCCACCAACCAACCAACCAAGCACCCGATGGCAGGAAGAGGGCAAGCAAGCCCGGGGAAAATTTGAGGGAGAAAAAAACATATAAATTGGTTTTCTGATGCAGCTCGAGCAAGCGGGACAAACAATAACTCCGCGGCAAACACCCACCCGCCACAGACGGTCGGTGTTTTGGCCAAGTGGAAAGACATCGCAAATGGGATTGGGAGTAGGAAAAAAACGGGCACCCGCAAGGATATATAACGAGTAGAACGAGCGAACGTTGTTCCTTCTTCCGAGCGAACCACCATCCAACAAGCTGGCAGAAAGATGCAGCTCAAAAATAAAAGACACCTCAACTGGAACAAGAACAAAATGAAACAACATTTTATAAAACAAAAAAACACACTAAAAGTGCTCCGGGTTTCGCCGCACAAACGAATCATCAATCAAAAATGTTTGGTGTTCCAATGGAATATTTTCGGAATATGCGCGGCATCGAAGGAACAGCGTGGTCCATCCTCGAAATTCCGCACCACCGCAACGGAGGCAGACAAAGTAAAAATGGAAACACACAGGAAAAGAACGATGAACGGGGCATGGAAAAACGGGCGAAAACTATCGCCACGAGAAATCATTTGCAGATTTTCAGATTAAAAATCAACTTCGTCTTATGGTGGAAGCAAGGCAATGAAACAAAAACGTTTCGCGAAAAGGGTGCTCCTTAGGGAAATTCAGTTATTTCTCGGAAGGGGTTAGTAAATATTTCAAAACTTTTCATTGCATGGAAAAGCGGTCCTTTTATTCTTGTCTCCACCACCACTTTGCAAGTAAATAGAATGTGTTTCATTGATGGAACGTCTCCTACCTCCGGTACAAATACTCCCGCCCAAGGGGTGGCCAGTTAATTATGTGTCCGAAAATAGTATCCAACGCGCGCACGTCGACTACCGGTTCGACAAATTGTATTCGCCGCCTGTAGGAGTTCCATCTATCAGAGCAGTGGGCGATGCATTTACCAGAGAAAGCCAACTCCACACTCGTTCCAAATACCGACTATTCGACGATGCACCGACGGGATGTCATCTGCAGATGGAGGTGATGAAATGGTAACAACCGGCCATAAAGTGTGCAAGTGTGACTGAAAACTGTAGCCTGAAGATGATGATTATTCCCGGGAAAAAGGTGCCCGGACGGGAATGGAAGGCACGACCATGCGACGAGGTGCGCAAAGTGGACAGTGGACAGTGGTTGGCAAGCGGGGGAGAAAAGTGTCGAGAGATATTATTGAAGCACGAGGTGGAGGCTGAGTTTCGCGAGGTCAATAAAGGGAAGCGCGAGGCGGGAGTTTTCCTTCCTCCACACACTGCTGCCTTTCCTCTGACCGTCTATGTGCCTTAGTGTGGGTGTGTGTGTCTGTGTGTGTGTATGTCTTTCTCCGAACCGTTGGGCGGAATGAACGAACGCGGAACGTACAGCAGCAGCAGCTCATCGTCATCGTAGTTGGCGGCGTCGGTCGCAGTCGTTTCCTGGTTAGGCGGTGATAGTCTTTTTTTGTGTTTACTCCTCCATTCGTTTCTTTACTTACCCGGGCGGTAAAAGTAATGCACGTCGTCCATCGCGGTGCTGTCGTTCATCGCAGCAAGCAGGCGGAAGCTGTGAGGCCCGAGAGACGACATCGTGTCGTACCGCAGAGAGTAAGTTCGCGCGCGCACACACAGGTAAGACGAAACACGGGGGCCGATGGTGGCGGATCGGTGGCGAATCGAGAAATATTCTGCCCTGCCCCTGCCCTTCCTTCCCGTCGACACCGCGTGTCCTTCCTACCGCGATTCCGATGGATCCATTTCCTTTCCGTTTCCCAATCGTCGTTGCCCATCCGTCACAGGTGAGCACAGCGGATAGCATCATCGACGTTTCGAATTCGAAGCGAGTCCGCCGAACACGATGCTCGATCGATGGTTGAATGATGCTGGGCACACGGATAGGATGCGGTGGGATGCGGTGGGAAGGTGGAAAAAGGTACAGGTAAGTCGAGCAAAGGCGAGGCAGGGCAGAAGTAGGCATCGATGAACCACCCGATTATTGCCAGCAGCGCGAGCGAGAGTGAGAGAGAGAAAGGAGGGCTGAGAAAGAACGAGTCGCTTTTTTCTGCGAGTCGGAACGGGACGATTGAACCGGACGGCAGCAGCAGGGCGCCCCCGGTGTGCGCGCGTGTGTGTGTGTGTGTATGTGTGTGGAGGGTAGAAAAAATCCAAAATGTCAGATCTCCTTACCACCAGCAACACCCTCACCGCCACCGACGAACGAAAAACCCGCATCTGCTTCCACACAACCCGGGCGGAATCGGATCCATCGGAGCAATAATGAGAAGACATCTTTTCTCGCACACTTGCCTCCGCCTGGATATCGACGAACAGGAGCGACATCCTTTGGGAGACTTTTCTCCGGGTGTCATTTAAAAGTGGAAAAAAGGAGCAACGAGATTCTCCGAAGGCGCACAAGACGTTGGTGTTGAGCCACCCGCGTTCTTCACGAGTGTCGCGTTTCCTGGCATCGTTTTGGTATATATGGCAAATTGAAAATATCTACCCATCCAATGGCCGTGATGGTGGGTTTTTAAATCGAGAAGCTTCCTGGAACAAAGAACACTTCTTTGGAAGCGATATGTTCAAGATAAAATCTCCAGCAGATAAACAAAACAGTTGCAGGTTTGTTTACACCGTCGGTCTACAATTATCGAAGGCGATTGCCATCTTGCACGCAAACCCAAACCGATAGACATAATTGTTCGTGACAAGGAAAAAGTCTCTTCGGAATTCAACTGTCAATGAATGAATGTTTGCTCTATTCGAATGAAATCCTTAAACAAACGATACAGCCATAGAAAACGGGGAAATATTGGCACACGAGATGGGAATGTTGCATGCTCAAAGTGACACAGTGAAAAATTAATCGTGATTGAACAGTTTTGCCCCGGCCCGAAAACTGAAGCTCAAGGGACACAACACAACATTCGCTTCATTTCCCTTTTTCCCTGAAAATTTTCCACACAAACACAAAGACCGCTCGATGTCCGTACGGCTGTGTGAGAAAGGAAGGAAGCGAAAGCAACAACAACAACAAAAACTACATGCCAAGTATAAAATCACCCCGAAAACGATTACGGATAAATGTAAGCGGTCCCTTTTACCCCGGTCCAAAAAAAAGAAGGGAAGGCCGGGACGGAAGTCAAACGGAAAGGAAGAACACGTCGAGGGGAAGGGTGTAGGGAGGGAGTGACACGGTGCAACTTTTTGTCTTTTCTTGCGCTCGGACTCTTGGCGTTGTTGATCCCTTTCCACGCCAGCGCCGCCATTGTCTTTAGAGTTCTCTCGCCTAGAGTTGGGCCCAAGGGGGATGAAGATGGCGAAGAAGGTGGTGTCGCGGGGGGTTTGGCCTGCGTTACCGTTTTCGCCCGTCTTGCGCCCCTTTGCCCCCCGGCTTCGCCGCCGCCGACTGCTTTTGCTCGCGAGATGCGAAATGAAAACCAATTTTTATTTGCCCCCTTCCTCTTCGGGCGTCCCTCTTCCGCACCCGGTGTGTGTGTGTGTAATGTGGTGGGCTTTTTGCCGCTGCTACTGCCGTATTATGTACGGCAATCTCACAATCCACGCGCGCACACACACACACACACACCGAGGCCCGTTCATTTACACGCGTGTCCACGGGCCACGCGCAGCACCCTTCGCAACCCTCCGCGTTCGCGTTTCGAGAGTTCACGTCTTTCCGTGCCGTCGTTGTTGCTTGTGTTTGGCTGCTCCACCCCGAACGGAATGGCAGGCGTTTTTTTTTAAAGGCGCAACGGTAGGCAACGGGGACCGGTGGCTGTTGGCGTGGTTGGCAGCGCACATCATCAGTAACAAACATTTTGCGGCCCCTTTCTGGCTCAGTACGCCCCGGGTTGGCACCCGTCTCGCTCGATGGCTGGATCATCAACGGATCGCGGCGATGGTGTCGGTCCATCGTCGTCGTCGTCGTCGTCTTGCCGTGCGAGCACATGAGAAGACCAACTTTTCTTCGGTCGCAAACGGGTGGGGGGAAAGAGCAAACGAAGCAGCGGTGAGACAAAAAGAACGGCAGTGTGGGAAACCGGGAAACCGTACGTGCAGCATTATACATACATACACGGGGGTACCTTCTGCTCTTCCGCCAAAAAGGCTAAAGCACCCGCGCCGACCTTTCAAACGTCGCCGCGGCCCTCCGCCTGCTCCCGCCTGCTTGCCATTCACATGCAGACACACATACACACCCCCGGGCACAACACGCACCACACCACCGCGGGGACGACCCGGACCAAGGGCAGCAAGAAGCGCGGCCGAACAAAATCGAACCCCGAGAGCAGAGCGTCGTCACCATCATCAAATCGAACCCAAAACGGAACGGAACATACTGGGCTGGGCTGGGGCGGGGACGGGGCAGGGAAAGGGACAGAAGGGGAGGGAAGAAAAAATATATATCGAACGACAGTAATGGCGGCGGCGGTAACAGCAGCAGCAGCAGGACCAGCAACAGCAAAACCGACCCAAGCAGGCATCGCCTTCGACTGGTGACGATGATACGGCGAATGGAACGGAACGGAACGGACCAGGCAAGCTCACTGAACGCGACGAGTGCGCGGCATCTCACACACCACAAATCGGCGGTTCGTTCGGTAAGCGTAGCGGTAGGGAGGACACACAGAAGGCAGGTTGAGATAATTAACGAAAAACTTTCAATCGTATGTTTACACTGCTTCCCCGCCAGCGTTGTCCGTTCCCCGTATGTACCACCAACCACGACTCTGCACTCGTTCGACACAAACTTTCACGGGATTCGCACTTTTATTTGCCTCGCACTAGAAGCGCATCCGATCGCCAAACCAGCGCGCGTCACGTAGCAACCATTAATGCCACCAACGACCATCGAAAGGTATGTGTGTGTGTGTGTATGTTGTGTGCGTTCGCTTTTTGGGGCACTTTGAGACGTTGCGCTGCCCCTTTGTTGTTCTTCTTTTTCACCAACAAAACACAACAACAACACCAACACTCGCTCTTGGCAGATGCAGTTTGCAAACGACCAAAAATTTACTTTACAACAGCCTTTTACTACCCTCCGGTTTCTTCCCGTCTTGCTTGCGGCTTCATTGAAGGCAGCCTTCGGCATCTCACCAGCGGTGTGAGGAAACAAAGATTTCTTCTCACTAAATGCACCGCCGCATCAGTGATGCTGCTCACTGACCGCGCGGCGTCGGCTGAAGCATTCGATTCCCCCGTTTTGCTTTTCACCAGAACACAAATAGCACACGCACGAAGCGAAATGGTAAACAAATCGTATATGCACCAACTAATAAAAGGCAAACAGCGACGCACAAACTCACGCACCTTTTCACTGCACGCATATGTGTGTATGTGTGTATATGTGTCACGGTGATGTGAAGAAAAGCACGGCCGCGAACTGGACGGGATACGCGTCTGCACGCGTTCAACACTCATCACTCACTAAAACAGCCGTACCAGCCGGAGATTGACCAAGCGCCGCCGCGACGACGACGACGACGACGGTGGAACACACAAAACAACAATTTTCGGACGGATTTTTACTGCTTTCCCTGTCACCCGACCGGTGGTTGCCGTATTACCTGCTGGCAAAAAGGGGCGAACAAGCAACATCGCGCACGCTCTCCATTTTATGCTCTCGGTCGCCGCATCGGAGGAGATCAAGATCCTCTCGACGGTCGACGTACTGTGTGTGTATGTATGTTGGGCTGCCGGGAATCGTGACGCACCCGAGAGCAAATATACGCGGGGTCGCCCGTTGTTGGAGGCGATCAAAGCGGACCGGTACGGGTTTTCCTTTGTGCGGCGTGTGTGTGTGCGCGGCGCGAGAAATATCGCATGGTACGCCGTACACCTTTTGTGTGCCGATGTACTACGTACCATCATCCTCTCTCACGCGCTTTTTCGGACCGAAACCGACGGGAGAGTAAAACCGAGCGTTTCGGAGGATTGTCGCTCGAAAGGCAAGAAACGCGCACATTCCTTTTGCCTCGAAGAGCTGCTGTTTTTATTGCCCACTTCTTGTCGGTGAAGTTCCATGAAATAATCGGCGAAAAACCATGCGTGTGCCAATTCTGCTGACCGCCATACTTGTGCCGATCGGCCTATGGATGGTCTCTAAAAACAGGAGCGCGATGTCATATCTACGACATCAAATCGCGTTGTTTTGACAATGAATGAAATATTCCCCCATACGCTCGATGGCACAAGCCGATGTGAAAAATCCCAAGCAACCCTTCAAATCTAAACCGTGACAATGAAAAAGCATCGGCTTGCTACGACGAATCGATTTATTTCCCCACCGAGTAAGTGTGTGTGTGTGTGTGGGGGGTGCTATTGCTAAGCACTGTTTACTTTGCTATCGAAATCCTACCTTCTGTCAATGCTGCACCGATGAATCGCGGTTTTATTTGCCGGGGATGACACATCGGCTTGGAAAAGTATTGGGCCGATTGACGGGGAAACAATTAGCTGCTTCTTTGGGGCGATTGTTTTTTTCTTCCGTGCGCTCTGACGCGAGTCAAGAGCAGAAAGAGAGTAATCAACATACTTTTTCCTGTTGGTAGGTCTATACATACTTTACGCCCGCTTGATTACCTTTCATCCCTCTCTCACGCTATAACCGGCCAGGCATCTGGTTCGCTGGTTTGCCATCTGAACGACAAAGGGAGCGAGCAAGATGGAGAGTTCGATTGCCGTAACGTTAGGTCACTATCTCGAACTTCATCGTGCGACGGCGACGACGACGACGACGCACTCGCCATGCAACCGTGCCTTCCTTCAACCAACATGACACGACCCCGATCATCCCTTACTCGCCCGCTGCCCTCTGCCTTCCACCACGAACCGCCATCCTGGTGTGCAGATGTTGTGTGTGGTTTATTTTCTTTTTGTCTCACTACCCCTCGTCGCATTGCTGCTGCTGCTGGCCATACAGCTAACGCACACACACACACACACACAGACACACTCACAACGACGTCGCATTTTTTTTCCATGTTCCTGTTTTGGCATTATAAATTCCACTTCGGAACCCTCCGGGCACACGGCGCAGCCTTTTTCCACCCTGCGTGCGCGAAAAAAGAGGCAAAATTATATAAAAAAATCATTCTCCCCTACCTTGCCCGGTGTGGTGTGCGCGCTAACCCCAGGGGTGGCTCAAGAGATCGTCTATTTTTCTCCCCACAGCTTTTCCATCCCCCATCCACCACCAAACCGGGCCGGCCGATGTGGCCCAGCTTCACATTCACATCCGTCCGTCCCATTTCCATCCCGAAAGGAGCGACACATACAATTCCCTCATCAGCCTCGCTCGACCGTTCGTTCCCCGTTCGTGCTTCCCCCCTGTCCTCTCGTCCTTGCGTTCCGTTTCACACCAAGCTTTTCCATTCGATCGTTCCCTTACCGTCGCCACCGCCGCCGCCTTCCTCCATCCGCGGCGTCGGCGAGAACGCGCGATGCGGTTCTTTTTCTTCTCCGTCCGCACTTTTCGCCCGGTTTTGTTTCTTTTGGCCGCCGCCGCCCTACCCCCTCCCCCACCCCCCAGATGCCAGCCCCATTATTTTACCTTTTTTTCTACCTCCGCTCCGTTTCGCCCGCCCCATCAAAGGTTTTCGTTGTCCATTCTCGATTTATAGCCCGAGACACACCGAACCAGAAGACGGCTGGTTGCGCCGGTGTTCGCCCCGGTTTTTTTTCTACTTTTTGCGCGCAGCACGGCCGGTAAATGAACAACCACCACATAGCACCGCGAAGAAAGAAAGGAAGAAAAAAAAGAAGGTTTCCAATGGCCGGCCAGGGGCGCGTAAGAAAAGTTCGTCAATCGCTCCAGCGCCCCGCGGATCACAGCACAGATCGGAGGGTGGATATGTAGGGTTTTTCTTCTTGCTTCTTGTGATTGTGAACTGATTGGTGCCCCCCCTTTCCTGGCCCTTTTGGTTGCCACTGGAAACAGTACACCTGTCCCTCCTTTCCGTCACAGTGTCGTACACCCTGTCCGAAAAATCGTTGGTGGATTGCGGGGGACAAGAAATCGACAATCCGAACGAAACAGTCACTTGAGCGATTTTGTTTTCAGTATTTTTACCCCAAGGAGATCCAGTTGAGCCTTCCATCCTTGGCCGCAAGCCGAAACGGCAATTCATGCTCAAAAGATTCTATATAACGTGCTTATCAAATTAACTAACGGTGAAATCAATCAGATTCGCATAGATTCTTATTCTATCTTTCCATTTCAATATGAAGCGAAATGTTTCATTGTGATCCTTGTCGACCTTTTATGCCTGGTTAAGCGGTCTTCAAGGTTACAAGTGATTCATAACTCCAAACCCACCTGCGATACAAGAATATCGTAAAACAAATGGATCAGACAATTCATTGCCCACAATACTTCGTTCGCAGAATGGCGTCGACAGTTGCCCAGGAATAGGGGTGATCCATCCCATTATAACATTTTGTGTTTTACTGCCCAACACACACCAATTATCCAATTATCGTTTACCGAAAACATTCGCCTTCGTCATTGGTCATTTAAATCCTCAGCGCCGTCCATTCTTGGGGCGCCCATAATGGCTTCTACTTAAATGGCTTTGTTTTGTTTTATTCATTGTTCTATTGTCACCATCCCCCCCCCCCCGCCTCGCCTTGTTAGAACTTCAAGAATATGATAAAACGGAGGCGCCTCTGTACCCGGAATCAACTAGCACTCCCGGTTGGGGTGACCGAAAATCGGTAGAAAACAACACGGCAAAAAATAACAGTTCCCCCTCCCCCCCCCAACCCAACCCCCCGCGTCTTCCAGTGAATAGGCGGTGAAGCGGAATGGGAACAAAAGAAATTGGTATCAATCAACCATTTGTGATGTGGAGTTTTATGGAATGTTTTACATCAAAAACGCAAGCAGGAATGATGTACAAAGAGAGAAAAATATACCAACCAAACACCGGCGTGCGACACCTTTCAATTCGTTCGCGCTTTGACAATAAATTCACTTGATAATAATTTGCTGATGCATTCAAACTAACAGAATTTTGCTTTCAAGTTTGGGGTTTGTTTTCCGCTGTGTCTCACAAATACAAACACATTTCTCATTGTCACCAACGGCCGTTTGATTGCAGTTAAAAAATCTAACAAGGATTTCCTTCAAGTCAATCCTCTTCAGCAGGCAAACGTTGGTTATAACGAAGGATATCGGAGGCCCGTTTTCCCGACTTTTCTCCTCCACCACGATGACGCCGATGATGATGATGATGATGACGGTTGGCACACCAATGGCTCAAAAGTAAACCGAAGCAAAAGCAGCACGAAGTAAAGAAGACACTGGCAGCATCTGCTTGCCCTACCCCGGGAGCCCTTTCTCATGTTCTCCTCCTGGTCGTGTCCTTTATTTTGCTTTTATTCCCCTTGTTCTACTCTCCTTCCTGGCCTTCGACGTAAATCAAACATACATCGACGAAAAAAAAACAAGCGGACGGGGACGGAGCGAAAGATTTTGCCATCCCTTTCTTCGCCGCTTATTTCATATCACCATCCCCCTTTTTCGTTCGACTCCTTTCCACAATAAGGTGCGGTTGAGTGTGTGTGTGTGTGTATGTTTGTTTGTGCCTGTATGCATACAGTCAGGATTTATGATTGTACACCGCCACCACTTTCACCACTACCAAACTTCATCATGCAAAAAACAAAGCACGGAAGAAAAAAAACATGAAAAGGAAACACGCCAACATGAAATTGAGAAAGCACCCCCCCACTTTCCCCCACTCGACCAAAATCCATTTCGACAAAGGTCCCATCCGTTTCCTCATCCAACATCGGCACTATCATACCCTCCTCCCCCCAACACTTGATCTTGGACCGGGGTGGACCCGAAGAATGAGGGGAAAATCGTCCTTTTCCTAGCCGGCATGTTCCACACCCACGGGCTTCCTTTCACCTGCACCGGACTCCGGTAGCGCGTTTCCTTTTTCTTCCACCGGATCATCTTTTGCACCCCCCCTCGTACGTCCTTACCCCGTCCTTACTGTCATGTGTTCGCGTTTTGGGGAAGTAATTTTTCCCATTTTCCCTCCGCTGGCGCTCGACGTTGTCGGTGGCAATCAATAACGGCCCCGAGGTTTACCGCCTCACCTCCCTCTCCCATGAAGCCGCCCCTGGGTCCGGGAGATTGGGATTGTGTGAGTGTTTTGCTTTATTGTGCGAATTTATTCTTCACGCGCGCATCCATTCCGCCTCGCAGTGGCCGATTTTTGAAGCTCCCTCCTCATCGTGTTGAGGAAAAGGGAACGAAAGGCATTATTTGTACCCCGTTTCCAACGGCACACCTCCGCGTCCTCGTCGCCAGCACATACGAGCGAAGGGCATTTTCCTCATCTCATCAAGCTTTACGTCGTAAACGGGAAAAGCTCACCAAAGCATCGATACTGCGGCGATGATGAAGGCACACGATTTACCTCTCTTTGTTTTACGGATGGATTGGAACACTCCTCGCGCCGAGTGGGTTTTTCGTTTTACTGACTCAAGCATAATTTTAGGGAAATGAGGCAGAACCGGAAAATCATTGAGTTGACAGAAACGAACATTTTCTACCTTCACGAAAAGTATCATTCAAAATAGATTGAATACATCAAAGGATCAGGCCAATCGTTGGCGAATAGTTCTGCTTAGAATATTTATATAGAAAGGAAAAGCTACCTTCCCACATCGATTGTTACTGATCTTTAGGGCAGCACAAATACATATCTTGATGACATGTGTTTCTTTTAACTGGCTCCCAGTTGTCCCAAATCCCCAGTTGTTCTCAAATAAGTTTTATTTGCTACAGAAGTTTCAACTTCCCAGTTATAAGTGAAATTTGTACACCTCGTAATCATTCGTGTTCATTAATTGGATGATAAACGCATCAGTAGTGTGTCAAGAGAATAAACAGATCAAAGTAGAAATAAAAATAATGTGGGGACCATATGTAACCATAAAATTGCTTTTCATTATTTTAAACTCAAGAATAAATTTGGTATGTAAAAAACAAACTAAAAAAGACATAAGAAAGAAACGCAAAACGACAACCCCCTTGCATCACCCTGCAACCGTGTATACCAAATATCACACACGTGAAAAAAGGTCAAAGAAGTCAACCGGCTTTGAGGTGATTCATTTTGGAGGCTATCGGAAGTAAATGCTTTCAGGCATTCGCCCCCACCCGGTTGGTGGAGCTTGAGCGCCTAGGGTCGTGATAGCTTAACGATTGAAACAAGTAAACACGAGCGCAGACAAACACATTCGTGCTGGTAGTGGATTGGCTCGCGTGGCGAAAAATTTGGAACCGAACCGCAACGGAGAACATCCCCAAAAAGCAACCCCACACGCGATTAGTCACGCTGGGGTGGTTTTCGATGGGGAGT
>KE524944.1:89174-102439 GCA_000441895.2 Anopheles sinensis | reverse complement strand
GCCTTCGCCGGTCGAAACGACCGAAAGCCTCGATGGCCAGCCGCACACCCACCAATCCACCCCAATCACAGGGGAAGGTTCAGTGCTGTCCTTTCCCTGACCGGGAGAAGCTAAATAAAACAAAGACAGGACGGGCGGCTTCGGCTTTGTCCCGAAAGAGAAAGGTCGGAGAAAGTTCGTCTGCCAGCGCCTCGATGGGGAAAGGAAAAATCCCAAATCGCGCGAATGAGACCGAATGGAGTGGATCCGGTAGTCTCACGGCTGCAAATGGCGAGATTATGTCTAATGCGGCCATTTTCTCACTTTTTCGCACGGAACGTGCAGCAACACACATTTGCTTGCGGCTTGGTTGGACATATTTTCACGGTTGTCCCCAAACACCGGAACGTTTGGAGAAGATTTCCAATGTTTATGCAAACGACGGTTCCTTGCGTCGGGAGAATGTGTGTCAATCGGGGTAAGTCAAGCTGAATTTTCATATCAAATTTTGCTATTTACTCTACTGAAAGCAGACATAGTAGATAAACACAGTTGGGGTCACTCAATGTGAGAGTATGGCTTTCAGTATGGAAGCTAAGAAGGGAAAATCAATAAGATCGATCTTAACCATATTTTAGCTCCGTAACATGCATTCTAAAAACAAGTCAAAACCGTACACTCATTTATGGACCAATTTATCGCTGTTTAGGATTTGAATAATTATAAATCACAAAAGAATACCTTCGAATCTAAAGTCTAAAAGTGTCTAAATACAAGGAGTAATTATGCGCATCGGAACACATAATAGTTATACCTAGTATTAGCAGTTTATATAGATGAATTTATCATGGATTTTACTCAGAGATTTTCATTGTTTCTTGTCATCGCTATTTGTTTTAGATGCGCTAAGTCAAGGACGAAATGCATGCAGAATAAGGATGTTTATCATGACACTTAACTAAACAAATACGATAATTGATCAATAAGTTCACCTATGATTGATTTCAACCATTACAACGATGTAAGATAACTAACCAAGGATTAAGATAAATGCTTGCCGAAGCAAACGAAGCCATCGACTACCAAAAATGGAAAATCAATTTCAACCATGTACGTTACCAGAAGTATCGCAACTGCCGCCCAAAGAACCCACAAAAAGGAAAACGCCTGCACGCTGGATACTGCAATTTTCTCGCGTCCACAAGCTGTCGCTCCCGACTTGAGACTTTCTTTTTTTTCGCACAGTTTCAATATAGGGAAGCTTTTCCGCTACAAACGAAAAAACCTTCCTTGCAGATCCTAAGCCTCCCACAACTGTTCATTTCGAGCGGTTGAGAGTTCATCTCAGCACTGGACCATCGAGGAGGAATTTTCCAAGCATCGATCGAATCGAGAACGTGAAGGAAAACAAACCACCAAAAACAACCAAGTCAGAGAAAGAGTCTGACAGAGCGAAGGAAATGTGAAAGCAACTTGGGACGTGCTTCATTTCGATATGCTTCCCGTTGTTTTTGTTTCCATCGCCATTGATTCGCTTTTTAATTTCCCTCCTGCAGTGCTCAACTTTTCCCAGCATCAACTGTCGTTTTTCCCAGTATTTTCATCGTTCTTTCTCCACTATCCTTGCTCCCTCGCCCTTCTTTCCTACAATTAGTTGCGGGTTCTGGGCATTTTTCCTCTCAGCGTTTTCTCACCATCCTCTTGAATGGTTTCAGTGTTTTCGTTTCCGTTGCTCCGCTTCCTGAATCGTTCGCATTGTTCGATTTGGAAAATCGGTTCTGGCTTGTCCGGTGAAAATACAAGTGTGAGCCATTAAATCTAGAAAAATTATCACCTCACTTTCGATTTCTATGCGTAAAACTCAATCAGTTATTTGTGGCCAGCGTTAGGTTGAATGGCAAACAGATGTTTTTGTTCGAAAAGTGTCGAAAACCATGTGGATAGCATCAAATTACTCGTGTTAATTCTTTCTTATTTCCACTACAGCTTGCACTTGATGAAAGAGGTTGTTTATCTTTTGAAAACAAAATTCCGTTGAATAGTTGTAAATAAAAATAGTGGCTTCGAGGGAAACATTATACAAATATTTCAAGTGATCATAGTTTGACTTTCCATTCCACTTCATAATCGAGAACGAAAACTTGAATGAGATGTATTGTTTGAAGAAATCGGGCTCCTTCTTTTCATTACCTTTCTGATTGATAAACGCAAAGAGCATACTGCGTGAGCGATGATTCTTTTTTCCATCCATCTAATACTTCTATCTAATCTAATAAATGTTGTAAGTAAGTAAGCAATACTTCTATCTCCCATGGAAAATGCACCATATCGCCATGGTTCGTCACGGAGTCGCTGCTTTTCGCGATCTTTTTCAGGTGTGTAACTTTTCGTGAAATTTTCCACAAACGAATGACCGAACCATTTCCCAGCACCCGTCCTTCCTTGGCCCACTTCAAACCCAATGAAAAACGGTTTAATTCATACCATAAAACCCGTCCAAAGCCGCACAACCATGGCGTCTTCCCGGTTGCGTTTCGTTTTCCATACCACCCACCCCATCAATGTTTCCCAAGTGACAAACGACGACTGCCGAGGGGTCCCTATTAGAGAAGGATGGGAGGAAAAAAACACAAGAGCGAAGGAAAATAATTATTTGCCGCAAATATTGGATAAAATGACTCCGAGCAGCAGCACCAGCGTTTCCAATTGTGGAGCGCGAGGGTCACGACTGGTGTGTGTGTGTATGCTCATGGTAAGGGAGGAGAATGTGGAACCCCGAAGGGTAGCAATCAAATCATGGGTTTGCGAACAAGTGGATGTACGGTAGGGTGCTGGTGGAGGTGAAAAGGGAAAAGCGAGCGGAGAAATAAAACCAATAGAATAGCGTCGGCGTCGGCTGGGGATGATGGTTGAAAATGTTTCCGTTGAGCATGATGTTGGAAATAAGTGGCATCGAAGAGAAGGACACATGGGCTGAGGGATAGCGAGAAAGAGAGAAAGCAAAGGGCGCGAAAACGTGACACAAAGAGCCCGACTTTTCCACCCACCCCCTTCCTCGAGTCACCACCAACGGTTCACGGGAAAACGCACGCAAACTAGATTGATTGACATTTGCCGCCATTTCCCAACCAAAGCATACCAGCAGCTCTTTTCCTTATTGCCATCACGCACTGGCGAAGAAGCTGGTGGAGGGTGACTTTCTGTGGAAAATTATGCTAAAATGCGCTCGAACGGGACTGGAAGGTGTGAAATACTCGGCCGAAGTGGTAGAGAGTGGAAAGATGAACTGTAAGCTGGTGTGAGTGTGCTAAATGATTGCTCACGGGTGGACTAAACAGAAAAGAAAACAAAGGCAAACATGACCTGAAGCACGTTTTGTTGCTCACGGTTCAACTCATATTTAAACCTCTCTTTAAAAGTTGGCACCATGGTTTCTTTTGTTCGGTTTTCCGGGTGATTAATTGACGGAGTGTTTAAAAAAACACACACATCCGCGGAACAGAAAATTAAAAATCATCAACATTTCTCGCTTACCTTACAAGGAATTAAAAGCAGTAAGAAGTTAACCCACCAGAACCAATCAAGATTCTTGTACCGCGATTAGAACGCACCGTCGTCCCAGTAGACGAATCCTAGTGAATGAAGGTTTAACGAACGCTTCCATCGATGTACGCACACAACTCTTGATGATTAAATTCCGCCACTAAATGCAAATTAGAACGAATGCGAACGAACGGCAGCGCCAGCGAAGGATCTTACCCGTCCACTCCAACAAAACACAGCCTCAACTGCGCAAACACATGCAAATTTCCCTGTCCCCGAAGGGGTGGCCCGGTTGTGTTCTTGCCGTGTTTTGCTCATCTTCCACCCACCTCCTCCCCCTCCCTCTTCGACGACTTCGAAACGGGAACGGGCGAAGGGAAGCGAGTACGGTTCATGATGGTCTCACGAAGGGTGACGCTGCAAAAGATGGACCACTCCACGGAGTGACGCGTGGGATGGAGTGGGTTGGTAGAAGGGGAGGGGGGGATGGGTGGTGCGGCTGGGAGGTAATTGTGGGCCAATGCGAACGACGTCTCGGTGTGCTTCGCCGAATCGAGAGCGGGCTCATCATCAGCAGCCGTCAGCTCCGAACATCAACCCATTAACCGGGCCCGCGGACCGCATCATGTGCCAATGCTCGAATAAACCACCTTAACTCCAACTTCCCTCTTCCTGCCGGGCCCAGCCACACCCAATGGAACCAGCAAGCGCCGGCTCGAGTGTCGAAAGAGATGTTTACAGTGGCAAGCATGAGTTTAGGCGACACTTAATATAAGTTGCTTTGCCTTTAATGTAACAAATTATTACAAGCATCAAATTTTAATTTTTTGAGATATTGGTATAAAACTATGCTGACAAAAAAAATTTAATACAAATATTGTGTTTTAATTTAATATTATGTCACTGAAAACAAAAATTTCCATTCCCTGTTTTATACATAGAACACTGCTTTTCTTGAAAAATATTGAAAATAGTTTACAGTGCTTTTGATATTAAACATTCGATACCAACAAACGCCTCCTCCGTAATTGATACAAAATCTTTCAAAATCAAAATCGAATAATCTCAGCGCAATAAAGTCAGTAAATCAATCTGAGACAGCCTTGAATGAATAGAACAAACTAAAAAATCCAACATATTTGCATAAAATCATTATAGCCTGAAAGCAGAACGGACTTGAAAATATGGCAATCGTTCCAATCGGTGAACGGATTTCTTTTTCAGTAAATCTCCCAAATTTGTGAAAATCGTTCCACAAAAAAGTTTGTGCGAATACTATTTTGTTCCATTGTTTTTAATCAAGATTCTCAAAATATGAATTATATTGGCAACTTAAAAATTGGAACAACAATTAGAATGCAAAACGATTCGCGCTTGGTCAGCAATATAACATTATTATAGAAAAACAACCTCGTATCGTAGATTCCATACGACATCCACTCTTAATTAATCTTTGCACTTTTTTCTGTTGGCCTCAGCTCATCATCTAGCGTGACACTTTAATTATCGTATCACATCCGTTCGGTAGGGGGGTGGAATAAATTTTCCTCTCACTGTAGTGCGCTCCTTAGCTAGGTAAAAACAAAAACTACAGTGAAGGCAACAAAACGACCTACTCACACACACACTGCCCCTTCGGTCAGCACCCATCGCTTCTTCGCCGCCAGGGAAACCTCGTGATGGTTTAGAGTTCCGCTCGAAGATTTGGCCAGAGAAAATATATTTCCATCCGTCCATCCGCCCGTTAGAGCGACGCGGCTCGAGAAGGTAGGAAAATGGAAAACATTTTCGTGGCGAAGAAACACCACCGACGATGGGTGAGGAGAAGTATCGGCAACGGATTGGGGGTGGGAGTTGGGTCCGAACGGTAAGGGAGGTAAAAGACAAAAGCCAACCCAAGCGGTATTGGAACAGGAGTCATGGGGTAGATAGTGGGCCCGAGGAAGGCGAAAGAGGAAGGTTCTACTTCGTTGCCATCACGGCTTCGACCCCGGGAAAAGGGCAGCAGCACAGCAGCAGTCTCTGGGTTGTAGGCTCGGGCAGCGAAGGCGCAATGTGGTGGCAGACTGGCGCAATAATGACCACCTTCCCTCCCACCAACCGCCCGCTTTCCACCGCTTCCCAAAACCCAGAGAGGACGGCTTCGTTATGAATGTTTCGCCGGGTTCGCGCAAACATGGCGAGCACGTTGCAGGTGAAGAGTGTTGTTCCACCGTTCCACCAGCGCTCCGTTTCACCAGCACCCGACCGGCGCGTTTTTTGGCCGGGAAAAGCTCGCTGGAAAATTGACAAATACCGAACCAGCGTCCTCTGCCGACCCACGGGACCGTCCCGAGCCACGAAACTGAAACGTCCCTTTATCGTACCGTGTATCGATCCGTCCGTACGGCATCTGGCATCCGAGGCAGAAGCTGCAGCAGAAGCATCTCTTCTCGATAACTTTCGTCCTTTGCAGAATCGTTGCTTTCCCTTCCCTCTCCCAGCTGTTACAGCATATTCCCCCGCCGCCTACCGAACTGAAACCGAGGAACCTTTCCCGTGTTTCGTCAATTCGTAAGAAGCTTGGCGCTTGGCAAACCCGTATGATATGTGAATCTCCACCCAACATCCTACGAGGCTAGGGCTTTTGTAAAACGATATTCCATAGGAATTTATTAAATTAGTTGTTAGTATCGAAGGTATATTCAATATTCGTATTTCAACATCTTGTTCGGATTATGAGAGAAAACCTTTTGTCTTAGCCTAAGGTCAAGTGGGTTGCATGACATAAGTTCCACTTCAAAGTGAAAATATTCAGGGCTGCACACATTTTTCTGCACATAATAAATCTCAAGATCTTAATATTCACGCCAATTAATAAGGAGTAAATATTTCGATCTAAAAAAACAAATGCCTTGCCATATTATTTACAATAAAACACCGATTCAGAGCCAACGAAAGGATCCCGCCTCTCAGAGTGCTAATTTTCAACCAGGACTTTCGAATGGGAGCCAAAATGTTAATTTCAGTTAATTTGCATCCACACACACACAATAGAACTCGATCAAATAGAAACTGTTTCTGGCCACCCTTGGGTTTTTTCTTTCTTTCTTACAATTCTTAATAGCGTCACCCTTTCGATAATGGTTTGGCTTAAGATTGCCTTTTCCTACTTTCTGCCTTCCAGCACCACCTTCTTCCATCCTCTCCGGCGTGGTGAAGGAACCCTTTCGGACGGGTTTCGGAAGTGGAATATTTTTTTCCACACATTTTCACCTCCCCTAATCACCAATATTTCCGTTTGACTCCTTGTGGATGCGATTTTGTTTTATTTCGTACTTTGCAACGTTTCTTTGTTTGCTAGGATTTTTATGATTTTCTTATTTGCACCCTTAGTCGGTACGTCCTTCCAACCGCCCCAGCCCAGAAGCCGTGCCGTGGCAACGCGCTTTCGAGCGGTGATTGTTTAGCATGTATTTAAAAGCAAAACAACGAAGCGAAGGCAAAACCAGCGCCAACAATCGGGCAAGAAAAAGTAAATCGCCGGACGCAAACCGATTAAAAACCCAACGTTTCCAGGAGGGCGAAGGGCTGATCTACTTCCACCTCCTTCACCCCTTTCCCCTCTTTCGTCCCTTTACCATCGACACTTTTTTTTCTCTTCTTCCGTAGTTGTATCTCCCTTCTATTTGCTTGTGGGAGGCAGCAGGGCCAAGGCGCGGTGAGCGGTACATGTTACACAGCCGGTGCCAGGGGCTAGGGATGGAATGCAGGCGGTGCGCGGGTGACGGAGCTGTTGGTGGGCAACGGTTTTCGAACAACGAAAACGAACGCTAGCACCGAAATGGGAAGCTAAGAAAGGTCGCGAAGGGCGCGGGACGTTAGGGAGTGCGGCAGAGGTTGGTGGTGTACCAGAGGACGCCTTTTACCGAAACCGATTTTACCGAGTGGATAATTTTTGAATGCGCACTGAGAACCGACCGGGTACGCGGGAGAAAAGACAAAAAAACGCGTTTAAACCAAAACAAAAAAGGAACGTCAAAAGAAAGAAAAGTAGTGAGTTTTGCCAAGAACCGCGAGCTGCCGGCGAGAGACGCGGGCGAGAGAGCGAACGTTAGCTCTTAAAAGTCAGAGCCAACGCAAGGGGGTAAACGGGTGTAGGACAAAGACGCGGGGCCGCGAGATGACTCGCCTCGCGGTCTTTCGAGTGGCACACGAGGGGCGGGGTGTGGGGAGTAGTTTGGTGGTGGAAAATGAATGATTTATTTTTTTTGCCTTCCCATCTTTCGCCGTACGTCGCACCGTGTCGTCTTTCAGCTTCATTCCTCGCTGCGCGCCTTCATCCGGACCAGTTCCCTTTCGTGTCCACCAAACGATCGATCGGCCGCTTCTACCGCACAGTGGCACAAGCGCCGGGCAACCGATAAAAATCCGTTCCGTATGTACAAAAAGCAATAACAATTTATTTATTTTACCCGTCATTCTGGATAATTGAGATCCGATTAGAACAAAGACCAAATCTTAGCAGAAATTAATTTAAAGATTCTTTTTTCATTACGATTGTTTGTTTTTCACCTGCTAATGCACAAACGGTTAATGTGTTCACCCGTTTATTTACATTTCTTTCTTAACATGTTTGTCCCAATAAATATCTTCTGCGGATATTAATAAGGATGAAAAAAACAGAAAAATTCATTTAAACCAAACTTTTTTCTAAATACTATGCTTGAAAATTTGCACCTCGACACGTTGACGGCCAAGCGTTTTAAGCACACTTTTCCCAAAGAATTAGTTTTTGTAATTGCTATAGGTTTTATTTTGCCTTTTCATTAATGAGGAGGGAACACTTTTTAGAGTTGATGACAGTTGGCTATCAAAAATTAATGGCGCTTTTAAGTTCGTGTTGAATATTTGTATTGAATTGAGACAGCGCGTGTTGAGAAGGTCTGCGTTTATTCATTATCATCTCAATCAACAAGGAAGTATCTAAATATTTTGATTTAATAATAATAGACAAAAGAAAACAATCGTGTTGAAAAGTTTTAGATTTTCATTGCCTCAGGGACCCTTATTTTGGTTTATCATAGGAAAAATATGTGAAAAATCTTGAAATCCGTCTAGCGACTACATCTGAACCACTGTGCCCCGTGACAAATGCGCCCGAATGTGTGTTCGACTCTTCCTACTCGTTCAAGAGAACGGGCAAAATAAGAAGAAAAAAAAGCGCCAGCGCGTTGGAACGAGCGTCGGTCAGTTTTGGGACATCTCGCAATGCTAGGGACGGTTGTTTGGGGTTTGGGTGGTTGGCTCCTCCGACCCGACCCCATCCAGCGAAGCACAAACACCTCAAGAATATATGTATCCCCCACCAAGACGATTCCCGCAACCGAGGGAAACCGGTGATGCCGTGTTGTTCAAACTGCGCGTCTGCGAAAATGTGGTTTGCCGCCTTCCTCCACCACCCTCCCTAGAAATGACCCAAAAGGGCGAGATAAAGCTAGTACAGAGTAGTCATGGGTGTGCAGTGAAGCTTCCAAGCGAACGACTGATCATCGATGATTGTTTTCTTTTTACAAGTCTGCGGAGCGAGAGAGAATAAATCATATTTTTCTAGCATATCGATTGATCCTAGTTTTATTCATGCTGCATGAAATGGACAGGGATGCATGAGATGCACTAGAATAAAATGTATTGGATGCTCAACTTATTAATGAAACTTGCAAATGAGGCACCTTTGAAACATATCGCTCCCCATTCTATGGTACAATTATGTGTTCAGGCCGTCGTTAAAAGCAACGAAGCAAGATGCAATAATCAGGCTAAGATGGTAAAGCAAATTGCGGCCGCCAACTTTTTCTGCCGGATGGTTGCATTTCTTTTCGGGTTTTTTACCCGTGTGTTTTACACTAGGCTCTTGCAGCTGATACTACCTGTCGGTTGTATTTGCTTGTTGAGAAAGGAAATCGATTTACCATCAGCACTTTGGTGAACCTCATCAGGGTCGAAAGGCTACGGTGAGTAAACATAACGAGACGGAGGCACTCGGAAAGGTCAAATTGCTGTCGTGCGGAGAGCAGCGTCAGAACGCTTTGAGAAAACAGCACAAAGCGCCTCAAGAAAAGGATGGTAAACTTACATAATTTACTTACCATCCAACCCAATTCGGTTGTGTTCAGATCACCTCATCGCAGACAGTAAAAACTTTTACCTCACTTAAAACAACTTTGCTTGTGCGTCCAGTTCAGTCTACAAGGTGTTGTAGGAAAACGCACCAACAACCGCAGCCTCTGCGGCTTTATCGAAGCGACCGTAGGATTTGTTTGTAAACAATTTTTGTGTTTCTGACCTTCACTACACTTACGCCATCAAAACGGGAAAACACGAACGCTATACGCACTATCGAGAAGCACGGAAATCAGTACAAACCACACCGGACGAAACAAAACCTCGAATTTCGTACGTCGCTGCGGGGGTTTGCACTTTTTCGGTTGTTTTACCTTCACGAAGTCTACGCTATGTGCAGACAGCACCAAGTGCTGTGCAAAACTGTACGGTAGGTTCAGACACGTTTTGCCACTCTAGGTACTCCGCTGCAGCGAAAGGGAGTTTGAATGTAGTTTCTAGTTTCAATTGAATATTTCAAGCTGCGAATTTATTTTCACAAACCAAGCTGTTTTATTCACGACACTCGTAAGAACGACAGATGTAGCTGCGAGAACAAACCGAGCGTTCCGCAAACATGACGCGATTCTTTGGACTCGTACTAATTCGCGGAACGGGAACGGTAGACCCAGATCCGACAAATCGCATTCACCAAATGTCAGCCGAACGGTGAAAACAACAACGCAGCTACGAAGGCAACGATGAGCAAAGAGCAGCGTAAGCTAAAACTTTTTAAGAAGCAATAGCGGAAAAAAAGTCCGATAACTTTGCGTGGGTCCAAATCACCGTTGATTGTTGACTTCGACACGAGCGTGATGAATCATGTTTACAGTTTCTGTAAACAGTGGTAGTCGATGCTTTAATTGGCGTACACAGATGCTGCAAAAGTTGCATCGTTTGCAATAACACTGCTGGTATAATGTAACCTTAAAGAAAACGTAAAAGTCGTCGAATGCGCAGTTGCGTGGTGTTGGGTATGTTACAATTATAAAGGAACGGTTCTGTTTGGGTCGTTACGAAAGAATGGAACCGTGCTATAAACAAAATGATAAATTAAAGATTTATTCGTTAGTTGGAAATCGTACAATGGCATAATTAATTTTGAGTATGCTAATCAATTATTCAATATGAACTTACAAATAACGTTTAATGAATGAATGAATGAATGTTGGTAAATATTATAGTAAATTCATGCGGAACTGCAGGCAACAAATATCCGGAACGCAACTCCCTACCACGATCACTAAATAAAAATACAGCTCTGTTTGAACATTTTGTACAAACAAAGAACACTTTACCACGAAATTTAATAAAAAGTTTATTTTTTGTATTAATAATTAAAGAGATTGTTATAATAAACACAGCTAATATTTATTAATTATTAATGCCGTACCACAACCGTTATACGACCAAACCTAAATGATGTAGAAACATCAGAAAAAATTGCATATTTTATCTTAAGCTTCAATTTTTTTCTATTTTATCTTTGAAACTCAATTGCAAAATAAACTATGCAAACTATCATACCCAGCAATGATCCCCCTATCACCCATCTTCACTGCCTTTCAAAAAAAGATACACCACCATGTTCTTTGATGACACCTTCAATTATGGTTGATTGCGCCATTACGAATGTAATAAGATAGTAGGCGTGGAAAACTTCGTAAAATCATTGGGTATGAATCTTTCGAAATTTTGGGACTGCTTGTTTACATTTTATCGAATTATGTTCGAGCTGTACCAAACGTATAATGTTCGTGCTGTACCAAAGCCGTACAACACCATCAGAAGCCTTTGTTCAACCAAAGTCCAATATTGGAAACAGCAGTCCTCCGGATGAATTAGCTCAATGCGTACGTTTTTACCAGTGCCAGTTTTAACTGATACTTGCGACGAATGAAAACGTCGAAAGAATCCGTTAAAGCACTAGAGCAAATGCTGCTCTCGCGTCTCTCGTTGTTCGGTCGAGGATGATCGAGTACGCACACCACCACACGCTTATGCTGCCATCGGAGGTTGACTTACATGACCTGAACCATCCCATAAGCCAGTTGCCGTCGAATCATTGTAGGAAGCAGTTCACTGGCCAGTTTTTACAATGAATCCAAACAAGTTGGTAAGAATCGAAGATCAAACGGAAACTTTCTTACAGCTAAATCACATCTTCTTTTTCTACCGTGACATGGAAACCAACCACAGCACATAATTCCACCGCCACACATTATGGAGTTGTTGGAGGAGGGACGCGATGCAATTGAAAATCTCCGGGAGATAATATTCAATCTACAGAATCAAATCCCTATTCCACTGGAAGCAGATTTTATACCTAGGATAATATCTGACATGAGAAGTATAGATATCATGTTTGAAACACTAAGAAATGAAGCGGAGACCCTTTCCATCGGTGGTATCCCGCACTGGTTACAGACTGTCTTACAAGAAGAGGAAAATTGGAAGTTTTGGAAGTGTTTATTGAGAGATGTTAGCACTTCCTACAACAAAGAATGGGAAAAAACATTACGTTTTTAATAAATATGATACAAAAATTGTACAAAATTGCACAATAAAATAACGCAACAAATATATTTATATTGTTGGACATATCGGGTTAATTGTTGGTAATGAATAATATATATCCGAATCGTGAAAATTTCGCATCCGAAATGTAAAAAAGGCAAACAATCGATCATGAGAAACTTAATGAGAAACATTGTCCGAGCACTATTTAATTGCCTTTACTTTTCATCCTCCCTTCCATCAAACCACTACCACTAGGAGAAGGAAGAACCGGCAGCGAGACGATCGTAAATCATGCATGTTTATGGCATGCACCGATTTTAAACAGTTCTTCGTTCCAATATCCTCCCTCAATGTCCGGCATTGTTATTCCTGCTTATTTCAGCTTGATTTCGCATTCAGCGATGTTCGCCGCGACAAACAGAGAGGGCTTTTCTGGACCGCCTTTATTGCGCACGCGGTTTGAGGCGATCCCAACATGGAGTTTCCCGGAGGAGGAGGTTTTCGACGCCACGACGCGGTCATGAGAAAGATGACATCATCGGCTATGTTACGAGCAGACGATCTAGTGATTTAATTTATTTTCTCCATGTTTTTCGTAGACAGCTATGTTTAGAAAACATTTCGTTCCAGTTGCTGTAAACTGTTTTTCTGACACTATTTTGTCCAACAAAAAATATACGAATCGTACTCTTTTGGGATATAATTTATTCAAAAAATGTGTTGCATCATCTCAATCCTGTGCAGTAGTATGTGGCATTAACATGGAAAAGCATTATTATATTAACGCACAGAATAAGTAGTTTGGGCCATACTGTCAAAATTGATGGAACATAAAAAAATATAATTATTTTTAAGATTTTTCGTTAAGAATACGTTAAGTACATTGTTTTTTTTTGCTAAAACCTGCTTACTTCGATGACCCCACTCTTATAATCATCGGAAGTCATCACGAGTCATCATTTCTCAGTAGGCGTGGTGTTCTCCCTAATGAACAAGCACAGACTTGCAAGATAATCATGATTATCTCTTTCTCTTTCTTCCTTGCTCCATCTCTTTTTCTCTATCTTTCTCTCCCTCTCTCT
>KE524944.1:76471-88503 GCA_000441895.2 Anopheles sinensis | reverse complement strand
GTTTGGAAGGGAGTTGGAAGGCATGTGGAACCACACACATGGATTATTGGGGAAATTCCGTCGCCGCTTACTGGCCCGGATGTAAAGGTTGTAACATTCTCTCGTCGCGACACGCTTTCTGCGTTTGAAAATATTTTCTTATGGTGCAACAATCGGGGGGCATGTTGTGTATTATGGGTTGAAGAGCAAACGAGACAGTTGATGTTACGGTTATGGTAAAGATAATACTCTACATGATCTTCTTTTCTGCTGAGTTGACGATTGTGTTTATCGATTTATTTGTCGTTCCGGGAATGGACGGTTCCTTCCACGACTCTAATGGAGTATCTGTTGCTGGCAGGAGGGGGCCGTGCAGCGGTGTATTTGTGGAAAAACGAGTGGAAGTTCAAAAGGGGGGGAGGCTGTTTTCTTCGTTGTAGTCAGGTGCAGCTGTTGTTCTACACGTTTCCTGGAGAACAGGGGGTGATGAGTCATTGCAAAAAAGCCCTCAACGTGTGCGTGGAGCAAAATCGCTGACAAGATTTCTTATATTGAACTCCTTCCCTTATGCACACTGGGGGCCTTTGTGGAAAACGACCGAGTTCATGAATCAATCTGTCTGTCTCGCCTGCGGGACATTTGAGAAAGGCCGATCGAATACGAACACCACCGCACGATCGGCTCATGCTGCCATCCGAGATTGAATTGCTCAACCTGAACCGTTCCATTAGCCAGTTGCGGTCGAATCATCACAGGAAGCAGTTCACAGACCAGTTGTTCAACTTAGGGGACCCATCCAAGATGGATCTTTTTGGTAAGAATCGAGCATCATACGAAAACTTTCTTACAGCTCAATCTAATCGTCACTTTCTACCGTAACATGGACCGTAACCACAGGACGAGCCTCCATCGCCACGCATGTTGCGGTTTTTGGAGCAGGGACGCGATGCAATTTTAAATCTCCAGGAGATAATGATCCAGCTACAAGAACAAACCCGTATTCCACTAAGCCGTGCTTTTTTAGAAAATATGCAATGGAACAGAGACGAGGTCGATGACCTCTTCTCTCGTCTTCGGCATGAGGTCGAGGTCTATCCAGCCAGTACCATCCCGCGGTGGCTATACAATATCATACAAGAAGAGGAGAATTGGCAGCTTTGGAAATGGTTTTTTGATCAATTTGTGACTTCCTACCGGAACGAACTTGAAAGATGGGAGATAGTGAGTCGGTTCGAACAGCCGGCTCGGAAACGTTCTAGGAGGTAGGAGTCGACCAGTGGGGCCAACTTGCTCCCTGAATTTCACCATTCCCCAGGGCGTGCATCCCCTTTCCTCGTCGGGTCTAGGGGCGCTTCAACGGCTGTAGATTTTTCTCTTTTTTCGCCAAATGGTTGCTCTACTACGACGGTTCTCACGCGCATTGGGGAACCAGGGTGCGAGAGACCGATCATTAAAAAAGATAGGATGGCGATGAAACAGAATAGTATCATCCTTTGTAAAAATGCGATACTAACATAGTTCAAAATTGAACAATAAACTTTCGTAACAGTTTCTTATCATTGAAGAGATCGACTTAGTTATTTCTAATCAATGGTGTGTGGATTAATGAAGGTGTCGATGTGTCATGTATCCGAACCGTGAAAATTTCGCATCCGAAAGGTAATGTATTAGAGAAAAATCGACCATGACGCATAAAGAGAAAAATATTACCGTGTACTATTTAATAATCTTAAATTTTAGTACTATTTCCACAATATCCAGTTAAGTTTGTAACAGTGACCTACTCCCTGCCTTGTTTGCATGGTTTTTAAGGGCATCGCGATCCTTAACGTTTCTGGTACAAGTTTAAATACCCCCTCTCCGATTTCCCCCTCCACCCGTTTAATACGAAAACCTATGCTTCGATGACCCCACTCTTATAATCATCGGTCGTCCAAATGATCTCATCAATGATCATCATTTCCCAGTAGGCGTGGTGATCACCCCAATGAACAAGCACAGACTTGATTATCTCTTTCTCTTTCTTGCTCCCTCTCTTTTTCTCTTTCTCGATCTCTCTCTCTATCTATCAATCTTTACCTCTATCTCTATCTATCAATCTCTATCCCTCTCTCTCTCTATCTGTCTGCATTTTAAATCAACTAAAAAGAAAAAGGGTAAAAGTCGTCATCAGTCGACAGCTGACGACTGGATGTTTTTTACACAGCATGGCAAAGAGAGAAGGCGTGAGCGAGCACGTACTTACATCAGAGAACGATCGTGTGATGATGTCTCGTCGGGAAGTGTGAAGTCTATCTTCAAGGGAAGCGCAGTCACATTCGGAGCGTCAATTAATTCAGTTGCAGTTTCCTTCTTTCTCGCCCAAGATGAATAACAATGCGGTAAGTACGGAGTAGGAAAACCTCATTTTCTGTAGCAATTAGCATGGTTATCAATCGTTTCCACACAGGAATATCATCCCTTGGATTTAGAAGAGAACTTACCCGTGCTGCTGGCAGGCAAACGTGCTGTGGAATACTTAAGTTGCTTACTGAATCATTTTAAACGCCTCGATTCGGTCATTTTCGACCGTCAATTGGCATCCAGCATAAGGAGAAGCATAGCGAAAGTGCACACGATGTATGCAATTTTACGGCCATTCAGTCAAGACTACGAGTCGTTCGGATTAGAAGCGTCTGAACTAGTTCGTTCTGCTATGGAGCTTGAGCCAACGTGGCAAGATATGAAATTCTATTTTGAGGAGTTTCTCGTCAACTATGAGATAACAGTGGAAATTTTCGGCAGCGACGTGTAAAAATTGTATCGTATTGTATAATAAATAACACTTTTGTAAACTTAACGGACATAATTTGCTTTCAGAGTCCATTGAATTCCATCGATGACAAGTCCAAGGTGGCAAAGGGAATTGATAGAACAATTAAATGTCCATAGGCGGAACACTAAGGCTTGCTATTTACTTGATCTTTCACCTCACAGCCTACATCTTTCAACCACCAAATCCGGTTGGTGCTGGGATGAGAAAAATTAGAGATTTCATTTCTTTCAAGGAAGCAATTTGGTTACAAAGTTGCTTCTTTTTTTAAGCTAGTTTGAAAAAAAAAACATAAAATGCTCCCTGTTGAATAAAGTTCGGTTGTGTTTCAATGCTCTTCTAAACACGTGTTACTGGCCAGGCTTTGCCGACCCATGGTCAAAACTAATTGATACTGGTCTCGTAATCCTTCTTTATGAATCCTATGACCCTACGCCCAAGTGGTAATTTAACGATCACATTAAACTTCGCGTTCGCTGAAAAGACGATTGATGGAACACCGTCTGTCTGGTACGTCTCAAATATCACTGCAATAAGCGACGAACGTCGTTTGAAGACGAATGCACTATAAACGTTCGTTAATAAGCCCGGATAATAATCCTCCAGGTTGAAGATGCAAAATCGAACGAATAACTCAACGATCGACAGGCGCGCCATAAAAAACTGATGATTTATGACCATCAGTGCTTCATGAAACCTCGACTAATTGTCATTTACGGGTCATCGTTGTACGTCGAGTTCCTTCATCAAGCACAACCGCCACGAAGATGGCCTTTCGCGAAAAAAAAAGCAAAATATCGCCTCGGTGCAAGACGGTGCATGATGCAAGTCGGAGCAGATGCAGCTGCGTTGTGCAGTTCGTGTCATGGTTGTATTTGGAAGGGAGTTGGAAAGCATGTGGAAATCCATACACACACATCGTAGGTTTGGAGCGCAAATAGATGGATGGTTGGGGAAATTCCGTTGCCGCAAACCGGCCCGGATGTAAAGGTTGTAAATTTTGGAGGACGGGAGGTTTCGAGTCATAGCAAAAAAGCTTGCAACAGTTTTTTTGTATTTCTTGCATAGCGGATGCACGGTCGGAACATCCGGTCGTCGTGTTGTGTGTGGTTTATTTTTAACTTTCAATGATCGTGTATCTAACAAAGAGCAAAGTCTGGCAAGATTTCTTCTATTGCATCCCTTCTCTTTTGCACACTTGGGGCTTTAGGAGAAAACAGTACAGAACATGAATGAATCTGTCTGTCTCGCCTGCGGAGCATTCGACAAAGGCTGATCGACGCACACCATCACGCACGCACGATCGACTAGTATTCTCAACTGTACTTGACGTACACTTCCAGAACAGTCACTGAAATTAGTCGTCATTGGAACGTCGTGAGAAGCAGTTCACAATCCAGATTTTCCACTTCGTGGTCCCATCGAAGATGAATGCGTTTTCTGTAAGTTCTGAGATTGAAAGGCAAGCTTTGCTCCACTACAACCTTATCTTCACTTTCCACCGTGACAGGAAAACCAACCATGGAACCCTCCTGCATCGCCGCAGGTGCAGCAGTCACTGGCGGCAGGCATCAGTGCAGTTTTCATTATCAAGCAGACACTCCACGAGCTAACTCAACAGAGCTGTATTCCACTAAACCGCGTGTTGGCAGATTTATTGAGGACCAGTGTTAAAACCATCGAAAATATGTATGTCAAGCTTCGGTATGAAGCTGAATGCTTTCGTATCACCCCGGAGTGGTTACATATGGCCTTAGCAACAGAACAGGATTGGACGATACTGAAGAATTTCATGGAAGGATTTTTGATGCATTATCTTAACGTTCTCGGATGCTGTGGGGAGGGGACATACTATCGTAATTTTTTGAAAATGTAATCAATTTTCTATCTAAAATTGAATAATAAACTGATCGTTTTTGTCAAATGGTGTATAGATTGATTAAGATGACGTTAACGTATCCGAAATATGACCGGTTTAGATGTTAAGTATTTCTGGATACCACTCTCAAAAGGCAATCATTCTCTTTGTCTGAACGAGCATTAAACGGTTCAAGTTATTGCGCCGAAATTTAAACGAGCCGCAAGTTAAATTTTCCATATGTTCTAAGTTCTTACTTCGTTGACTAAAATATGCCGCGGTTTCACATTCGCCTGGATGAAATAAGCGGAAGCGAGACGATCGTAAATCATAAATGTTTACGACATGGACCAATTTAGAAAATCCGATCCTCCTTCTTCAATGGATCTAATTGTAGTCCCTGCCTTCAGTCGTTCCGCATTCGCTGGTTTCGTTTTGAACGATATTCGCCGCATATTTATGCGCTTACGTTCGAGACAGAGAGGGTTTTTGTTGATTATGTTTATAGTGTACGCGTTTTGAAGCGCTCGTAAAATGGACTCACACGTAGAGGGAGGTTCTTGGCGAAGCAGTTCATGCGAATGATGAGATCATCGTCCATACGCATGCAATCCACTTATTTTGTTTAATCTTCCCTCTTCGTCCCAGTTATAATTTTAAACGGTCGTATTAGCATGCCTTCGTTTTTAATATGTTTGCACACAATAATAAAAAAAAGTCACATCATAGCAAGAAAATTGTTCGTTTTGTAAGCGTCTGCCTTTGATTGCAAGCCACTGTTATTATTTGTGGATCGTATATCAGCATATATCTCCCGCGTAGATCCTGCACAAGAGCATGTTTCAGTCATGCCAATAATAAGATCATCTTCATATTAAATCATTTTGCAACATGAAAAAAATCAAATGGCCGAACATTGCCTCCAGTGCGTGAAAATAATGTAAAAAGATAACATTAATGAGAAACATTCATAAAAAAAATGTTAGAAATCATAACTAATTTAGAGGGTTTTAAGGACCTCTCGACGGTATATCTATCAAAATTCTCCTTTAAAAGCTACATTCGACCAAATAAGTTAGCTATTCCTTCAATTTTTTATCACCGAACCTTCAACTTTGAATCTGTTAGCTTATTCCTTTTTCTAGCAAATGAAAACCATTGACAATCCTGGAAAAATTCTATCCATTGATAAAACGAATTTAGATTGGTAAAAGAAATTACATCGTATAGAGTAATGAAATTTATTCAGTTAACATCATTTTCGAATCATATATACGTTAACTTCATCTCGAACGAACACGGATGATTATGCAAATCAGATGAAATACATGCTGGCTTCTGTTACAATCCTGAGAAGACTATGACCCAAAGCCCAAAAGGTTATTTTACGATCACATTAAACTTCGCGTTCGCTGGAAAGACGATCGATGGAACCCCGTCTGTCTGGTACGTCTCGAATATAGCTGCAATAAGAGACGAACATCGCTCGAAGCGAAATCTACCATAGAAGAAAGAAAAAGTCCGCATAATAATCCTCCACGTCGAAGATGCAAAATCGAACGAATAACTCAACGATCGCGGTGGGCCCACCATAAAAATTTATGATTTATGGTCTGCTCGCTCGCTAGCTCCCTGAAGTGCTCCGTGAACCTCGACTAATTCTCATTTACGAGCGTGGGTATTAACGTACGAAAAATTCGATTTAATGCTAGCTTAATATTATTCGTAATCCTTCCTTAGAAGCATTCCGTCGTGAAACACAACTGTCGCTTTGATATTCGAGAAAAAAAAGCCAAAGATCGCCTCGGTGCAGGTCGGTGCAAGTCGGTGCATGTCGGTGCAAGATGCAAGTCGGAGCAGATGCAAACGTGGTGGAGCTCGTGTCATGGTTGTGTTTGGAAGAGAGTTGGAAAACGTGGGGAAACCACACACACACACACATCGTAGGTTAGGAGCCCAAACACATGGATTGTTGGGGAAATTCCGTTCCCGGCTCCGACCCGGATGTGAAGATCGTATTTTCATTTCGCACTCACACCCTTTCTGCGCTTCAAAGGATTTCCTTGTGTTGGGGAGCATGTTGTTTATTATGAGTTGAAAAGCATATGAGCAGATGGTAGAATCTATGCTTTATGTTGACGAGTGGAAACATCCTTCAAAGGCGCCGACACTTTTCCGAAGTTCAAGTAAACCAGTTATTCTTAAAGTGATCTGAATTGCCCTCCAAAAGTATAGCAAATACAGTAACATAGTTTTACTGGTGAACAATGGTCTAAATTATTTCAAGAGCTACTTCGTACACACGCCGCATCTTACAGAAGAATTGTACCACTTGATTTAACAACATATAATTTGGAAGTTTCAGACTTTACTAGTCAAGTAGGCAAAAGAAAAATAAAACTATTGGAATGCTTACATGCAGCTCTAACAATGCTTTTGAAAATAATTAACTGGCCAAAACATTTGCAAGTAAACATTGCTAGCAAAATCAAAATCATGGCAGTACAAAAGCACCCCAATAAAACAGACACGACATAAGAAATAAACTAAAAACGAATACAAGTTTACAAGATTTAAACCAGTAAAATGTGGAAGTGATGCAAAAATTGATAAAATAACTAAATTACTAAATATGCTGGGTTTTAATGTGGTTTAGAAATACATAAAATAAATACTGTAAAGTAATTGTTAACTAAAAATGTTTTGAGAACCACTGATTTTAGCAAATGCCCTATACTGGGACAAAAGGGGTTCGTTTCTTTGCTTTTTTTTGTATCTGTTCTTTTGTGCGGAACTTTTTCTGGAAAACAGGGATTATGAGTCACTGTAGAAAAGCTTGCAACAGTTTTTTGTTATTTCTTGCATAGGGGATACACGGTCTGAACATCCGGTCGTCGTGTTGTGTGTGGTTTATTTTTAACTTTCAATGATCGTATATCTAACAAAGAGCAAGATTTCTTCTATTGCATCCCTTCTCTTTTGCACACTTGGGGCTTTAGGAGAAAACAGTACAGAACATGAATGCATCTGTCTGTCTCGCCTGCGGAGCATTCGACAAAGGCTGTTCGACGTACACCATCACGCACGCACGATCGACTAGTATTCTCAACTGTACTTGACGTACACTTCCAGAACCGTCACTGAAATTAGTCGTCATTGGAACGTCGTGAGAAGCAGTTCACAATCCAGTTTTGCACTTCGTGGTCCCATCGAAGATGAATTCGTTTTCGGTATGTTCTGAGATTGAAAGGCAAGCTTTGCTCCACTACAACTTAATCATTCACTTTCTACCGTGACAGGAAAACCAAACCCCGAACCATCCCCCATCGCCGCAGATGCAGCAATCACTGGCGGAAGGCATCAGTGCAATTTTGTTTATCAAGCAGACACTCAACGACCTAACGCAACAGAACTATATTCCACTAAACAGTGTGTTGGGAGATTTCTTAAGATCTAATGTGAAAACCATAGATGATATGTTTGTCAAACTTCGGTATGAAGCTGAATGCTTTCGTATCATCCCGGGGTGGTTACAAGTGGGCTTAGCAACAGAACAGTATTGGACCATACCGAAGAGTTTGATGGAAGAAATTCTGACAAATTATAACAACATGTTGGTAACCGTCGGCGAGGGAATATATTATCATTTTTTTCACTAAATGTTATAAAAATATTGTCCTAACTTGAGCAATAAACTTTGCATACATCTTAAAATCGTTGCCAAGGTTATAGAATTTGTCGAATGATGTATAGATTGCTAAAGGTGATGTTAATGTATCCGAAATTTGAACGTTTCAAATCCGAAACATAAAAAGACTAATAATCGATCATATCGCATTATGAGAAACATACTTCAAAGTTTTACTATTTACTAAACTTAATTTCCACAACATCCAATAAAGTTTATGCAAGTAATCAGCATTTTCCAGAAAAAGAAAACTCAATAACTCCCAGTGAAATGTTACAGAAGTCACGTATTTCTGAACTCCAACTCTTAAAAGTCGATAATTCTCTTTGTGTGACCTAGCACCAGGGGAGTTAACGTGTTGGTATGGTGTCTAGAATGAGTCAAGTTTTTGCGCTGAAATTTAAGCTGATCTCTTACTACGATGTCAAATATATGCTTGATGAAATAAGCGGAAGCGAGACGATCGTAAATCATGAATGTTTATGGCATGGACCAATTTTTGAAAATCCGATCCTCCTTCTTCAATGCATTTAATTGTGTTTTCTGCCTTCAGTCGTTCCACGTTCGTTGATTCCGCTTTGAGCGATATTCGCAGCATATTTATGCGCTTACGTTTGAGACAGAGAATGCTTTTTTCGATCATGTTTATAGTGTACGCTTTTTGAAGCGCTCGTAAAACAACTCTCTCGTAGAGGGAGGTTCTTCGTGAAGCAGTGCATGAGAATGATGAGATCATCGTCCATACGCATGCAACCCCCTTTTTTTTAATCCTTGCTGTTCGTTCCAAACAGCTTACTTCAGTTATTATTTCAAACACCAGCAATAGCACTTCTTCGTTTTTGTCATTTTTACAAAAAATAATAAAAAAAATCGGATCATAGCAAGAAAATTGTCCGATTTGTAAGTGTCTGGCTTTGATTATCTTGCATTATTTGTGGATCGTATATCTGAACATATCTCCCGCGTATATCCTGCACAATAGTATGATGTAAACCTGCTGTTGATGGGATCAGAATCTTGATATTGCCCTTCACAGGTATCTTATCCTGATAAGGATTTCTATTCATTGATAAGACGAATCTCAGTTGGTGAAAGAAATACATAGAAGGACTTCATTTTCGAATCGTTTACAGATGAACATCACCTCGAACGAACACGGAAGCCCAAGACGTTATTTTACGATCAAATCAAACAAACCGATCGCTGGAAAAACGATCGACCCAAACCGGTCTGTCTAGCTCGTCTCAAACTTTCTTCTCTGCAAAAATCGACGGACATCGTTCCGAGCGAAATCTACTAGCAAAGAAGAACAAGGCTGGATAATAATCGCCCACCTCGAAGCAGCAAGATCGATTCGCGATCGAGGCAACGCAAAGATTAAAAGGTACGCCATAAAAATTGATGATTTATGTTCTTCTTACATCCGCTTACTTCAGGCAGTGCTCCGTGAAAGCTTGACTAATCTTCATTCACGAACATCGTTGTAGGTAAAGCTCCATCATCTGGCAACATGCATTTTCCATCATCAGCATTTTCGCAAAAAAAAGGCAAAAGATCACCTCGGTGCAAGTCGGGTCACAAGATGCAAGTCGGAGCAGATGCAGCTGCGTTGTGGAGCTCGTATGATGAGTGTGTTTGGAAGGGATGTTGTTGAACACATGAGGAAATCCACACATACACACACACTTCCTAGGTTTGGAGCACAAATAGATAGATTGTTGGGGAAATTCCGTTGCAGCAACCCGGATGTACAGGTCATATTTTGTTTTCACAGTGACACTCTTTCCGCGCTTGTAAGTAGGGAGTATGCTCTTTGTTATGAGTTGAAGGGCATATGAAACATCTGATGTATGGGGTATGGAAAATATCAAAACTCTGCAAGATTCTTGTACCTTGCTTTGTTTTCGATGAAAACGTTCGCCCTAAAGTTGATTGGTTCAACAAATGGTGGGAATCATGTTTTCGCGCACTGTGTATGAGAAAAAAAACATGTAAGTGTATATTATTTTTTGTGTTTGCTCAGCGGATGCAACATCCGGTCGTATGTTCCGTGTGGTTTATTTTTAACATCAACCGATATTTCTCAACCGGATGCTTTTCTGCGCATTCCAGTCCTTTACACAATGGGGATCTTTGCCCCGCCTTCTGTGTAATTTGATTCGTCATGGCCTTGGATGGAAAGGCAACGTTGTTTGTGGAAGATCGTCGCGAACTTAGATGCTGGGCTTGTTTTCAAGTAGAAACTTTCAAAACTACACACATAAAAGTTATTATTAATTAGGGAGGTGAATTTTCAAAACAAAAAGGTGTAAAACTTTATTCACACGCAAATTATTGGTACCACCAATTTGATTTTTTTTAGATCAATGAATCATTCAGCATTTCAAGACAACACAATGAAGAGCAATTAAAACGGCGACTAGGCGGAACGATATTAACTTTACGATTTATGCGCTTGTTGTTACCGTTTACGTCTGCAAGGCGATGTTTAAACGTCTTGGCCACCAAGCCATACCAACACAATCAGTGCTGTGATTCTCTTTCTGTGTTGAGGCAACCGTTGGAGAATACGTGACAACTGTAAGGCCAGCAAGTTGAAAGGCGGATGGAAAAGATCAAAACATAAAATCTCCTGAAAACAATACTCACCATTGTTCGCTGGCACAAATCCGCCGAGCGCAAAAGACGTCTGAATGGGAAAGTAATAAATATTTCCTGCTATGAAGCCAAACGTATTTCACTTGCATTGATTTTCTTTCGTTGTTCTAGATCCTCGCTGAATGGTTAAAAATAGTATACTAGCATTTATTGTACAAACAAAACATTCAATTTCCGTTGCCGTAAACCTCCTCCAGCAGCTCGTAGAGGACGAGAAAGTCTTCCACAATCGCCCTGATTGTTTTCCATTTCTGCTCGAACTGCAGAAGTTCTGTTAACCACTGCGGCGGGTCATGCAACCTCGCTTGCTGAAGACGAAGCTGCCCAAACATGCAATTAACTATGCCTATGTTCAACCGTAGCCAAAAGGCTAACGGTTGGTTTAGGTCGAGTAGTATGCATTTATGGCCATTGATTTGGGCAGCCACCACTTCTAAGTGGTGTAGCGAGTCGAGGCCTTCTTCCAACTGCGATGGTAAGCCTTCATGTTCCTGCCACGAACGAAAAGGGGAGATCATATTTAGCGGAAACAGCAAATATAACCATCTAACTGTATACTCTTACCATATCGTAATCTAGGTCCATCTTTGGCAACAAAAAATGGCAGAAATTCAGAGGTTTTGCAAGAGCACTTAACAGGCGACGTTACAGCAATGATGGCTGTCCTTAGTACGTGACTACTCTGTATTATGTACCGCAACGTCATAGAATGTCGCATCCGATCGTACGGTGGTGTGCGTACTCGAGCATGTGGAGTCAATCGTTTTCCCAGTCTCCCCTTTACCTCGCCCTCTTCACTTACCCCCCCCCCCCCCACACCCACCTTCCATCGAAATTCTTCTTGAACTTTTCTAGCCCATCGTATTCCGTCTTCTTCCAACGTTGCCTAGCTTTCGAGGCCATAAAATTATGATTTGCGATCTTAGCGCTTGCGCTTACTTCTTGAAGTGCTATGCCCAACCACACGGAGGGACTCAAACAAAGAAACAGTAGTTCAGAGTGCTACTGATGATGTTATGGTTCGCATAAATACAAAG
>KE524944.1:19656-55968 GCA_000441895.2 Anopheles sinensis | reverse complement strand
GAATTAAAATATTGTCCATCAGAAATGATGAGAGCAGACATATTAACGAAACCCTTAGGGAATGTAAAGCATGCAAAGATGGTACAAATGTTGAATTTTGAATGAACGTTGAGGAGGAGTGTTAAGAAGGAACGGAAACCCAACGTTCATCAAAAGGGAATTAGATCCAACATATATATATACGCAAAGAACCGGAATAAAGTCAGTGGCAGTTTGACGATCAAGCGAACAAGTCGTGTTCTTTCGTTCTTGTATTCTTTCGTGTTTCCCACTCAAAACGTATTTCTGAACAAACAAAGCATGTGAAACAAATTTATTTTGATTAACTGATACCAAAAACAGTATTCCTTGCATAAGCACTTTTGTTCAGATTGGCTTCCAATTCCTGCGTTTTAATAAAAACGTGGTTATGGCATACGATTCAAAGAAATATTGGACAGAACGAAGCCTGGCGGTTTAGCTAGTTGGAAATACAGTCGGACGTCGATTATCCGGGGCCGGATTAACCGGGGGGCGGCTTATCCGGGGGTCTAGCAACTGACAACTGCACAATCGTTTTGAAATATTTCAATGAATATTAGGTTGCTTCACAAATTGAATTGAATAATTAAAATGAACATAACAAGTAAAACTTCTATTGAAAAATTATTCAAACATTTTTTGATGATTAATCAACCAATTGGGATACATATTACCATATATATAGGCATTATGTAAAATTCCCTAGACACAAACCAGACATTTTCAACGTATTTTTACATATGTTCGATTATCCGTGGAATTCGATTATCCGGGCCTTCAGGTCCCGACACCCCGGATAATCGACGTCCGACTGTATTCGCAAAGATAAAAGTATCCACTGTAAAGAGACGAGTGCATTTCGAACATATCATTTCGCTCTTTATTTACTTTTTCTTCGACATTATTTTCAATCTTAAGATACGTTAAGAATAAAACAATGTGTAATATTTTTCTGTACGACTTCAAAGATCTTAAGCAGCTACAAAATCAAACATTGAAAATTACAAAAAGTCTCCCTACATCTAGGGGTTTGATGTAGGAACTTCCTCGCAAAATTCTACTTTTATGATAATGTCGTCCTCATTTCTGCTATCATTATTTTCGTCACCATGCTTACGTTGAGTGTGTTTCTTTAGTTCACCCTTCGTTTTGTAGCAATTTCCACAGATTTCGCACGAAAACTTCCGCTCCGATGAATGGGTCTGCATATGAGCCTGCAGATATTGCGGCAGTTTGAAGCTCTTCTGGCAGATCTCGCAGGCAAAGCTGGTGTCCGTGGTGTGCGTTTTCAAATGCCGCCGATAAATTTGCAAATCCCGAAAGCTTCGTTCGCATAAATTGCATTGATACGGTTTTTCGCCCGTGTGCAGCCTCAAATGTGCGTTCAGTTGGTTCGCGAAGGCATACGACTTGTTGCATATCTTGCATTGGTACAAAGTGGAATGCTTCGTGCGCTTATGCACATACATTGCACCGTATGTGGTAGCCGTGTAGTCACAGCCCGGGTATGGACAACGCCCATCCTTGCTGGGAAGCAGGGCGGGCCGTGAATCACTTCGTAATTTCGAATGTACCACCTGACCAGGTGTGCACGTATGCTTTAAGAGTCCGGTACTTTGAGCAAATGCCCGACCACACTTTAGACACTTATGCGGTCGTTCTCCGGTGTGGATTCGGTGATGATTGAGTCGATTGTACGATGTGCTGAACGACTTATCACAATACATACACTTGTACTTTTTCTCGCCCGTATGGGATGCTAGATGTCTTTGAAGAGAATTTTTTGCACCAAACGATCGGTCACAAATCGAACACTTGTACTGACCACTTAGTTCGTTCCGATGGCTGTCCACATGAGACCTAAAATATACTCGATGGGTATAATGCTTTCCGCAATATTCGCAAGTGAATCCAGTCGCTTCGCAAGCATGTGCATTGCTCACGTGACCTTTAAGCCTTGTAATGGTAGCAAAGCGCCGGTAGCATTTGTCGCACTTGTGAGGCAACCGATGCATTCTTAAATGAAAATTTAACTTATTTACAGTTTTCAATTCCAGCGGTTGATACCTTTCGTCAGTCACTGTTTCCTCGTTGGTTTCCACCAAACATTCATTACATGTGTATGGCAGCATCGGGATATGTTCTCGCATGTGAAAATCGCATTCCATCATGGAATCGTGCTGCTTGTCGCAAACGTAACACGTGGTAAGTGGAAATAATTGTCGAGCTTCTTCTTCCAACTGTTGCAGTTTTACGTTAACTTGTCTACCTCGCTGAGGCTTAAGCGCTCGTCGCTGTTCAGCCTTAAGTTTTCGTTTCATAGATTTTTCCTTTTCATAGTTGACCATGAATTCATTCCAAGCGTCACTTTGTTCGCGATTTTCATCCGACTTAATGTCCGGCGTGCTGCTGCGAGTACAAGCGTCCTCCATTTTTAATGTACCTTCATCTGAACCAATTTGCTGTTCCTCGTAATCATTTGTAGCTAGATCTTCGTTTCCATCGACGATCTTGGCGTAGCATGAATGATCATTTAGATCCGATATATCCGACTCGTGCTGCACAACTTCATATTTGATTGAATCCACATTATTTTCGTCCAATATGCCTGGACTACATTGGGAAGTCGGACTTCTGGACGGAACTAGGGGTTCGATTGAAAGATTCCTGTATGCCTGATTTATATCAGTAAATATGAATCGCTTTGACGTTTTGGGTTTCGTCGAATTTGGAGTATTATTTTCAATAGTGTGAAAGTAATCGACAAGTTTTTCCTCGGCGACAAGTTGAACCAAAAATTCTGCATTAGCGATGAACTCCTGGCGTATGTTGAACGCCTGTACTAAATTAGTTTTACATTCCAAGCATATAACGCTTGGAAATGCATCATTATCGTCAGTCTGGGAAAATAGTGAAAATAAATGGTGGTTTTAGTTAACTGTCGAAGAAACGTAATCAATGGGTTCGTGTTACTTACTTCGAACCCGGTGAGGTGTACAAGCATATCGAGCACTACCATGTTCTGTATTTGAGAAGTAACCGAAATCGAAGAATCGTCTGGGCAGTGCTTGAAACATGTTCTACAAAACTGATCGCGGTAGTTTGGAAGCGATGCATTAATCGCTTCTGGATGCTTTACATCGGAGAAGGTTTCGTGTTGGTCTACCTCTTGTTGTGATAAAGCAGCTCCTTTCTTGATGGATGGTACAGCTGTAGAATAAAGTAAAAGCCGTTGAAACGGATTAAATTATGTTTCAAACTTGCATTATACCAAACCAAGACAAAATACAAAGATATCGATGATGCACAGACTTCAACACTTACCTGTTAATTTCAATCTTCGGGGATTTTTGCTTCCCTTCACAAATAGAGTGTTATAAAGTTGATAATCTTCCGTTCGGAAATGTAACGAACAGAGTGCAGAGGATCTTTTGGGTTCCCAGTTACTATCGTTATTACAAAATGCAACCCATTTACGGCACACATCACCATCAGGTGGAAAATGATGGAAAAATATATGCTTGCCGCTTTTCTTCGCTGTAACAAAATTAGAGGCGCAAAACGACGCTGCACACGATGTTGGCATGTTTTTGTATGAGTTTTGTGGACTTTAAATTTCACAAGGATAATTGTACCAGGCACTCCACCAAAAAACTTGTGTTTATTTTGATTCCGTTCAGAGAATCAATGTTTGATGCACGATTTATTGAATCCGGTTATGTAGGTTAGTAGTGCTTCGCTTCGCTTCATATAACCAAGGTGTACATAACAAACGCATTAAGGTCCGCCATCTTGGTGGGTAGCGTCTGTTGATCCACCTTGGCAAAGCCAAGCCTAGCTTACAACAGCATGGCAAGTGTAATCACTACATGATTGGTTTTTTTTCTCTCGGGTTGCCATTAAAACTGGATGATATTATAGTAAAATACATAGTTGGTCAATATTAAATGACTATTCTAAAAAAAACCCGTTAAATGCCACACAAGGTTTATGCACAGCTTTGAGTTGTCAATAAGTGATAAGCGAAATCACCTCCTCGAACAATGCTACCTGCCAAATTCCATACACCTTTGGTAAAAAAACACATGATAAACAAGTGGCATTTATCCAATTCAGTTTCTATAACTACCAGTGCAGTGCAGTGCATCTTGCAAAAGTTCTACATCAAAGTGGCGAATGAAACAAAGTGAAGTGTTGTTCTGCGTGAAGGTAAAGCAATCAACAGCAGTACATTCCTGTTGACGCACATATGCTTACGTACCTTCCTCAAGATTGTACAGACGATTGTTAACTCCGTGTTAGAAGTCGATTGATGCTGTTAAATTGAACGCGCATACCACAAGTATTGACTATGCACGCTTGTGCTGCATCCTTCTGTACCAATACCCGGTATCTTGCAAAGCAGCGGAAACAAAACATCACATTCCATACGTTTCCTAAGGATGAAACTGTTTGCCGCCACTGGATTGAGTTTTGCCAACAACACGAACAATGGACCCCTACCAAGCTAAGCGTCCTCTGTTCGACGCATTTTCAACCCGAGGATTATCAATTGCCCCAGCAACTACTTCATAAAAAAATTGTAGGATTACGAAGACTTCATTCGAATGGTAAGATTTTCGTCGTTTAACCTCCAATTGTTTCTAACGCCAGTATTGATTTTTAGCGGTTCCGACAATCATGCATGCGAAGGATGAATTGATAACGAACGAAGAAAACGTTCAATATGACCAAACAAACTCGACGATGTTGAAGTATCGCGATCAGTTCTGTAGGACGTGTTTGAAGCACTGCCGGAATGGTTATTCAGTTCCGATTGATTCTCAAATACAGAACATGACGGTGCTCGATATGCTTATACAACTTACTGCGTTTGAAGTAAGTATAAGAAATAAACATTGCTTCCACCAATGATTGTAAACTAACAAATATGTCCTTCCATTTTTCTAGACGGACGACAACGAAACATTTCCAACCGTCATATGCTTGCAGTGTAGCACAAAGCTGGAACAAGCATTTAACATTCGCCAGGAGTTCATCGCACAGTCAGAACTGCTCGTACAAATGGCCGCTGAGCAGAAACTTATCGATTACTATGGCAAGGCTTCGGCTGAACCATATGAATCAAATGATAGCATCTCAGAGCATATGAAAGATGAAACTCGCAGTGATCCTAACGACTGTGGTGAAGAAAACCTTGATGTCGCCACAACTGAGCCGTACGTCGAGGAACACCATTCGCCAATAACCGAGTCATTCGATCACTCAAGCTACACTAAAATTGATAATCTAAGTGGATTGGGCAGTGTTGATATGGAAGAAGAATCTGGCCCAGAAAATAGAACAATTGAAGATGAATCCACTACTCCGGAAGGCAACGGAGAAGACAAACAGCCCAAACGCAAAAGAAGAATGTTTCCGCCGATACCGACAACACCGGATGATGGCAATTCGTGGGAAAACTTTCAGCGCTTCCTTGAGGAAGAAAAGGCAGCGAAAAGAATGCGTTTAGCTCATCTACAGAGCCTTCGTAGAGCAAATAGAAACAAAAGGTTAAACAGTGAACAGAAAAAATTGGAGGAAGAAGCTCGAAAACGCTTCCCATTTACAACGTGTTACATATGCGATAGGCAACATGGCACTCTAATGGACCGAGATTATCACATGCGCGAACATATCCACATGCTACCGTATGAATGCAACGAATGCACGGTGGAAAGCGAAGGAACGGAAAATTCAGAACCGATAGTACTCAACACAACACATAAGTTGAATCTACATTTCAGAATGCATCGAATGCCGCACAAATGCGACAAATGCTATCATCGGTTCAGTACTAGTACAAAACTTAAAACCCACTTTTGGGCCACGCACGGTTACGCAGAAAACGGTGGACTGACGTGTGAATACTGTGGAAAGCAATACTTCCATAAAATTGCGTTTAGAAAACATGTCGCCCACCATCGGAACGAATTGAGCGGGCAATTCAAATGCTCGGTATGTGATCGTACATTTGGTGTGAGGAGTTCCCTCCAACGACACGAAGCATCCCATAAGGGCGAGAAAAAGTATAAATGTTTGTACTGCGAAAAATCCTTCAGCACGTCCTACAATCGACTCAATCACCATAGAATACACACTGGAGAAGGGTTTCACAAGTGTACGGAATGTAATCGTTCGTTTTCGCAAAAATCCGCCCTCCGGTATCATCAGCAGACCCACCTCAAAATAGAACCAAAAGAAAAAAGGAACTGACCAAAAAGACGACACCCGCAAAACCCAAAACCACTAAAACTGAACTGCTTCCTGACAATGGTGGGGTATGTCCTTACCCCGATTGTGGCTATACGGCGACAAGTTACAGTGCAATGTACATGCACAAGCGTTCGAAGCATAAACCGATGGTTCAGTGCGAGGTTTGCAAAAAGCAATTCGCTTTTGCGAACCAGTTGAAAATTCACATGACACTACACACGGGCGAAAAACCGTACCAGTGCGAGCAGTGCAGTCGCAGTTTTCGGCTCATCAAAGATTATCGATGGCACATGGCAACGCACGACTCGGACACCAGCTATGTGTGCGAAGTCTGCCAGAAGAGCTTCAAGTTGCTACGGTATCTACAGGCACATGTTAGGACCCATTCAAAAGAGCGTAACTTTTCGTGTGACTTTTGCGGTAACAGGTACAAGACAAAAGGCGAACTCAAAAAGCACACTCAGCACAAACATTCGGAAGAAGTTATCGGCGAAATAATCGTCAAATCTGAGGATTCTTTTGGGGTAGAACATGTTTCTAGCTCAATGTTGGAGGAAAATAAATTTCAACTTGATCTTTAACGATTTCGCAGTTTTGCCCATGTCCCTTCCGTGAAAGCACCATACTTGACGCACTATTCAATAAATGATGTTATAATTTGACTATTTTAAAAAATTTCACCCTAAAATATATAGTTGAATATTTGTTTATGTTCAAACAATAAATCCGCTTAAAAAAATGTTGTTTGTTTTATGTAAGCAAAGCTGCTAAAGAACGAGTGAAACTGTTTTTACTCATTTTTACGCAAAAGTCGTTTCATTAGTGATTTTTTCGTCAGGAACTGTTAAAACATTTATTTCCTGCGGATTGTAGCTTGATGTTTGAAGTATTTCCTGCGGATTGTAGTTTGATTTGGTGCTTTTTGTGGCTTATGTATATTTTGAAGCGAGCATATTTTGCGCCAAGTTTGGCTCACAGTGGTTCTAATTATTTACGGTATGGAGTACGTCGCCAAAACGAAATTACATGGCATATTTCGAAACTCCGGTCAGATAAATGACCGAACGTAAACCAGAAACAGTGCTAGATGATCCATCTTGCACAACTCTATCAAAGGAAAAGGAAAATTGAATCATTAAAGTATTTTTACTTCCAAAAGTTCTGTCGAAGGCTTCAAAACTGAAAGGCACCATTAAAAAAATTCGTCCCCCTGCAGTCATCACTAGCGACGAATATAGTGCGTGGTATGAACAGATCAAATCGGACAAGCAAAATGAGGAACAAATTCGTGCGTTGAAGTCGAGAATACGAAAACTGGAAAATGGAACAATGATGAATGTTTAACAGATTGAAAATGTTAGTTGTAAACTGTATGTTTAGTAAGTTTGTAAGTTCAATTGTAATCTTTGTCCTTCGCTTTTTTTATGGAATAAAAATTTAAAAGCTATAAACGCAGTCTATTTTGCAGTTTCACATCGCATCACAGAAATCACTCTAATGAACAAGTCATAGAAAATATCTCCACCAATATCTAACGATGGATTATCTATTGGATGTCCATCTCATTTTGGGGCTCATACAACGAAGGCCCGCTCTAAACAACTGAACTTTAACGTGGTGTCTTTATGAACTATTTAATTCTACCCCTTGAAATTCTTTGGCAGGAGTGCATAGGAAGATATCCACATTACTTAGGATTTCCCAGGGAAGAAGAGTGAAATCAAATGATGATAGGCTTTATCGTATTTTACATGGCTTCTAACAGCGCTTTAGGTCCGATGAAAATGGCAAACATGTCTCTGGATACGACTGTTTGTAGTAAGAAAATATGTGTAAATTGTTTTACCTTCGTTCTCATCCGCGATATCAGTTTGCTCTGCAGATTTCCTACATCGTTTTTTCACGATGGCATCCCCTTCGTCATCCGCAGAACGTATTCTCGGGACAGCTGCAATGAGAACACTCTCGAAGTAGATCGCTGTGCTTGTTTACTATTCACAGTACTAAATCAACTTACCAGTAGGATACAGTCTAATATTGCAGGACTTTTCAGGATACTGGAGTAAAGGTGATTTCTGCATTTGGTAATCCTCTGGAGTGAAATGTACCGAACAAATCACATCATGTTTCGACGCAACCCATCCCGGGCCTCTTTTGCAGAAAGATATCCATTGCTTGCGTAGATCATTTGTTAAAGGCGGAAACGAGTGAAAGTATACTTGCTTTCGTTGTTTAGTCACATAGTAGCGATTGTTCTTGCAATCAGCCACCGCACATTTGTATCCCATTTTGTAGAGTTTGTTTTATTCGGTTCGTGATTCCTGGGTAATGCTTTTCGCTTCGAATTTTGTTTGGATTAGCACTGTCAAAATGGCGATGGCTTGGATGCTGGGACAGAAATGACCGTGCCTAATAAATGCACCTTGATTATTGTACACCTTTGGAACTTTCCTTATTTATCTGTACCTTGGTTACTAAATATGACACACTGCATTGTTTATGTTACTTCACGAGTGTTGTTCCATAGAAAGCGGAGTAAAATAGTTTACATACAAGAGATTATTGGTTGTAAAAACTACTATTCTTATAGCGAATAGTAATTCTTTTCTATCACAATAACCCTAAAGTAATGCGAATAAGCGTACCTGCGTTCTCACACCCCAGCTAACAAGTAAAACGTATGAAGAACACTTCGTTGAGAGTCGCGTCCGCTATCGTTTGTGATTCATGTTTCTATTTTCTTCCAGAACTAAGCATGGCCTCAACGCGTTGTGCTGTAACCTTCTGCGAAAATACTCGCTATAAGGTGAAACAACAAAATGCCAATATTACGTTTCACACCTTCCCTATGGACAGGAACATCTGGCGCCAGTGGGTTCAATTTTGCCGACAAGACATAAACTGGGCCCCTACCAAGCAGAGCATCATCTGTTCAGTGCATTTTAAACCGGAAGATTATCAACTGTCCAAGCTACCGTTACATCAAAAACGTATAGAATTACGAAGACTCCACTGGAATGGTAGGATTTTATTACTTCAATCTTTAGCCTTTCCTAACATCAATGCTGTGTTTCAGCTGTACCCACAATCGTTGGCCCTGTCCCAGCGTTGGAATTTGAAAATAATGCCGAAGATGAATCAAGGGCCTCTGAGGGCAGTCTCCACGATGATGATGATCGAACAAACCCAAATATTCAGAGGTATCGTGAACAATTCTGTAGGGCCTGCTTGAAGTACTGCAATGATGGGACTGCAATTCCGATCGATGCTCAGATACAGAACATAACGTTGCTCGATATGCTCATACAACTTACCGCATTTGAGGTATAGAACAGAACATATGCCCCCCCTTTTCGTATATGCTTATTCTTTGTTGTATTTTCACAGACAGAGAACAATGATTCATTCCCAACGGTCATGTGCTTGCAGTGTAGAGTAAAGCTGGAGCAAGCGTTTAACATACGCCAGGAGTTCATCGCACAATCAGAACTGCTCGTACAAATGGCAGCCGAACAGAGCATCATTGACTACTTTAGTCAGTTTGCAGCAGATGTTTATGAGGTGACCGACTATAACACTACTAAAGAGGAGACCAGCTCGGAGGATGTTTATCGGGAACACCACACTGGTTCCAGCCACTGCCAATCCGTCAAGGAAGGAGATATCGAAATTATCCGTTCAGCTGATGTTGAATATGAACCCTACGCTGACGATCACCATTCGGAAGAAATGTCCGATTTAATTGATCATTCAAGCTACACTAAGGTCGCTGATCAATGTGAAGAAACTGGTATGGAAGACGATGGTGGACAGGAAAGTACAGTTGAAATCGACGTTGCTAGTAGCAATAGTTATACAACGGAAATCAAGCCAGAGCCTAGTGTAGAGCAAAGTGAGGCAAACCTTAAAGGAACACAAGATGATAGCTGGGAACATTTTCAACAAATTTTCGAAAGAGAAAGGGCAGCGAAACGAAAACTTAAGGCTGAAATACGACGAGCGCTGAAAAGCAAGCCAACTAAACCGATTAAAAGTAAATCCCGACAGTTGGAGGAAGAAGCTCAAAATAGCTTTCCATACACAACATGTTACGTTTGCGACAAAGACCACGATACAGTTATTGAACGAGATCTTCACATGCGAGAGCATGTTCATATGCTGCCCTTCCACTGCAATGAATGCACGGTGGAAAGCAACGATAGTGAAGGAATCGAAAATTCGGAGAGGGATCAACCGATAGTGCTGAACACAATGAATCAGTTAAATCTACATTTCAGAATGCATCGAATGCCGCACAAATGCGACAAATGCTACCGTCGGTTTATCACTCATACAAAACTTAAAACTCACCTGTGGGCCTCGCATGGTTACGGGGAAAATGGGCTTACGTGTGAATATTGTGGAAAACAATATTTCCATAGAGCCGTGTTTAGGACCCACGTTGCCCACCATCGGAACGAATTGAGCGGCCAATTCAAGTGCTCGATATGCGATCGTTCGTTTGGAGTGAAAAGCTCCCTGCAACGGCACGAAGCGTCCCATAAGGGTGAGCGAAAGTATAAATGTATGTACTGCGACAAATCGTTCAGTACGTCGTACAACCGGTTGGCTCACCAACGAACTCACACTGGAGAGCGACCGTTCAAGTGCGATGCGTGCGATCGTACGTTCATCCAAAGCACCACGCTCAAGGCACATCAGAAGTCGTGCAATAGTTCAACCAAACCTACGACCACCTTACGCAAGATCCGTGGACCCGCGTTACTCCCCAGCAAGGACGGGCGTTGCCCGTACGCCGGCTGCGAGTACACGGCCACAACGTACACCGCAATGTATATGCATAAGCGTACGAAGCATATGCCCTTGTACCAGTGCGAGGTGTGCAGCAAGACGTTCGCTTTCGCTAATATGCTTAAGGATCACATGACGCTGCACACGGGCGAAAAGCCGCACAAGTGCGAGACATGCGATCGAAGCTTCCGGCGAGTGGAGATTTATCGCCGACATTTGCTAACGCACCGGTCGGACTGCACCTACACGTGCGCGATCTGCCAAAAATGTTTCAAGCTGCCCCAGTATCTGCAGGCACATATGCAGACCCACTCGGCGGTGAGAAGATTCGCGTGCGAAATGTGTGGCAACAGTTACAAGACCAAGGGCGAGCTCAAGAAACATGCCCAACGCAAACACTTTGATGGAACACATGTCGAAGAAATAGTTGTTAAAGCAGAAGACTCTTATGACGAGGAAAATGTCTCAGCGACGGTGATAGTGGGTAATTAATGTGCTTTTTTTCATTTGTTTCTGTCCAAACTGCTCGTAACATATTTACTCTAATAGATACAATGTTTTTGAAAACTAGTTATACTTGCTTAAATTAATCTTATTGTTCATTTTTCGGAAATATAGTGAAAAAGGTTAGCAAATAATTATTCTTTATGTAAAAATCGTTTTATCATAGTTGAACCATAAGTTTAAGATAACTATCCCAATGACAATGATCGGATATAACGTTCCGAGCAAAACGCTGACTTGCGCCACAATGGAGCAGCGATCCGGAGATTGATGCTCAAGATCATAAAGACGTTACGTCTTGAAGGATTTAAGTTATGCACCCGGTCTTGGACTCAAGCCAAGGCAAATTACTCGACCATCTTGGACATCCAGAAACTATGAAGAAAAGGCTTGGAGTGTTTTTCTGTTTATTAAAAAACGCCAATCCTTGAGATAATAGAAATATAGATACACCATTAGAAGAAATTTTGCTTGTGTTCTCAACCTTTAGCATTATGTAACAAGTTTATGATAATATAATAAAATTAATTCTCAACACAAAAAATAAACATTTGCACATACACACAGTAAAGGTATAAGTTTTATTTCATAACGTACTATTTTAATACAAATTCCACTAAACATCCCACATAAAATTGAAGTTCTTGAATTCAAATGACAAATTATGGTTAGTGTTTTATGTTGCTAAAAAATAATAGACCTATTGGTTTTATGTTTATTTTTGTATACAGTCATGTAGTCTTGGTCACAAATTTATCCAAACCACCAAAAGTGTGTGTGCATAAACAGATTCCAGTAGTAAATAAAAGCATGCCCGACTTCAAAAACTTATTTTGAGCTATTTTACGCATAAGCGCAGATGAATATCGTTTGGAGCTGCACAAGTGCGGTATATTATCTCAAACGCTTGTTTTAAATAAGGTACGCACCATTATGTATCACCGGAATACATACATGAATGAAAAAAATCGTCCTAGAAGCTTGTGTCGTCTATCGAATTTTGCTGGGCTTATAAAAACTTAAATATAAAGTTTATTACTATTTTCTACATATGAATAACCTGGCGCTCTGATTCTGCTCAACAGTTTGCAAGGTGTGAAGTGATAGATATATATAATTTGTAAGGTGTATTATGCGGAAAAATATGCTCCTTTACACTGATACAGAGCACGTTTTCTAAATTTTGAAGAATTATGGTTTCAAAGTCTTAGCCCTTCGGTTTCAATATCGTAGTTCATTTAAGCTAAACAATTTAATCGAACCAATGCATATGAGCCCATTTAGCAAAAAGTACGCTATTTGACGTACATGTCCTTTTACATATCAATAGAAACCACACGTGGTTGCGCTCTAAAGGGTGGCAATTAATGATAGATATCGGTAATTATTACATCAACACCGCTCATCCTTTTCGATGTTCTCTTCAAACATATTCTACTACGTACACCTCATTGGTCACCTCTCCGTCTTGAGATGATGTATCTTTCACCAATTCCATATCGTGCTTGTTTCGGCAGTGCTTCTTCAGTTCGCCGTTCGTCTTGTAGCTTGAACCGCAGACCTGACATGTGAATTTGCGATTCGACGTGTGGGTCAGCATGTGCGCCTGCAGATAGCGCGGTCGTTTGAAGCTCTTCTCACAGATCATGCAGTCGTAGCTGTTGTCCGACTTGTGCATTTCCATATGCTCTCGGTAGCTGAACGAGCGCCGGAACTTACGGTGGCAAATCTCACACTCGAACGGTTTATCGCCCGTGTGCAGCTTCATGTGTACCTTCAGCTGGTTCATGAAGGCGAACGTCTTGTTGCACAGATCGCACTGAATGTTGCTCAAATGCTTCGTGCGCTTGTGGACGTACATTGCGCCGTACGTTTTGGCCGTATAATCGCAGCCCGCGTACGGGCAGCGGTCGTTCTGCAGTTTGATCGAACGTCGCGGTGGTTTTTTCTTTCGCTCGAGAAACTCTTCCAGCTCTGCTCCCCGCAGATGTTGCTTGATTCTGTGTTCATCGAGCCGTCGGTGATCCGGAAACGTCTCGCCACACTCTTCGCATTGGCATTCCTCGTCCTTGATGTGCTTCTCCGTGTGGCACTGCAGCTGGTGTCGATCGGAAAAGCCCTTGTTGCAGTACCGACACGCGAACGGTTTCTCGCCCGTGTGCACCTGCAGGTGTCGTACGAGCCGTGACTTGTTACCGAACACCTTTTCGCAGACTTCGCACTTGAAAACTTCGGCACGCATCGCCATGTGGCGTTGGACGTGGTTGTGCCAGGTCTTGCGATGGGAAAATTTGCGTCCACATTCTTCGCACTCGTATTCATTCTCCTCGTGGGCTTCACGGTGCGTCACAAGCAGCGATTTGCGCTGGAACCTTCTTCCACACACATCGCACCGGTGCTGGAAGTGATGCGAACGGAAGTGGTTTTGCAACGAGGACACCGTCTTGAATCGGCGCAGATTCGCACCCTCAGCTGCACACTTCTTACAATCGTAGGGCAGCATAAGGGTGTGCGATTCCAGGTGCTCCTCGAGCTGCGCGTCACCTTCGGCCAGGTGATCACAAATGTAGCAGCGGAATGGGTCGATCACCTCAAGGCTCTCCTCCGCGTCTTGGCGCGATTCGCTGTCCTCGTAGTCCTGGTCATTCTGTGACTGATCGTCCGTTTCGCCATTATCCATTTCCTCCAACTCCTGTTCGTCCATGCCGTCAAACGGATCGTCCTCCTCACTTTCTTTTGTTCGTGCCATGGCACGCATCGTTTGAAGCTCTGCACGACGCGCAATTTGAAGATGGGCTATCTTTGCTTGTCTTTTTCGTACCCTTTCATCCGCATCCGAAGGATCCTGGGAGTTTAGTAAATCTATCTTCATTTCGAGCACCTGTTCTTCCGAATCGGTTTCGCCTAGGTCACTGTACGCAATAAATCCATCCTCAGGCTCAATTTCGATTTCGTAGTCCATCTCATCCGCCTCCACGGTTTCCTTTTTCGGGTCGGTATTCACGCCAACACTAGTTACCTCGGGGGAGTCAGTCATGGTACCGGCGGTGCAAACGTCCTTTGGTGGTTCAGTAAAAATTTTACCATTGCGTTTAAACACTGCTTCGAGACGTTTGTTGACTGTGTTGTCCTCGCTCTGCTGGTATTTTTCAATTGCTCCAAAACGGATCCGTTCCAGTAGAAGCTGCGTAACTGTTCGTCCTGCTGGTGGAATAGGTTCAAAAAACTAAACGCACTGTCCAGCAGACCCAGGCAACGTTCGCAGACGCTCTTCGGGTAGCTGTCCTGCACCTCTATCTGCCGACCGCATAGCTTGTAGAGCATCTCCGGAATCATTACGCCATCGATACGCTGCAGCAGCGGCTTCAGTTTCGGTTGCTTCAGCAAACATATCCGACAGAAGCTGTTCGACGTTACTGCGGTTGGATTGAGTAAAGGGTCAGTAGATACAGAGGTGGGTTTTTACCGCCATTATCGTACAGCATTATTTGACCTACCTTCGCCATCAGCCTTCTCGACTAGAGATTCCGTCTTCACTGCCTGTGGACTCTTTTCCATCTTCGGCATTTTGCGTTCTTTGGATGTATTCATTGCTGATGCTTGCCACAGAAGTAAGATATTCTCGAAAACTTTCAGCAATCTAGCGAAAATGCGATTTTCTAGCCGTGCGCCAGTCGATATTTAACTCTACCCAAGCACAAATGGTGGCATTATATCAATCTTGGAACAATCGTGACGTTCAAGGTTACTCATAAGCGCAAGGTAGTTCCAGTAATCTTGGTGACGTTTCAACTACACGAAACGTCAAATGAAGAGCAAGGTTGCCAAACAACTCAACTGCAAATATTAAATTTATAACGGTTGAGCATTATTTGTATTCAAAAGTAAAACGCATAAATTAGATTCAAAATTGAAATAAAATACTTTTAATAATTTCATTGGTAATTTTGACAAATTGAAAATTTTTGCAAGTGTGTCACCGCCGCAAGTTAAGCATAGTGTAGAATGTACTCTTCCTTAACAACTTCCTCTATATTGAACGAACTCGATTCTTCAACCGTTTCGATGATTTCACCGTACGTCCCATCGAGCTCAATGTCCTCCTCTACCAGGATACCCTGCTGAACTGCCTCCTCTACCAATATTCCTTCCATCATCGGATCCTCAGGCAGCAGGACAATCTCCTTTACGATTTCATCATCCTCGGCCTGCACAGCGGTACATTCATCGTGCCCAACCTGCCCATGTTTGTCCTTTTTGTGTCGATTGAAATCACTTTTATACTTGAACGTACTTTCGCAAAGCTCGCACCGATGGGCACGATGGTTTGTGTGTGAAAGCCGGTGAGTTGTGAGATTTCGGCGACGCACAAACTTCTTATCGCAAACATCGCATTCGTACCGGCGTACATTGGCGTGCGCGTCCATATGCTCACGGTAGCTTTGGGCGCTCAAAAATATCTTATTGCATGGTTCGCACTTGAAGGGATGATCCGTTGTATGGTAAATTCGTCGATGTCGCCGTACTTCCGATTGTCGAGCAAAACGTCGGCCACATTCGTCACATGAATGTGCCATTTGGTGGCGCAATCGGTGAATGTAATATGCTTGATACGTTTGTGCAACATACTTACAGTCTGGAAACGGACAGGGACGTTGTCGTGTCGGTTTCCCATGCGGAACTTTACGATTACCGCTAGGCTCGTGGGTGGCAAGGTGTTGTCCTAGCATTGCTTTGTTGAAGAATGCCTTCCCACACTGTTCGCACTGATGGCCACGTTCGTTGTTATGCCGGGACATGTGCGTACTGAGCTGGCCAGCGTAGGCAAATGTTTTCGGACAGAGACGACATGCAAAGGGACGCTCTCCGGTGTGGGAACGCACGTGCCGTTCCATGCGAGCCCTTGTACCGAAGGCGCGATGGCAGTACTGACACTTGTACGTACCCTTTTCCTCGTTGCGATGGTTTTGCATATGAAACAGAAACGTAGGGCGATACTTTATCCTGACACCACAAATTTCGCAAGTATATCCCTCCGGATTATCGAACATTTCGTGCCGATAGCGAACGTGCGCGTAAACGGTAGTATATTTTCGGAACCGTTGCGGACAATGTGGACACTTGAGAGGATACGTGTGCATCCGAAAGTGTCGCTGTAACATTGCCAGCGAGGTGATTGTTTTCGTTTCCTCTGCGCTATCGTTGCAACAATCTGGACAACTGTAAGGTAACATATCCACGTGCTGAGCTATGTGATCGTTTAAAGCAGTTTCACTCTCGGTTTCAGAACCACAGATGTAACATTTGGTAAGGCTTATAGGCTGTGCTTTTGCAGCAGTAGGATTTTCCGCTGCGATCGCTTGTCGAAGAATTTGACGGTTTCTTAGCTTTCGCTTAACTGGGCGAAGATGTTCGCTAGATGAGCGAGTCGGCTGGCAAGATACTTCCGATTTCTGTCCACAGTCACATGCAACTACAGCCCATCCACCCGGTGGGACCATAGTTTTGAAGATCTTTGCTGCTTCCGCTTCGGCATCTCTCATGCCCGGTACTTCGTGAGCGGGATCCATATGCACCGCCTCTTGCAGTAAACCATTCCCATGTTTTGCTAAAGCCTGATCGGAAAAGGTTTTCCTCACGATGGTGGATTGCTTCTGAAACTCATACAATTTTTCGATTAGCTCTCCATGCTGCACGTAATGCTTCAGACGATGTTCGTTGTGCACAAATTCTTTTTGGACGTGGTAGGCAAAATCCAGCTTCGTCAGGCAGCGAGAACAGACTGCGTTTGGTAGGTCAGGAGTTTGCTTAATTTTGAACGAACCTAATATCCTTTCTAGCATTGTGGCGATGGAAACCTCGCCCAGCATAGCTTTGAACGGGAACAGAAAGGGATATTCTCGCATGCATAGCCGGCAAAAACGTTGCAAAATGGCTTGGTGTGAGGTGGTGAGGTACGACTCCATCGGACACGCTGCAGGATAGCCATCTACGGATGAAACACAGATTAACATTTTTCCTAAAGAATTGTATATTGCAACACATACCATCTTCATTTGGAGCTGTTGTATGAACTTTCACAGCGTTGTTGAACATTGTTTCTTGATTTGTTTCTAGTCATTTGTGTATAAGAAAATGTTATTGCCAGCCTTGATTATTCTCCTAGTAACACACAAGTGGTTATTCTTACCGTTTACGAATAGTTTCGTAAATGTTGTTTCATCCATTGTGAGAGATTTACAAGTTATGATTGTATTTTTATGATAGAAATATTAACTGCATGTACACCATTGAAATCGGGATGAATATTTGCGAAAATAAAGGGCGTTTAATACCACTTTGGTAGGAAAGATGGTAGGAATGATTGGCTCGAAATGTTTACAAATATCCTACAGACATCTGTCAAAAAACATTGAATGTTTGAGCAGCTTGTTTCTCTCAACCTTGACAATAAGCGAAGGAACCAAAGATCGTCTACCCGGACGTCACAGTAACTCTTCTACCGTCGTTCTAGCAAAACATTTGTGCTTGTGAAACGATCTTAAAACAACAACAAAATGAGTTCGCCACCGGCAGAAATACCTCTAGACCGCAAATTAAAGGAAATCTTCGACGAAGGCTACCAAATGATGAATGACCCTGGAGATTACTACACGCCACGGGCTACAACGGAATTTCAAGTAAGAATCGACACTGAACGCAGTTTTGCAGGATCTTTTCCCAGCGCATCGATGGTAGTCTCATTGAGTGATTCTTTACTTTCAGGTAAAGATGAAGAAATGTATCGGTTTGTTCGAGGATGCTACACGTCTTGTCAGCTTGGTGGGAATGTTTAGTAGCAATGAATCTGTCGAGGAAATTCCCACAGAGAACCTGCGCTACTTGCTGCTTCCATTTTATCTCGGACAAATGACTCAAAAGCTGTCTAACGTTGACCGAGAGCAAATAGTTGAGGTGGCCGAGGTTTATTTCAAGTGAGTAGAGTTTGAGAGATCGTCTATCTTAAAGAAACCAATGAAACGAGGGTGGCTAATTTTAGTATTGTCATGTGATTTTTCAGAGACTTCCTGTCGCGCTGTGAAAACTATCGCTTGTACGAAAAACCGGACTCCGAATCTGAGTCCAACCGGGAACTATCCACACTATTTCCACAAGCACAAAGTGCGCAACTTCAAGAACTGAATCGCATGGCTAATGAGAGGAATGAAAAAATTCGTAAATATCAAGAAAAAAAGGAGCTGGAAAATACAATTGAACAGCTTCGAAAGCTCTTGGAGCAGCGAGGCGAGACAGTAGATGATGAAACAAAGCGCGATTTTTACCTGAAGCTGCTAAAATCTTCCATAGCAACAGCACAGGAAGAGCTCGAGAGTATTGCTAAGGAGCGGCAAGTGTTGGCATTCATGAAACAACGGGAGCATAAAGATGGTGGCGGTGCGGAACCTGCACTGCCGAAACAGAAGTTCCATTCGATACCCCTCAAGCCGATAATTATCACAAGGGATGCGGTACAGAAGGCGGTATACGGTAAAGGTTATCCGAGCCTGCCAACTATGACGGTGGCCGAGTTTTACGAGCAGCGTGTTGCGGAAGGTATTTTTCCGGATCCGGAAAAGATGAAGGAGGTCAACAAGAACTCCCTAATGAACAAGGTTTTCCAAGACAACGCAGCCGAACAGGACAAGGAAGACGAGGCGAACGAAAAGCTTGAAGAACAGGACGATGAGGAGTATTTGGCACGGCAGCGGGCAAAGGATGAGTTCAAAGATGAACATAGGCGAGGCGAAGGCAATCGATATAATAGAAGCTAGAGCGAACAAAATGTGTTTGTAGAAGCAGACGACGTGATAGATTCCGAAGGAGCAAAAGACATCCAATCATATTCATCGCTTCCTTTCAGTAAATTTTGCTAGTGTGAACTTATCAACGATGCGCAAAGGCTACGATTTTTTTTTTTCACTCGGTCGATGATCATCGGAAGGCTTCGATCAACTTCGAACATACATAATTTAACTTGTAACCGTTTCCCATGCAAAGAATTTTCTCAATGAAGGAATACACCCAATAATCCATTGTTGGCTCTTTATTTACATGGTCCCATATCATGTCCTACCTAATTTAGATTGCCATATTCTTTCCTTTGCCAAATATATTTAACCACACATTCAGGATCAATTAGACCTTTTGTTTCATTACAGAACCTATGCCAAAACCCATAGCCAAGACAAAACTTTAGTTTGGAAAGTTTCAACATAACAATATTGAGTGGTTGTAGCTACATTTTGTTCACACAAATAAATGTTTTTTGAGGAGATGGAAAGTTCCTACTTGTGTTATATTATTAAATATGCTTTGAAATGAAAATAGTGCCACGAGCATCATATTTGAGCAGCAAAATGGTGTATCATGCAAATCATGTTTGATCATGTTCAAACGGCCGAAGAATACAACTTGGACCGAACTGTCAAATCGGTACTAGTTTAGCCTGCACAGTTTGAATGAACCGTGGCACAGGCAGCAAAACATCAGCATTCGGATTGTACAGTGTGATGAAAAGGCCGCGGGCAGGAGGTCTAGTGTGCGGATGAATACATTTGGTAAGCATCGCAAAGTCAGTCAGCGTTCCCTCGTTGTAGAGTCCATCACAACGCTAAAGTCTCCGGAAGTGAAACAATCGCTCAGCGGAGCGTTGCTGAACATCGCGGTTCCGTGTGCAGCGAAAAAAGAGTGTAGGTCGCTGCGAGGGGGGGAATATTTCGAGAGTGGAATGCTGTACGGCATGTGCTTCGATGGGTTGGATGTTCCAGCAACAAACTGCTTTCGTGGTCTGTACGACTGACACACGCAGCATCTGTGCTTCTGGCAGAACATTCAAACGATTTAGCGAACGCTAGTAAAGTGACCCACCTCGAACGAAAAGGTGACGTGGGCTGGCATGTGTAAGGGAAAAGTTTTTGTGCTTCTGATGCTGCGCTGCCAAGATTCAAGATTTTGATTCGGAGTGGGTTGTGTTAGACGCTGGGTTTGGGTGAGTTCTGCAGTCGAATCGAGTGTGAATGGAAAAGTGGCATGTTCCGTACATAGCAGCGCTGGCGAGCCTCCACAATCTCTGGTCGGCGTGCCATGCAGGTGAAAGGGAACCAGTCAAAAATTCGACCCCCATGGCGAAAGTAGGTTGAAACAACCCTTCCCATTACCCGTGCGAAAGAGTGGTGCTAGATCTTTTTTTTCCTCAAGAGGAATTCGTGCCTCCCCATGGTCGTTGTTGGCGTATGCAGAAGCATCATCATCATCATTGCTGGGTCTTCATCATTCCTGGTCGAACTTTGGCTGAGGTGACCTTGTTTCTCCTGGCGTGGTGATTCGGCAAGTGCTGGAGTGTGCAATTTCCAATGTCTTGCACTTTGTTTCGACTTTCAACAAACGAAATGCATACCGCGTCGTGCGAAATTTTCCTTCCAAGCTAAAGGAAGTGACTGACACACGGTACCGTTCGGATGTGTTGGTGAGCGTGGCGGTGTGTGCTGGCATGCGCTCCTGTTGGTGGTATGCGTATGCGCCAGCAGGGCGAGACAGGATCCTGTTCGGCCTAAGGACGCGACGACGGAAGGAGTTTGGCAAAACAAAGAAGTTCTCCAGCGGGATGTGAAACGCTTTTCTGTTTGACAGCGAGCGAAAAGTTAGTAGGCGCTGACTTTTTCTTATATCAACTTGAAGGTAAGTTGTTACATTTTTCCTTTTTCTATGGTTCAGGGATGGATTCGGTGTCGGAGAAGGAGAAGGAGTCCGGAAGGGGACTTAAGAAAAACTAGTTTTACACCCAGGAAACAGAATCTGTCTGCTAATGATGGTTGCTTTGTTTGTGTACCGAAGCCGTACATATTGTTTATTTAAGGGCACCAACCTAAACCTTTGTCGTGAAAAAAAACACATAAACAACCTTCGGGTTGTAGTTGGGAGGAGTGTACCAAACTCAACATAACATAGCCGGATAATGGGTGCCCTGGAAAGAGGATTCCCCCTTGTGGTTATGCCGCTTCGTTGGGGGTTGCACAGCAAGGGATGTTTGGAAAATCCACCAGCTTGCACTTCATTATCGAAATGGTTTGATATCATTTGTTTGTACTTTGTAGGTTTATTTGATGCCAGAATTAGTTTCATCAAGTTCTATGGTTGGTAAATTAGTCGACCAACGCATGATGTTGCCATTCCTGTATTGGTGTCGGAATTTTCTCAGGGCCCAAGTTGCGAAAAGCCAAAGCTGGCTCCGGGCCCGGTGCAGTAGTTTCTGGCTGCAGGTCAAGGTTGCATCCTCTGCACCTGCGTATCGGTTCGAGCTCTGGGAAAATGAGGGAGGTTTAAATGTATGCATCTGTGGGGTGGTCTTTAAAAAACAGTCTTTTTTTCATATAAGGAATACGGAATACGTTTCATAACCATTTGCCTTGGGCCCAATGCCAAACGAAAACCAGCTCGCAAAGTCTTGGCACCATTCGTTTATACGGCCGCTCAAACCAAACGCACCAAAACTGGATAAGGGTGTGATAACTTATCGTGTTCGGTCGGCTTGAGCTACATTTCACGCTCAAAAACGTTTCAGGAGTGCTGATGAAACACATTAGTTTTAATGCTTAAATAATCCAAGGCGGTGAGGGAACGGAATGGAATTTGCAAATAATATCCAATCAAACGTACCGAGCACCGCACGGTACCTGCCGGTTGGTGGGAAAATGGGAAAAGCAAGATCAAAACCCTCTGCAAGCTCGGGATCCGGCGGACATAAAAAATAACCCCTGAATAGCGAGGCAAATATCCATTACCAGTGAGCCAGGCTAGCACATTCGGACGCCGAGGCAACCGGGGAAACTGTTAGCTCGTTTTATACTGGCACTTGGTAGAAACTTACATCGGGATGGAAAACTTCCGTTAGCTCGGCAAATTCCTCGATTTTCTCTCGATTTGCCGGATCGGGCCTCGATTAGCGCCCGGTTGGTGGTGGTGGTTCCCGTTTCACTTCTCCAATGGTGCCCGGTTTCCAGTGATGCTCCAGCGGTGCTCGTTGGTGGTGGTCCATCGGTTTTCTTGCCGGTCTTCGGCAATCTTGCAGCCTCAACAGGGTGGTATATGATATGAGATACAATAGTTGATTTGCTTAGAAATTTATCATAAACCAACGGCAGAGTTGCGTTTTTCGTTCTCAATGCTATTGACTCTGGTGCCAAAAATATTCCACCAGATTCAAACAAATTGAGCAGACAAACCACTCGAGGCCGATCAGGTAAGGTCTTGGTAAAGATTTTTCATTTTCCCAATCTGATTTTTGTTATAATCGCCTTCCACCAATAGAAGATTATATAGTACTGTCATATTTCATTTCTTATTCCGGTCAATAAATTAATAGCATGTAATCCGTGGCTGTGTTGATCTCTTATCGAATTCGCAAAGTAGTTTCGAATAGGCAAGACGAACAGTGCAAATTATTTTGCCATAATAAGTAGGACGGATGCATTCCGCTCTTTCATTTGAAAAAAATAGCCGATCATACGAAAAAAAAGCAACATTAAAATGGTGTTAAGGGCGTACCAGTTGCAAGGTACTCAGGGAAGCAGATTGTTTGAATCAAAATTCAAGATGAGCAAAGTGATGGAAAAAATCTCCTATTGGAAACTGTAACGAAGAATATTTATTTGGAACGTTGGTTGCGAATTCAACGATCCCACCTGCTTTATCTAAAGCCACGACTATCGAAATCGGTTAAGTTTTTCAATACCAGACCGTTCCATTTGGAATTTTGTAAACATTCGGTATCATTATGAGAAGACCCATACGATGATGTTCATTCCCTTTGCATTTATATCTCGTACGATTGCGTTTTTGCTGGAAATGGACGCCCCTTTTTTTAGCCTAGGTCGAGGAAGCAGAACTATTCCCGGCTGCTGGTGGAAACAATGGCAAAGGCGCTCCCATGCGTGACACAAATCGTGGAAAACAATGGGTAAACAATTTCCCAACTGTCCATAATTCGGTTAAGACGTATCGTGGTGTGCGGCCAAGGGACGAATCTTAACCGGCCCGGAGATTGACGCCAAAGTGGTACCGGGCGGCAGGAGGGTGTTTTGTGTACCAGTTCGCGGTCACGATATTCACGGTCATTGCGGCAACAACTTTAGCCGTGCTTGAAAAGTCCATTCCATATGTTGTGTTATAAAATGTAGAATCCGGCCGATACTATCCCTTCCTACCGGTGGTTTTGGTTGTTTCTCCATCTTGGAAGAGAACCGCGGTTTTCTTTGCACCACAATTTGCTGACGCAAACGCAATATGCTCGGATTGATCTCGGTTGGTTGCCTTTAGCTTGATCTTGCGGTGCTTGTTCTGCTTTATTTTCTTTTTGTTTAGTTTAGCTACTTACGATCCCATATTGATCGATGATCGCCCGGGTGGAACGATCCACGGCTTCACTGGCCGGAACGATCGTTGTTTTACTTTTTGCACCCGGGTTTACGGGACCCGGGAGGAAATCTGGGAGCAGCCTTGATTAATCTAGGCTTCCTTTGACCATCGCCTCAGCTGCCTACGCGAATGGCATCACATCATGAAGATTCCCTCGATTTTTGGACCGTGTAGAATAGAATCATTATTAGGTTAAGGTGTTGGCATTCTATCCATAATCTATCCCAAAGGTTGGAGAAATGTTTTGTATAAATCTTTAAGGTGTTCGAAATGACTAGGCATGAAACTAAATCTACCCTGAAGTACGTGTTAAACCTCATCGGGGTCATTGGAGCGTATTGTAGAGTCAGATTAAAGCCAGAACCCTGACGTCAAGATTTTCAAGCCAAGACGACGAACTACTAACCAGCGCCTGCGAAACAGCGAGCGTAGTCAATCGTGGCGATTCGCTTGACGGGACAACAGACAGCGAAGCACGACGATCATAATGGATCAGAAAAGTCGTACCGTGGACGACTTCGTTTTTCCCGCAAGGTAAATGCTACAGTTTCCTCTCGCAGCCGGAGTCGCGATTCTTTTGTAATAAATTTATGATTGTATCTACATCAACCGCCGGGTTGTACCTTCGCGCTACGCTCCGTGTTATTCCGGATTCTCCCGCTTTAACATGGACCGTTATATCTTATTATTAGCTGCGGAAGAAGGCTAGGCGGCAGCCCAGGTTGGCGGTTTATTATTTGCGCCGGCTTAGCTGCTGGTTACCTGCTCAGCCCACCATGGCGGGCTGGTTCCGGATTCTGCACGGCTAGTTCTTGGTTTGGTTTTGGATCGCATCAGGAGGGCCCTGGTGGTTCGGTGTAGCTATTGGTTCGTGAGGATTGTGTGACGATTTTAGAGGAGAAAACGAGCAAAAAGGTGACAGGCGGGTGGTGAATTTCTCGGTCTCATAACGGCGCTGTTTGGGGGTTTGACTTCGAGACTTTTGAAGAACTAAGTACCGCTTGGTTGCACGACTGACACCAGCGTTCGCTTAGAGTCTTAATTATTTTATAAACATCTTGTCAGCTTGTGCTGGAACAAATTGTGGGCAAATAATCGTGAGAAATGTTAATGAGCGATAAATTATAGATAACATAGCGAACGTTAGCGAGGAAACAAAACTTTGTTGTAGGTTTGTATTTGTTTGTTGTTGATTATCCCTAAATTGCTCCGTAAAAATGACTTTTTACTGCATTCACGAATAAAATTATTTTGAAAAGCGTTATTTAAAATCCCAAGAGCTGAATAGATTGTATCCCAATTCGGCAGTCCATTTGAGGAAAAGAAGCTAATTAAATTTGCTACAGATGTCTGCTTCAATGATACCTATGCAAATTTTTCCCATACAGGCCAGACACGTGACGCTCCATTTATTTTTCTCAACGGAAATTCAATTAAATTTTCCATTCGTTCAGCATCCGCCAACGTTCCATCTTTTTTTTTCTCATACAAAACTGTCGGCGTTCATCAGTTGATCGCAAATGGATGCTGTAAGCCGTTGGAAACATTTCTCATCAAGCCGATAAAGATCCATTTTGGAGTGAAAATATTCTTCCACTACCGGTCTCGACCTCATGATCCTCGATTTCTTTGGGTGATGTTATCGGTTTTTTGTTTACCAAATGCTACTTTCGTTAAGATTGTTGCTATCCGTATCCGTTCAAGTATGAAGATCGTTCTGCTTTCAAATTTTCCTTAGCTTTTTGCGCTTCACGAGTCTCGCCACTCATCAATGAGTATGTTTGTTTGTTTTGGAAAATGTTTCAGCGTAATTTTCCCACATCTCCAAACGGATCCTCTCACCTTCTTTGCTCTTGTGGTGCAAATTCGTCCGAAGACCTGGGAAGGCGGCCAAAGTTTATTGACATTTTTCGGGACCGCAAGAGGCCCGACACCACCCCGCGTTCGTCTCGCTACAGTGAGCAAAGTTATGTCGCCGGCGAAACTGTGCGCGAAACGATCATGTCATTAGCTGTGCATTATGGCGTGAAGCAACAAAAACAACGAAAAAAAGTTCACTAAAACAACACCGGTTTTACACCATCCAAATCTCGCCTCGGTGAATCATTCGCGCTCTGGTGGCGCATGGTAGACATTTTCTCGAGCACTATGGTATTTTTGGTACCGAAAATTTACAACCCTTAGCTCTCGAGACCTTTGGAGAGGATCGTACTCCTACATCCCTCACTCCCTTCTGGTCCGTATGAGATGCTCCAACGGCACCGGGGTATGATGGTATGTAATAAAATTAATAATTGGATGATTTTTGGATGAGTTCCTCTCCACCGGTCTTTAGTCGCTCGTAAAACGATCGGACGGCGGAAAATATACGAGCGTTGTTTAGATAAACGGTATCGCCTGAATCGAGTGATACAGTTACGACGATCAGTCTCGTTCGGTTTGGTTTGGAAACGATTTACGGAGCACAGTATAAAACTACGGTTCATTTTCAACACCATATGGGAAAGTGCTCGGAAGGGAAGGCTGAATGGTGGAAGGATGATAAATGTCCTCGTTTCAAGGCTCAGATTTGTGATGTGTGTTAGAAAAGTTTGAAAAACGATGTGCGATTTGTCCATTGTCGAATCGTTATGGTTTTCCATTTATTTCTCTTTACTGATCGTTGCCGAAATGGTTAAGGTCATTTTCTTGAACTGTTCTTCTTTAGCTTTCTTATTCTGGTTTGGAAAACAAATTTTCTCGATTTATGAATTGTATACATACATATGTTTAAAATGAAAAGAAACGTTACATAAGCAATTATGTTGATTTCCGCTGAGACCAAAGCATAGGTGATGCAGAAGTCACCCATGATCATGATAATATTCGAAGAAACCAAAACAATTCAGCCGTTGCGGTCTGCCTGCCGCCGCATTTCCTGCCAACACCATCGAATTCCACAATCCCTCACCGACACACCGGTTTATGCTGTGGTTACTTACGGTGGCTACCGCTCAATTACTTCATTAAACATTCATCCGGTACAACATTCCTGCGTGTGCGATGCTGTTGTCTGGCCTGCCTTAAAAAGGGGAAGGGTTGATAGTGTTGATAAATTGTTGTGTCTTTATTTAAAATTTACCTCCATGCTCACGCTTCGGTATGCTTATTGCTGGCTTTGCGAGAGCCCTTTGTTTGGCGTAGGAAAAGGGCTGCATGTACGGGACAAACTTGGGGTCAAAAAGTTTTAGCTACCATCGTTTACATGTGGTAGATTTCTATCGATTTTGACTTGGTTTTGAACCGTCCCGCTAAAATGAGGTGATGGCAATATCTTCTCTTATGGTGTTTTAACATTATGATGCCAGATATTTTTTAAACATTTTTATTGCGTGCTGGGGCTCAATTCTAAACCGAACAACTTCAAAGCCACTGAATGTTGGCCACTAGTGCACCGCAGGTTATCGTTGGAGGCTACAAAAGAGGAGAAAAAAGGGGCTCGCTTCTAGGGGATATAGAAAAAAGCGGTGGCCACGACCCAGTTTCTAGAAGTGCATTTTCGAAGGGCACGCCACCGTTGAGTAGAGGATGAAAATAAACTCACCCTCGGGTGAATTCATTTAATTCGTGTCATTGGATAATGTTTGCATTGTTTAGCTACTTTTTGTACTAAAAATTAATAAAAATTCCAAAACGTAAGTTATTTTGAACGGTTTTTCGATATCCAGCAAAATTGTTGCAATATGTTGAAGAACTAGCCTACATTCTGTAAATTTTAAATCTATCGGCTGTCTTTCTAAGTTGTGTTTGGTTTCAAGTTATGTACGATTCAATTTATTTGATGTAGAATTATCGTTGTGTTCTTTGAAATCAAAAGACCGACACACAATTACTTTCATATGTTGTTGCATGTGCAGTGGTATAAAATTATGCTGCATCTCCCAATACGACGTTCAGTATGTTTTACCATCATTTATGAATGCAATCAGCTGCATTTGCATCTGGTTCAACTAAAGCGGCCGCCATGGCAGTAGTCTATGCAAATCTCATCGTATTTGTGCGCCGCTGGCAAGTGGATACGATCCATTAGGGCATTCGAGGGGCACTCGTTGGGATTAAACTCGCTTGCTGCATTTGCAAATGCTTTCTGCTGCTGCTGTCTGGTTGTGGTGGGTTTGATTTTTACGCCCTCCAGACAGAGGAGGTTGGTGGACAGCCCTTAAAGCTGCTGGACAGTGCGCATTTCAAACGCTGCCGATTCGTTTCGCTATCGGGTGGTCGAGGTCCATAAACGGGCACAGACCGATGAAATATCATCACGTACATGTGGCGGATTAAAGGGTGCTGGCTTGCTGCAGCGAGTGGCACACCGATTTCCCAACGTTCTCATTCGACCCAACCCTCCCCTCTCGCCCTGGGAAAGCCATCCCAAATTTGGGTGGGCACATGATCGCCCATTCCCTGTTTATGACACTGGGTTTGGGGGGAATGGAAAGTCATCCGGATTTCGGCAATGGAACTAATTATGGATCAAATGAAACGCGATCGTTTGGGAGCGCGCCACCGTTTTGGGTAACGACGGGATGGATGGATGGATCTTTGCCTTTGGCGTCGGTGTTTCAGGGTTTTGGGCCCCCGGCGTGGTCCGGATTTGGGAGTTGGAAAAAAAATATCGTAATTATTTTTTACTGCCCACCGGCCGATAACCAACCAACGACACCATCGCGGTTGTCTGCCCAACTAGGGACGGCAGAGGAACCCTCCGGGTCACAATTAGCGAAGCCATGGAAAACAATTGAAATAAATGTGTGATAAAAAAATGGGAAAGGCCCATGATGTTTCCCAACATTATCGCGCTCAGCATTAGTTGCTGCGTGGATTAGTCCGGTTGAAGGAAAACATTTCATTTGCTTGGGGTTAGTTCCGGGAAAGAGGTTAACGATAATGCTCGATCTCGGATGCAACAGAAAAAAGCACAGCTTTATTACAAAGTAATTGGTTTCACGGAGTTTAAATGGTTAATGCTGGCGTGGTGTAACTTGTTTTATTTATCTTATTCCTAACCCTACTTCTGCAAAGTGATCTATTATTTTATCTCGTAGTTCTTATGTAAAACAGCAGCATGCTTTCAAATGTTCGGACGAATTTAAGCGAAGCTTTTCCTCTAAACAAACACGTGTGAAAGAAAGTTTCGTGCACCAAAGAAACGCTCGTTGTATAACAACCATAGAAACACGCACTCCTTGTTCCATTCGCGGGACTGAGAGACACGTAACAAACGAAGCGGGCGGGAAAAGGGTGTGTTTTCGGTTTATTGGTTCTGCATTTCGCAGCCTCAAAGAGAGCAAAATTACTTCGTGATCTAGCTGTGCTGGTTTTTTTTCTATTGCCTTTTCCATCCAAAGCCCACCCGAGCGAACAGCCGGCTCGCGTTACAATTTTATATGCACAACAAATCATGCGCACAGAAACATTCGTAACGCGCAATTCAACGCCCACCATCGGACTAAGTGTCGGTTGTTGTTGTTGTTGTGGATGTTTTCTATTACTTTTCCACGATGCCAAACGGGAGATGGAAGGTATCAAATTCCGGCTGACGCTTTGGTGGTAGCTGCATGCTTTGAAATGGAGTTTCTTGTTGTTTTCTTCAACTCATTTAAATGAAGTGAAATTGAGTCGTGTTGCTGTTGCTGTTAATCATGAGAAAAGCTCCGTAGTAAACCTCCTGCCTGCACAACCATCCGCATGCCCGGGAGTGCAGCTTCCGCTGCGCTTTCGTTCGGGAAGTTAATCTAATTTTTTGTTTTCGTAGCCCCCGATCGAAAATTCGCCCCGACGGTGTGTTGTAGGCTGTGCTGGTCGGGTGGCTGGAAGACGACTTTCGAATATGTTGGGGGAAAAAACCTGGGAATCCTGGGAAGTGGTGAGAGGGAGCTTTTCCACTGCTCTAAAGTTCGAACGACCCAAAGATCGGAGACGCTGGTGGCGAAAGGAAGGGGAACAAAGTCAAACAACAACAAGAAGTTGCTTGTGGGAACGGAACACTTGGCAGCAGTTTCAGCATAGATTTTCCACCGTAGCGCATCGGCGTAGAAAGGCACCGGCGTTTGTTTTTCGTTGTTGAAACCCGCTAAAGCTAGTGAAACGGAAAAGATTTCCCTGGAAACGTTTCTTTTGGCCTGGTTTGCTCTGTCACCGGCTTTTGTCACACGTATTTCGATCAGGTCGGGTGATTAAAGGCACGTTGTAATTCGTTGATAATTACTTTCCCCCCGAACCCTGATAGAGATGCTTATAATGTCGAATGGTTTACCTTACTTTTACTTTCCCTTAAAAAAGGGTTTCCCCCGGAGTGTGAGACAGGCAAGTCGTGGGTGGTTTGCGTGCGTTTTAAAGTGCAATGGTACCTTGGATTGCATTTGGCTTCCTTCCGCACGGTTATAACATGTATTTTCACGAGCAACACTTCGACAGGTTTGATACCAAATGCGAGTTGCATTGAAAATGTTATATCAGAGCTGAATAAGAATTATTATTTTACGAACGTTTGACCTGTCTGGGGGTTACTTTAACACTTCAAGCCCGTGGCCAATCTCTGGACGGAAGAAATTTTCTAGCTAACTTTCTACAGATTTTCTCTCAACCCGGGGGATGCTTTCCACCGGTGTGACGTCTTCATTCACAGATTAATGAGCCCATGTGCGTCATCGAGCGCTGGCTAGTGCAATTTTCTGGGGCATTTCATCGTTTTTCCCCCAAGGCGCGCTGCTGCGATCATTGCCGATCGATCGAATGATCACCACCAATGGTAGCGTAGTGTGACGGGATTTTGATGATGGGCTTTTGTTCGTGGCTGATTGAGCACAATAATGAGCATCGGTTTGAAGGTTGGTTGGTTTATGCTGATCAAATCAATCAACGCTAATCAGTCCGCTGATTCATTGGAGAGTTTGTTTCGTTAATAAGTTGAATCATGAAGTTATTTGTTTTAATGGTTAATCGCATTTTTCAGAACAATATATGATTCACGTTTTGGTAGTTTCTTTTCCGCTCCCATATTAAAAAATTATTTTAAAATGCATTTATTTGGTTCTTGTCTTTATCTTAGTATTTCATTTCTATAATTCTAAAACTTTTGGAACCGAGCAGAATCATCCATATTCCTCATCATATTCCCGATTTATGAAAAAGAAAAACTTCCCTACGATGGTCTTCCGTGTTTCCTCGGTCTAACAGATTATGCTTCGGTTCACCGTGACATCTTCAGGAATCATCAACTCCGCAACGGAACAACTGAGCATATTTTAGACGAAACGTGACGCGAACGAATCCCGCCTCCGGCCGTACAGTTGACGAATGAGTCTTCAGTGTGTAGGCGTGTAGCATAGAAAGGCATAAAGTGCTGCGCAGAAATAGATGCGAGTTAGCTTGCGGCAGCATAAACTCCATAAACCCATGTTGTGAACGAGAATCTGGATGGATGTGTCATAAACGTCTCACGTGTGAGTGATGTTGTGCAGAAAACATGTTTTTACTGCTTTTTTGAAAACAGTTTTCTCAATTATGAACAACTTAAATGTGTCCGTGGTGTCCATGAACGAAATTTTTTGCAATCATCACCATAGGTTCGACTTGTCGACTTACATGACGGTGCCATGGTGAAAGATTGTGCCTTCCGTGATCGACCTCGGATCGCGAACGTCATCAGCAGTCGGCCATTCACCGCCAGCAGCCAAAAACATCGCTATCCAAACCGATCCCACATTCGCTATGAAATTGGCGAAAGCAACTACTATCATCTTGTGATATTCGTGTGGCGTGCGAGGGTATGTGTGTGTGCGCATATATTTATGCTTCTACATGTGTATCGTACCAATTACTTTCGCTTTATTTCCTTCTCCTCACGCGTCCAACAGCAGCACACAGCTGCCGTCGCACACCGAATTGGAAAATTAAGGAAATGAAGCGTCTAATTCGACATCAGCGGCCCGACCCCTGAGGCTAGAGCTGCAGGAAAGCCACTTGAGCGGTGCTTTTGCGGTCCACTAATTGCACTAATATAGTAGGAAGAGAGGTCCAGAAGTCGTTTCGCTTGATTAGTGTCTCACGAACAACAACTGGTTCCATTGAATTGTACTCGCCCACGCGAGACAATCCACAAGAGTGGGTTTTATGTTGTTGCGAAAACGACTTTCTATGTTGCAACGATATGTTGGGTTGAAATGAAGGCGTTTTGTTAGCTTTTTCTATTTAAATACATTGTATTACATGTTGTTTATAGACTAATGGTTTCTTTACTGGCTAGAATCTTCAATCTCTAACCATGATCAGTTGGAAAAGACAGCATACTTCAAGTGCCAAGAACATAAGATTGATGGCACTTAGATAGTCGATCAATTAGTCGGGAACAAATTGTACAATTAGTGTCATGTCGTGCAGCTTATTCGAGTCGAGGCCTCGTCGTCGCAGTATTGGGATGCATCTGTGTCGTGCTGCTGATGCAGTGAGATCGTCAGCCGGATTCCGTGCCCGGTGATCACGATGATGCAACCCCTACTCTCGCCTTCTCTCCCAATATGGGTGGAATCTTGCGCGAGTTGTGGTTATGGTGCATCCTCACAAAGATATTGCATCTTCGATTGCATAAATTTTGTCGCGTGCCGCCAACCTGGGCGATGGCGAACCGATGGCGCGCTAGTTCGTGATCAGGTAGCATTTCTCGTGATCGTATCACACCTTAATGGGAGTGGAAGTGGTTGAATAATTGTTCGCTGGTCGATAATGCTTTCCGCCCATTAATGCATAGCTTGTGACGAAACTAATGAGTTTATCCTTTGAAACACTGCTTATTGATCAAACAGAACAGGATCTTTTTGAAGATAGAGACAAAACTGTCTAACAATGTTTTGCAAAATAATCTTTCAACTATGTTGCAGATATTTTTCCTTGATTTAATCTTTGTTGCTTTCGCAAAACTTTGCTCGATAAATTCGCCTACGTTACGTCTTTGCATGCCTTTCCGTTTCGTTGTATGGCTAGAATGAAATTACAACACTTTGAAGCTTCCGTTTTGTTCGGTCTCAACTATTTCCGGCTCTGTGTACCGTTGGTGGCCTTGTTACGTTACCTTTCACCACAAACACCGGTGCGCAACCAGCGATGACATAAATTTGTCCCTTCTTTTCCACAACATCATCATCCAATAAGGTTGCACTTTTCCACCGAAAGAGCAAACTCCAGACCTGTGGACTGTGGAACTAGCAAACAACCTAGTTGCAAAGACAGATTTGGCCATTCTCAGTCGGGGTATGGTGACAGATGGATGGTGAAACAAGGCGCGCGACCGACCGGAGTGAATGACCAGAAAAGTCATCAAGCCCATTTCCCAACTTCTTCATTTTCCCACCCCACGGTGTTGTACGGTGCAGGTGAAAAGTGGTGGCGCATATGTGGCCCACACTCTCCGGCAAGATCGCAAGGCACCGATAGGGAGGGAAATATGGGTTAGCTTGGGACTGTAAATCTACTTCTCAGCACGACGACGACGTAGAAGCTCACACCGCAAGTTTCCAGGTGTGTTTTAGTTGGGATGGGATGGGTTGGGTTGGGTTGAAAAATTAATCAACTACCAACCAACACGGCAGGAGAGACAGTTGGGTAATTTTCCACAGTTTACATGGGTGTTTGTGGTGTGTGTGTGTCTCAGATCTATGAGGTGGGAGACAGGAAATGGGGCTTTTTTAGTGTTGCGAGCCCGCTTTACCTTTCACATGTACGTGCGAGTTGTGTGCGATTGGAACCTTTTCGTTCGCGGGTACTGACGGGAAATTGGAATTAGGGCGCTTGTCGCAATGGTAGACACAGTTAAGTCACTTCCTGATCACTTATTTATCAGCTTGAAATGACACTTGAGGTATTAGAAGTTTGTTCAAGTATCAACTAGAATTGATCGTCCATGTTTTAGGAACGGTTAATTTGGAAATTTTGTCTGATATTCAAATTTCCAATCAACTCTGTGTTGAACGTGTTAGTAAACGTTATAACGGTGTACGTGCGACTATCAGCACTAGACGTGAACTAATTCGATTATCGCAAGTACCGCCGTTCCATTACCGAACTCTCTAGCAAATGTCGTGTAGGTAACACCCGAAAGGAGTCAACTCGGTTGTAATAGCATAGTAGACGTCAATTTTCAATCCAATTTTGAGTGCCATTTTGTTCCCTTCGCTTGCCAACAAGTGTCGCTTACCCGATGAAGCAAAGGACATGTATTTACCGTCGTCGGTTCCTTTTTCCTAAGGTTTGCTGGTTGTTTTTCGAAGCCTTGTAAACTGGCATGCTTTTACCACATTCCCCATTGTACTACTATTACTGGGTGGATTAGGGGACCGGTTCTTTCTCCGTTTCACCAGACATAAGACGTTGAACTTTGCCATCGATATTTCGCACGATGGTGTAGGATTAGGGGGGGATGATGGCGCGTGTTGTTGTCGCCTGTCGACGAAAGTTTTAAATTCCTTTCCTCGCTCACGGGTACTTCGTTTCCTTTCTACTGCTCCTTGTTTGTCACCTGTTCGTCACATCGCGAAATCTCTCGAGCCCAAAGGGATTCCACTAACCAACCACGCTTTCAGAAAGGTGTGTGTGTAAGTTTCCTCTCGATCGTCACCGCGGGGGAAGTTTGTGATGAGTTGAAAAATCGGAAGAAAATGCATTAGCCTTTCGCTGACTTCTAAGAGTAAGGGAAAATGAGAGAGAGAGAGAGGTAGGTGATTGATTACGCCCCCGTAGGGGGACATGAAGGGGAAAGTGGATCGTGAAAATCTTGACTCATGTTGTTCCTATTTCTTTTTGCACATATGTACATGTTTTGGCGTGCCTTATCGTTTGCGATCGATTGGATTCACAGACGATGGTTCATCTTTCGTTCCGATTCGATCGATCGCTTCCGGGATCAATTTTGATCGTCGTGGTTGTGGCGCGTGTGAAAAAGTGAAATTGCATGTGCGATGCTGCTGCGTGTGCATCTTGCTGTTTTCGCCAGCGTGGAGAAATTCGCACGCCGATTTTGTGTCGATGGTCTCTTCTCAAACTTCTCATCATCAAGAAAAAAGGTTGGAATATCTCTTCCTTACCGCCAGCTAACGGTTGGAATATCTCTTCCTTCCTTCGACGCGTGGTTAGGATTGGGCACAACGTCGTGTATGGTGTGCGAAGCATAAATCTTTGATGTTGTTTCATCTGCTGCACAGCCTCCCAGAGGGGGTTATCACGCACAGAATGTGATGATTGGTGGTGCCACAACGAAATGGTTGAAGATGAGTCACCCCAGCGCTTGGGGACTCGCGATGGGTTTTTACCAGGGATTAGGAAGCGGTCATAATAAAGTGTGTTTGAGTGTGTGAGCCATTCGGTAAGGATTTGAGACACGTGTATCCGAGACCGGCGTTTTTTTTTTGTGTGTTTCCATAAATCCATTCGCTGCCACTCGAATCCGCACTCCCCCGAGAGGGAGTGATTAAGGGAAGTGGTTCCCCGTGCATGCAGTGATGCTTAAATTAGTTTAAAAATGTCATGTTTACGGCGTGTGGGCCGAACGTCAACCGTCTGCGCCCTAAAAATAGCGGCACACACCCCACTCGAGTGTGAGGGGAAAGATTAAATTAGTTCTTCCTTAAGTGGTGTTCCTCGCCGAGATGATGAGGATTGACGTTCGCCGATCGTTGTCCAAAAACTATTCCGGCCTCTCGAAGCGAAGTGCATTTTTGTCGATTGGACCGGGTGGAAAAAGAGAAAATACATACGGCACCATAATGATGCGCTCTTTTCACTGGCTATGATTGAAACGCGACAGTTTTTGATTACTGACGAGCCTGCCTTTTCCTCTTTCTCCGAAAAACCTTTCCATTATTGCTTTTTATTTTCCACTCAGTGCAAGGGAGAATGGATGGAGGAGCATTCGGCGGCTGGTTGGATTGGTTGGCGAGTAATTATGGAAAGTGATGAAATTTGTGTCAACGAGTTCATCATTGTCAAAGCTTCTCCTGAGCCTTTGACTATCTTTGGCCCGCTCCAAGGCCCGCACCAAATCGGGAATAGTGTTTAAATGCATACGGGTGTGTGAGCGTGTGTGTATGGCTTTGAATGGCGGTCGGTAAATTAATTTTACATTCATCGTTTTGCTCAACGCATTCGAGTACATTGCTGTAAAATTCCGTTGATTAATATGATTTTCAATTATTGCTTCCTCTGTCAGATTCAAAGGCGTCAATGCAAATCATACGTTTCTCTCCGGTCAATTAATAATCT
>KE524943.1:410587-468953 GCA_000441895.2 Anopheles sinensis | reverse complement strand
TCATGCACAACATCATTGCGACCTAATTTATCGCGGCTCTTCCTATTGTGCGTTGAACGTTGCGATCTTGCGGGAAAATCGCTGTCGCTTGCATCTCCAATGCACTTTTGTTTTTCAGTGTTTGCTTCTACACGCAGTACGAAAGAAGCGCGTTGCGCACGAATACAATCGACGCTGTAGGTTGCTTCGTTCGTAGCGCGGGTCGACCGAGAGCTTCGTGGCCCGCTGATGATGGAGCTTTACGACGACTACGACGGCGCACGTCTCCTTGACATACATTTTTATTTTCTGCGCGCGCCCCGCGTCTCGTACGAGGCGAGACGTCAGCCGGGCGGGCAGCAGCAGCGATGTCGGTGTTGCCGTTTTTGTTTGGTTATCCGCCCGGCTGGCTGTTTCTGGCCCGATCTTCCGAGTTGTGTACTGGCTGGCGGGGCTGGTGTGTTCGCCAAATAGGAATTTGTTGTGTTATTTTTTTTTAATTTCGCTGCTAGCATTTTGTCTGAATCATAGTGTAGTAGTGCAAGCCGCCCGATAGACAGACAGGCAGGCAAGTAGTGTTTGACGGATACACTATGGAACACCTGTGCGCAAAGTGCGTGCGCATTCTCGAGGGAATTACCACGAGATCGTCTGACATGGCTTGTTCAGCAGTTATGTGTTTGCCTTTTTGCTGTGTGTGTCTGTTTTTTTTTCTTTATAAAACTCTACCTTGTACATTTTTTCATTTTGTAAACTTTCTCCTAACAGTCTCTGATGAATAAGCAAAAACTTATGGCACACGAAAATACTTTGTATTTTTTTTTATTTTGACAACATATTCAGTCATCTTAAAACTAACAAAAAAAAACCTCATACCATTTACATGTCCTGTCGATTGGCTAGATGTTGATGTCGTCCTTAAGCTATTGCAATATGAGTTCAAGATTTATGACTTCAGCCTTCATCGTTATAAATGTAAATATTACCGTTTTTTATTTATTTCGAAAGCTATTGTATTTTATGCGTTTCCCTGTTCTAATGCATTGAAGTATACTTAACTTATTCCTTTTCATAAAGTTGTAATAAACGATCCAGACTGTAACCTCGATCGAGGCAATTATGCTGTGAACAAATCCAGGCTTGTAAATGCTGTATAATATTCCAATTTTTATTTGATGGATATTTTTAGTTGAGGATATAATTTATCGACACATTTATCAATCAGTCTATCAAGGTTATTCCACTGTCCCGTGCCATTTCCTGGCTCAGGTCCGTGGTGTTTTATTGACAGCACTCCAAAGCACAAATAAACATCGGAGGGGAGTACATTTGCATTGCCTTTTCCTAGGAAAAGTGTGCCCCATCAAAGGGCTGATACTTTTCAATTTGTGACGCCAATTAAGCAACGCCTGCTAGCCATGGTTTAATTATTATACCTTGGGTAGTTCACTGCCATCCCCGTTGCGCATTTTGTCCTTTCGCTCGTGAGTGTGCATCGACCGGAACCCTAAAGAGCTGCAACTGCATCCAGCCTCAATGCAATCCAAACGCGCTGCGGGGAGCTTTCTCTGCATCGAGGTTTTCTCTCGCCCGCCCGGTCGGGGGTGGGTGTTGGTTCCTTGGAAACAATCCGTTCCATTGATTCGTTCCTCGCCGGCTCTGACATCAACACGGCGGTGCACACAACCGACACGCTACTTGAGGACCCCCAACACGACACGACACGACGGTGGAACGGAACCAATTGGCAAAATGCATACCGAATGACGCTGTCGCTTGGGCCGATTGTTGGCCGTTGGCGATGATTTTTGCATCCAGCGGCGATTGTCACAATGGTAGGGGAAAACTTGCAGCCAGATCGACCCACGGGACGGGAGAAGGTGAGAAATGGTCGCGCGAAAAAGGAAACAGAACGAACACCTTGGAGAAGAAACAAGAAGATCGCGGAAAAGAATGAGAGCGAGGGGTTGGATGTAACGGGGGTGGGGTGTACATTTTTGTAATGGATATTTCCGTTGAGGCAGCGTAACCGATATGCAGTTTGAATTTATTTTTTGTTGACATAGTCCATTAACGTCGGTCAAAGCAAGACAAATCGGAGGGAAAACCCTGGATCTCTTAATTATCTCAATCTCCGTTTGCAGTTTTCCGATTTTCAAACGTTTCTTAGGCTCGTTTTGGCTAACGAAACTGAAGAGAATTCATTTTTACATCTCTTTTCACTCTTACTTATACTCTCGTTCACGAAAGGTGTTGTTAAGGTCGTACCGAAAGTGGCCAATTTTATGCTAAAAAGCATGTGTCATAAGCGGGCCACCTTTTGCTTGTATTCAACGACGCTGTTCTAGAGGCCACTTGGTGCTACTCTTTGTGCTAACTAAGCCAGGTTGCCCTTCGTGTAGCGGAGCCTGTCACGATGGCGTCGACAGCCAGCAAGGGAACCTACTTGACGATGGAATGATGAGATAATTGGCATATCTAATTGCTCCTGCTGTTGGCCACAACAATCGAACGAAAACAATAACAAGCAAGCCAGTGTTGGAGGCAGGAAGGAAGTGTTCCATTCGGTACACAGTGTTCTTTCCGGTACCTACCTTCCAGAAGTTTGCAGTCGAAGCTGGTTGGTTTCCAGTACGTAAGGGAAGCACTTTGTGCAGCGTTTTGGTTTTGTGAGCATTTTTCACTTTCCCATTGGTTGTCCGTCCCGGGTGGCAAAAGCATACTTCTGCTCGCGAACGTGATTAGTGTTGGTTGGTTAAGCAAGAGCAGCACTGGTTGATTATATGACGAAGGGCGCCGAAGGGAAGCTTCGTCCGTCGCACGACAATTATTCTACTCCAGTAATTGTCGCAGTACTGAGTACACAACATGACTAACTTCTACTTTACTGATTGGTTTCCATTTTATGTCGTTTATCTTAGTTGTTCTTTTAAAGTTAAATTAAACCGGTAGAAGAATCATTTTTTCCCTTTTATTTCTCCTTGGTGTTACAAAACTGTGTTTGCATAACTTTTCACAACTCGTTATGAATCAGATTAGTTTCTTAGCGTAACATTCCGACTTCTTGTTTGGCTTCCAATCAATCAGCGCGAATGTGGCCTGTTCGAACATACCTAATTACACGGTTCGATCATTATGGGGAACGGCAGCTTTTTCCAAGTGTCAGCGGAAAAACTTTGTTTCTGTTCTAGTTTCACCTGCTTGTTGCCTTTTTCTTATTGCCGAGCAGCCCAAGTAGGAAGCAATGGCACAAACCGGAACCGCGCGCCGGATGACGGTCGAGTCCCCGGGAACCGATCGAGTGCAATCGGTCGGTATTTGTGCGCACGCGTGTGTGTGTGTGTGTCGGTATGCTGCTGCTATTGCTTCATCTTTTTCCTTCGCTACCGCTGAAGCAGAAGAAATTAATTGCTTGCCGTGATGTGGCAGTTTTACTTCTATCGTCTTCGCGCAGCAACCTTTCGTCGGCTGGTGTTGTTTGTCGTCCCTGCGTCTTTGTTCGACGCTCGGGATGAGAGCGGTGCTTGTAATTTCTAATTAGGTGAAATACCAGCGCCCGGTAATGGAACAGAGTAAGTTTAGGCGAAAGACGGCAGTAGTGCACCGGTAAGCTTCAGCTTATGTCGAGCGCTCCCTTTTTCAGCCGCGAGGTTTGTCGATTTATCGTAGCAGAAGTGATTGTTGCACAAATTGAGCAAAGACAAACATCAGGTCGAACGTCTTAGGAAATTGTGCTTCGTTTTCTGCGATTGTTTGTGTTGTAATTGATGCAAGTTGAAATTTTGCATTAAATCATTTCGAATTCGCTTTAAAGAATTTCTTTCCTCAAGTTCCAATCATGGGACTTTTTAAATATTATTTTGAATTCGCATAGACCTGTTTTGCATCACTTTTGTTTTAATTAAAAATGTATGGTATGCTCGGTTTCTTGGCTCCAAAGTTGGAACTACTGTCAGTAGTGTCAAAAAGAAAATTTAAACTCATCAATGACATTTCTTATTTGTACGAATTGAAACTAAATATTTACAGAAGACATTTTGACGAATTTAAAGGATATGCTGGTTAATAAACTGGAAAAAGTAACCAAACCAAACAGCATTTAAATTTAATTTTATTTATTTCCTTTCCATGAGTTCGTTTAGTTTGTTGCATCCTCCTTCCGGAAAGGGTTGATTAGCGCATAAAAAGTTGTTAAAATCCCCTCTTAAACCGGCACACACTGTTTAGTACAAGCACATTCGCTTTAACGTACCAATCGCTTCATCTTGTCTGCATGAGCGGCCTTTTAAAGACCCTGGTTAGTGCTTTTCGCAAAGATACCATCTCGGGCGCGTCATCTGAGCAGAGAATCATCTAATGATTTAAGTTACTTCTTCTTTTCGTTTTTTTTTTCAGTTGCTTTTCAACCTTCTTATCCTCAATGCAACTTTCCGGGCGGTATTTCGTGACGCCGTTTTACGATTGCACTCGTGAAACCCATTATTTTTATGGCTTCCACTGTGGAAAGCAGAAAAATACTTATTTGGTGCCTAAGGTTTCGGTTTTGCCAGCAGTTTCGTGCCAAAATTGGAGTTGCATTTATCCTTCCGGCAAACAATGTGTGTTTTTTTTTTCCTACTATCGGAGCTTTTAAAGCGTCCAAGTTTGGCTCAAATAAGGGTAGGAGTGAGCTTAAAGGAGGTAGGTCTTCCTGAAAGACATAGGCCCGGTGTTTTAAAATACATACCAATTTGAAGTTGAACTTGGAAATAATTTGCACTAAAATGTTTTAGAAATTTATATTATTTTCTTAATTCAAAAATGAAAATTGATGTTTCCAAAAAAAGGAGTTTCTGAAAGAGCATACATTTCCACACATTGTCGGACCATTCTCCATAGTTGACTGTCCCATCGCTGAATTGGTGTAGATAACAACATCGATAGATTTGAGTCCTGTCTCAGGTTGGCTCGAGCGAGATAAGCCCACTCCGACTACGGAGCAGGTAGCAGACCAATTTGTTGGATCCCTTTTTTGCCGGTTGTCAAATTTGTTGCCTGCATGTTTCCAATCCGTCTGGTAGGTCGCACATCGCGCTAGGAAAGGCCGCAAGAGGGACCGACGGAGTGAGCCGTTTCACCGCTATCGAGTTTCCGCATCTTCCGAAGGTTCACCTGAGACGCCGCTATTTAGTGTTTTCTTCTTGCCGTTTGTCGACGCTGTTGGGCTCGATTTCTGGCAACATATCAGCGCAACGCTAGAGATAGTTTCGTGCCCGTCAACCCCGACCCGGTGGCTGTGAATCCCGTGCGACAGATGGCCGGCGAAGACACGATGCACCATACCTTGCCGCGTTGGCAGACACGATCTCCCAGAGGTGGTCAGTCCGGAGATTGAAGTTGCTTTCCATCGCTAGCGATTGATTCGATTGCATACTTTGTTGCAGTCTTGTATCGAGTGTCCTGATGGGTTTCCTTTTTTCGCCCTTTGTTTACACAGAATCTTTCCATTTTCCTCCGTTCGGTTACGATCGATCGGTCTCCATTGTGTCTGGAAATTGGACAACACGAAAAATAAAAAAAAGACGGAAACAAGGACTTGCGTCAATCTGTAGGCCTACCAGGTTAGGATCAACAATCTAGCAGACGAAACAAATTGTACAAGTTGGAAGAAACTTGTACCAAAAGTTCCTTGTACTGTACTTGTACATTTTGATAGTTATTTTGCTTATTATCAATAATTCAATGTTGGATAAACGTTCCCGTTGTCTTAAAAATCTATAGTTTAATAGAATGTAAAGATATTTGAACATTTTAGTTCACGAAAAATATTGGAAATTTTATTTTTCAAACAACAATCTGCAATTTTTTGTATTAATGCCTTCCGGTTTTGAAACTGCATCTATCTCCACCACCTGACCAAACTCACTTTGCACATGACCTCCCAACTGTGGAGCATATGACATACTGGCTAGATGGCAGATACCTGTTCCTAGTTCTGTTGCTATCAGCATACTTTCGTGTGCTTTCGCCAAGAGGAGTGTGTCTGTTTGTGTATCTCCATCGTTCGAGTGCCAACGATTGCAGTTTCCCCTGGCAGTAGCGCCTCAAAGAATGCACGGTCCCGTTAACGCGGTCGGTGGAAGTAGGTATGTTTGTAAAAATAGCACTTTATCTCCAAAACATTCTCCACCGTCGTTCTTTTTTTTTGTATGCACACATACACAACAGTGCGTTGTGCAGCAATGTTTAGTTTCGGTGCACATTCCGCAAGAACATCCGAGATAAATCGCGCTGAGTGGAGCGTTATGATGTATTCTACTTTTGACGAAGGTTTTCCACTACCTTCGAGTTGTGCTGTTGCTTTTCCTTTTGGGGGAAACGAAAGAAAGGGACAGTGGTGAAGTGTTGATAGTTGATGGTGGTGAGGAGACAGTTATTTCTTTTTTCCTCATTTGTTGCATAAGTTACTTGGGGAGTTTATAAAAGAGAGCTTTATGACATAATAATTTTGAAATTGTTTGCGAGCAATATTGTCCCTAACAAGGACAGGAAAATGGAAAACGGTCTTGGGGTTTAAATTAAAAAAATGAAATATGCCACGTGCTTCAAAACATAACTGTAATAAGCCAACAACTCATATCGTATGGCTTGAAACGCACACGTGCCGTTATTTGTTCGGCTAGCTCGAGAAGTGAATTCTTCGGCACAACTGGGTTTTCTGTGTTCGCTAATATTTATGCTCCATTATGCCACTCGCGACAAGCTTCCGCTTAAAATTACTGGTTGGTGTTGGTAATATTCGCCTCATGTTATTTTTTCCATGCTCCTAAAACAGCTTTTCTATCAGACCCGTGCGTGCAATCCATTCCTCTAATCCAACTTATTTTTCCGTGGACTTTCTTACGATTTGATGGAGCCACTTTCCATGAGGTAACAATATGTTTCACCTTCCATTTTTTTTTTTTATGATAGCCAACATCAACCATCACCAAAACATGAACACCGACTCATCGACTTCCAGCTGTTGGTAACTGACGTCTCGCACGTTTCGGTGCGTCTGTATCTGCCCTGTATCTTTCTTCTTCTCTCTGAACTCACGAAGTTAGATGAAAGCAAAGTTGAAGTTGCTTTTCCTAAATACCCCGATAGTGTATGTTATTTTCTTGCGCCATACCGTCAGGTTCGTAATGGGGGCTTTAAAACACGTACTTTGTTCGGAAGCTAGATACCACAAAGTATCTACTGTATGCGCCGCGTTTGTGGTTTCCGTTGACACGTGCGTTCAACTGTAGAAGTGGGAAAATGGTCGTTCGTAGAAACCATAAATGATTTTGAACCATTTTGTAACAAGTCCTTGCATGGCTTACTTCGAGAGATTTAAGCATTTGTTCTGCGTTCAAATCCTTGAAATAAATTGTTGGTAGAAGGAGTTATAATTATTCTTGTTTTCAAAAACACCTTTAACCAGTGAAAGCCATTTTATCGTATTTTATTTTCCCTTTTTAAAAAAGTGTCGTAACTATTGTCTCATCATTTCCTTTTCTTTTATGAGCTAATGAGACAAACTCGAATACTTATTAGTATTCAATGAAGACACAAATGCTTAATTGCTCCTTCGTGTCTGTTCTTCTACAAATATTTCTTTTCCTTACAATCATCCGCCCTGGAAGAAAGCATATGACCATTTTGCAATTAATAGCATGCACTTTCTTCTCTCTTCTACCACCTTCTTGTGTCCGAAATGGCTACAAATCAACTTAGAAACGTTGAATTGAATTCCAAATTCGTCGGTTGATCTACTGCATCGTTGATTCGCGCTCGAGCAAAAGCTCGTCTCGTCGATGCACACGCAAGCCCCGAACGAGATATGAATAAACTATTCTCGGTGGCCTAATCTCTTCTGCTTACAAACTCACACATCCCCATGATGACGATCGCGATGTAAAACTCGGACTTCTTCCTGCCTTCCATCGGTCGTTCCTTCGGGCTCGGTTGGCTCTCTGGCCCACATTTGCGCGGAATCTTTTGCATTTGCCTGGCACCGGTTTCAGTTCTTCTATCCACCTTCTTGCAGTACAATAACGCGTGCGCGCGGGGAAGCTGTCGATGTGTGTACACGTCAGCTGTAATGAAAAAGCATAACCCGCTGGTGTTGCAGTTACCGCTCCCGCCGCCCGGACTGCTTCTGGATCGAGGCGGGCTCGATCATGCTGTGAATTGAAATTTTTTAATTTGCCAACAATCGCAAACGCGCCCCATCGGCTTCGGGGGACAGCAAGGAGGAGTATGATCCCGGGGGGTGTCGGGGGCAATATGTTAATGCTCCAAACAAGCTAACTAGCAACTACCAGCAAGCAACTGCAGGAACTAGCGTGGTGGTGATGCGAAGGTGAAAGAGGAAAGCCTGATGGAATCCGTTATTTTATATGGCCGAGCCAGCCAGAAATAGCAGCAGAAGCATCTAAATAGCTAGAGTGTGGCTGTAAAAAAAGGCTATAAAGTAGGCATCCTCGAAGTAAAATGTATGTGTCTTTCTATTCTTTCTACACAGCAATGCTTTCTATGGTCAGTGAAGTACAAAATTAGGGTTCAATAATTTCGAGAACGGTTCTTTGGTTTTTGATTGTTTCGAATTTTAAAATTATAACAAATGTTACTTTTTAAAGACCGTTTATTTTATCTGTTGTTTTGTTTTCATTTTATTTTATTTGCTGTTTTGTTTTTGATTTATTTTAATTGTTGTTTTGTTTGTCATTCATTTGTTGTTTTATTTTTTTTATTTTATTTGTTGTTTAATTTTCTTTCTTTTCATTTTGTTGTGTTTATTACTTTATTATCTTCTTTTTACGAATGCAAGAATATCGTTACGCATCAAAACTGAACATTTTGTTTAAAATTTTATTGATACATTAGATGAATTATTCATCAGTTTTATCTCTTACGTATAACTAATCCGTCATATAACTGCAACGCAGTAACGTTCCCCGGCCTTTACACGTACGGTTCTGTGGAAGAGAAACAGTTAAAACAAATTCTTCCAAAGCCCAATTGCGTACGATTTGCATCCCATTTGCAGCATCCCGGGCCGGCAGCAAAACTAATGTTGTTTAATTTCCTAAAATAAGCCGTAGAACGACGACGTAACCGGCGAACGACGGGTACCGTTAAATCCTCAGCAACAACCACTACACGTCTTACCGCGCCTCCGGAAGCATCTTAACTCCCGCTGCGAAGGAAAAGGTGTGATGGGAACCGTGTGGAGCTGCTTGGGAAGACCAACGGAGAAATGGCACACCTTAGGGGAGGGTAGCGGGTAGCGAAAGGAAGAATGATGAAAGTGGGGTGAGGGGGAAATAAAACAAAAAAACTCCTCTCACAGAACGGTTATGTTTCAATTTCTATCAATCGAGTGCAAGTGCATCGCGAGTGAGTGTGAGTTTGGGAAGGCACACACTGGGAAAGGAAGAAAATAAATAAATAAAACCGTAACGCCAGAAGCCAACTGCGCCTCCGTTGCTTGCGTATGTGTGCACCTTGGATTGGTGCAATGGGGGTTGAGGCTGAAACAAGACATATTGGATTATCTGTTCTACGTATGCAGGCGCGCTCGCGCCATTCGCCGTGTAGTTTAATAATGCGCATACATTAAAACCAATTAATTAAAGGAACCACAGCAGCAAACAGCTGAGAGAAGAGAAATCTTGGAGTTTCCCTCAAGGGAGGGAACGGTTTGCCTTTGATGCGCCTGCAGCGCTAGCCCGAGGTGTACGCCACGGTGTACCGTTTTACGAGGCCCAGCAATTGCAGGTGCACGCACCTACGGAGCTTTATGGAGATGTGCGCTGTCGTGGGAAGATACGGGCGGTTCAGAAAGATAACTTTTCCTGGGAGCAGATTGATTCCGCCCAGGCACGCTAGTTTCTTGTGGCAACTTCTTCTTCCACTAAAGTATCATCTTTTGATATCGAAATGTATGTTTTCTTATAGTCGACTTATGTTTTCAAAGATTAAAATAGAAGAATAAACCCTATTTTAAAGTTTCACAGTTTCATATGAACATGTTTTTATTAAATTTGTTAATTTTACTGAAGAATAAATATCACTTCCACACAAAAATTTCATAAGTAGCATAATACCTTGTTGAAGGGCCGCAGACATTTCCAGGCTCGCCTGGCGTGCAATTCCGTACGGCGTGCAAACGTGCCTACTTCAAACTGGAACTGAAGTCGTAATTTTATCCAACATTTGAGTTGATATAAATGAATGTAAGTTAGAAGATTTTAATTTTTAAATCCTGAAGATAGTTGGATCGATTTTCTATACGCATGTTTGGAGGATGTAGTCAAACACTCTGGCTGGTATCCAGTAAAAGTTTGAAACTCAGAAAAATTGGAAAACTTTATGTTAATAAATGAGTTTTATTAAACCGTCTTTGCACTTCATACTGGTTCTATAAGTGTTTCACGTTGTACAGACGCAAAACAACTTCTGATGGCACATTCCTGTCGGGTGGTGCCCGTAAAATGGTAATCTTAAACACTCCACCCTGTCGGGCGGTTTGGGCTGCAAGCAAGTGCAGGCGGGCATGCCTTGGCGTACACACGTTTGCCGCTTTATATCTTTCACACTACACCTCGCGACTTAACGGAGGTTGTTGTCGTTGTGTTTTGTCGATGCAATTTGCATTTGTCATGTTTGCGTGTCCGACAGCACACGGGGCATGTTCTCCCGGGCGTTGTGCAGAGTGAAGAATCGCTTGCCACAAGCGGCGCTGGACCGACCATCACCATTATCACCGGGGTGATCTTCATTATCATTAGCAAACGGAAACCTCTCCCTCTCTCTCATTCGCTCTCCCTTTCCGTCATTTCAGCGGAAGACGGTTTTCCGTGGCTCCCGCGTTTGAGAGGCTCATTCGCGGATCCACGATCGATGATCGGCGATGGGGATATACCTCGAACGAGTGCCAACGTACACCACCACAACAACGACACGCGAGAAAACCAGTTTCTTCTTTTGTGGGCCATCCGTTTCTTAGACGTTCGATCGGCTCGCGGGGTCGGCCTGCCCTGAAGGAACTTGTTTTCTTTTTCGTTTTACATTGCATTGCTTCAGAGACACCAACTCGAACCGAAAAGCTCGTCCGACGTTGCGTTGATGTGTGTGTGTGTGTGTTTTAGTGCATTGATTGGTCACCCATCGATCGCTGGACCGTGAAAATTGTTCGCCCGAGAGCTCTCTCCGGAAACCCCCGATGCTGTTGTATATCGCATCAAGTGGGCAACCAAGTGGCGGCCCCACTGAGAGACAAACTCACAAGGCAACCGAGCGTACATCATGATGCAACAATATATATAGACGTGCGCTTCTTATCCTCGTGATGGAGGCGCCACTCGCCAGCCAAAAGAATCGCTCTAGCCGCAGAAGAACGGTTTGTGCAACAGCAGCAGCATTATGTGCGTGCGGCGAAGTGTTTGCGGCAGCAGTTCTCGATGCTCAATCACGTCGCAATCATGCCGTAAATTATCACGAATCGTACCGAGGCGACCTTTACGAGTGTAATGGTTTCTCGGTAGCGCTTACGTTGTCGTCAGCACTTTTTTTCCCCTCTCGATCTGGAAATCTTACGCAGAGGAAAGGATGCTGGTGAACTGTCAAGCCAATTGCTGCGATTAACTGCTGTGGATTTGATTGATTGACATGAAATATATTGCTTATCTATGGGCAGAAATGTGACTTTTTGAAGCTAGAGACATTTTTGCTTATGTTTTCTTATCCTCTGTGTATACTTTTACTCTTTTACTTCCCTTAGCTTCAGTTTGATCAAAATTATACTTATCAAATGATCGTTTTCTCTTTTTTATCGTTTCAGGTAAGCGGCCACACATGTGTTTTATACATTTCAACATGACTACAACTAGGCGTCTCCATTTGTTCATCCTCAAGGCATCCTTGGATCGAAATATCTAACTTTTATTGTCTTCTGGGTTTGTATTGATATCCTGAGTTGCTGATTACTTACCCAATAAGTAGAAGATATGAGTAATGAGTTCCCTAATTAAGCAAATAATAAGGTGTGACGTAATGAGTCCCTGATAATGATAATGAGTAACTCTATATGGATTGGTTATTTGGATAAATTGACTTATGGGCTTTCGTGTTACTATACACACAATTAAATGCCACGGCGTTTTTAATATTTTGGTTTTAGGAACGAGAAGCAAGTAATGTCGATTACCTTGTCGATTTCTTTTCAGTAAATCAACTTATTATATTTTATCTATTTAGTTCTAATTCATTGTACATTAAACAATGATGAATCTATCAGTACAAATGATATTCTTCAGTTGTATTGACCGAAAGAAGTTCCTTCTCCTCACCGGAATACGCTTCCTTCCCTTGACTGCCTATATTGATCCTGTCTCCACACATCTAAACTAAGGAAAATGGGTTAAAAGAAACCCATCGGTCAACGGGATGTTTTTTTTCGCTTTTAGGTTTAGGCGACTGTGTATTGTTCCGTGAGATTATCTGCCCGTTTCCACCAAAAATATCCACTAACATCATATTAGCAGGTAATCGTCGTTAAAAAAATGCCTTTACCTTCAATATAATGGCTGAGCGAGCCGTGTTTGGGGCCGCACCGAGCCAGAGCCGGGTCCGAAGTGCGCCGCAAACGTTCGTTGTCGTTGTGTGGCGCGGCGGCCCACGAAGCACAGCAGCACACAGCCAAAGGCGCGTTCTCGAAAACGGGCACAGGGTCAGAACGAAAACAACGGTCGCTCAGGGCCACCGCTAGCCACTCACGGTATGCTGCGCCATGACTTCTCCATACCAGGAACGCGAGCGCCGCGAAACATTAAAGCTTTCTCGCTCGCTCTTCGGCGCTCTTTCTCTCTGTTCCCTTTGTGTTGGGCGCACACAAAATGGAGGTGATAGGAAGGTGGGGATAGCGAAAAGCTCGTTCGAGCTCGACCTGCTTGGGGAGCTGGTTTTTTTTGTTTTGTTCGTTTGGGGCGGATGTCTCTCACGCACTCACGGCCGATCTGTGATCGGTGCAGCTCCTTCGCACAAGTGGCTGTCAGATTGTGCCGTCCCGTTTCGACGGTGAGCCCCACGAGAGGAGTTTTTTCCTGGTGAGGAAGAAGGGAGGGTGTTCGGGGGATCCGCACTCACGGTCGTCGGTACACTGCGCATCCCGCAACGATTCAGTTCGAGTTTGCCTTTCGTACGAAACGGTCCTAGTGCCACGTTTGTTTCCCGTGCGTCGCAATATCGCGAAATTTCTCGATTCTATCTCGTGTATTGGTGGTTTTTGTGTGATCTGTCAGTCCGCCTCCGTTGAGGGAAGGTAAAGCAAAGCGGAAGAAGAGAAGACCGTCTCAGAAACAAATAAAGAAAAAAGAGCTGTAAGTGAGATCACGCGAGAACCGCTGGGACGCTGTGAAAATCTTGGCGTTTCCACGGAGCCGGTGTTTGTGCGTGTGTGTGTGTGTGTGTGACTGTGCCGGTGAGGTATTCTGTGCACTTTTGTCTCGCTTTCTCTCTTTTTCTGCCGATATTTTTCAATGTTCATTCCGGTCGAATTTGGGGTGGAAAAGGAACAACCAGAAGGTTTTGGCCAGCGTGTGTTGCGGTTTCTATCGATTTGTGGTATTTTCCACTTCTATTGATCTATATACCACTTTAGTACGTCGGGGGATAGAGCAATTTCCCTGTTTAGAACGTGCAAGATGAATTAACATGCAAAAGGACTCTAGTCCTACTAGAAAACTAAACTGTGGCGATTGTGTCTCTCACTCGAAAACACTGAGTGTCTGTGATCGTTCTCCTGTCGATAGTGTATTTTTGATCGTTGGGTGAGCTGTGTGATTCTTTCATCAAACATCAAACCGCACAGTGACGGAAGTGACAGCAGCAGCTTTGCTGGTTGGTATTCTCCAACTGGCCAGAACTACGCAGCACCATCAACAACATTTTTGCAGAATCGCACACCAAGCCAGTCGATCCGGCCTGCACCGGTGCACCGTCGTGGCAAAAGCGAAGCCCACGTAGTGGTGGTAGTATTCGCGACTAGCCTGCACTGCCTCGTCCCATTCGTCCCGTGGGGCTCCCCGCGTGTCCGGTTGCATATTTGTTGCCCTTCCCCATCGAACTTCGCGAATCGCTGCGGGAACGATCGATCGCGTTCGAAGCAGCGATGTGTTGCCCTGTTGCGGTTCTCTGTCGCCATTGCGTAATCGCGAAACGGCACGACAACGGGCCGAATGACTGTTGGCACTATTGGTGTCTGTGCACACGGGCTACACAATCAAATAAAACTGACCGCCTAGACGACTAGGTCGTTGAGTTTGTTTGTTTTTCGGTCGAGAGTGTCGAGAGCGGAAGAAGCATTCATCCCCCCCGAGGGCTGACTGATAACGGAGACAGACCGAGGCGAGATCCGATCGTGCCTGGAGGGAAGAAGCGCCATGGTGTGCCTGTGAAGGGCCAGAAACTCCTTTGCGAGGAAATGGCAGAGAAAAACCATCGTTTCGATGATTAATGCTGCGGTTGTGTGTGTTCGGCTGTGTGTTGAAAGATCCATCCCAATCATTGCAGGATGTGTTAGAAATGTCGGGATTGATAGATCTGGCTGTTTGTCAGTCACAGCAAATTGTCATCCACTGCACTGTTATTACGTGTCGTGTAGTGTTGGTCAAACTGTCGATTTTAAATCCACCACGAATCACCACAACATTCTCTTTGATAAGAGAAAGTAAAAGTTGGTTGTTAAAAAAGTGTGATACGACTGGAAAAACGTCACCACTAACGTTTATAAAAAGCGCTTGTTCTAGTGTGCGTCCGTGCGTAAGTGCGTGCTATGCAAGTGCATCATAATCCGCGGAAACTTCCCTTCAGCATGGTTGTGAAACATACACTATCAGTAAACTTCCACCGAACGTGCTTTCTACCGATGCATACATGTGAAAAGAAGGCGCCCATGTTTCCCATAGTGATAGTGCTATGCCCTTTTTTTTGTTGTGCTCCTGTTGGAAGTCGCTGTTTGTGTCTCTTTGTTGCCCTTTAAGCTTATCTGGGCACGAATGCGAGAGTGCGTGTGATTTGGGGATTCCTTGCTCGTCTTTCTGTTTGATGGTTTTTGTTTGTCCTGTCGATATCACACAAGAAAGATAAAACACAAGTCGGGCTGTGAATTCTAGGCTTTCCCAATACGTGTTACAAAGAAGGCCCGTGGCTTGCGTGTTTTTCTGTAATTTTGAGGCACATTTCAATGCTCCTCATGAGACCAAACCGAAGCACGGTGGTCGTTTCTGGTGACTAAAAGGCCACACTTGGCAACCCTTAGCATTGATCTCCGCGTCAAGTAGAGTGTCAAGTAGAATGACAGAATAATTCGTGAAATGAACTCATACTTCTAATGAATGACCCTCGATGGAATGCGCCGTTGCGACTTTACGATAGTGCAGATGCGGAAGTGGAAAAGTATGATAAGTTGCCTCAACTCCGGCGCCAATGTCGGTGCACAGTGGAAGTAGGGCGACCGAAACAATCCAACAAGGGAAAATCAAAACACACACAAACGCTGTTGTGCAACCTAAGAACCGACCACCTCAAATCAAAGTGCGTTGCAGTGTTCACAATTAAGTTAGAGGAAGCACAAACTCTGTGGAACCTTGAGTGGAGGAAGAAAACACACCGAATAATGGAACCGCAGCTCTATTTGAGTGCATTGTTTTGTTGCTTTTGTGTGCACCGATCGCGTGAAGAATGAAGCGAAGATGCAAGGGCGAAATCTTGCGAGAATAATTCATCCCCCAGAATAATGGGGTGGGGGGAAACAGCCGTGAGTGAGCCAGTGGTATGCAGCAAATCGAGGAACAAAAAAAAGAAGCAAGATGGCGAGTGCAGAAAGAAACGCGAAACGCCCGAAGAAGATTGTGCTTCTCTTTTCGTTTCCGCTGACGAAAGCTGCTTTCCGATCGCGATCGCGTTGACGGCGATCTTCGTGGCATTTGTGTACTTTTGCTCTGACTCTTTTTTACTCCCTCTTTTAAACGAGAGTTTTCTGCTTCCGACGCAAACCTCGCGATCTTCGGGGGCAATTGTGTGCGAAGTTTAGTTTTTTTTACCGGAATCGGAGGGCTTCTTCTAATTTTGGGAGCAAATCTCACTTAGATACATTTTGCGATTTTTGTGTACGTCTCTGTGTTTAGAAATCACTTTTCCCATTTACTGTGGAATAGTGATTCTCTTGATTTCGAATGAAAGAAGAAGTTTCACCCGAAATAATAATATGTAACAACCAAACTGGGGAATTAAAATCCGTCCTTTTTGATGTATTTGATTTATTTTAATCTTATGTTCGCTTCTATTTATTTCCTTTCGTTCTGATTCTGCCCACAGAAATCCATACTTTCTAGGGTGTCCATTGTGTTCCACCCTTGGAGCCGGTGTCCTTCCTACAATACAATCTGTGTGCGCGTGTGTTGAAGAATGATCAATTTTATGCAACCCAAATAATACTAGCCCGTAACAGAAAAATATGATGTTCACGCTAAATCTGTAACGAGTGATATACAGTGTAGGAAAAGCGAATCGACCCATCAAGAAGTTGCTCGCCTGCATTATCCTTGCACCGGTGCATCCTGAAAGGAAAAGGAGGAGGGTGTGTGTTTTTGTCTGTGTGTGCATGCGCGCGCTATGTAGATCCGTTCACCACCGCCTCCGTGTGCCTGTGTGTATGTGCGTATGCGTTCTGGTGTGCCCCCTCTCCCCAGCCAATGTGCGTGCACGTGTGCGTCCGCGCCCGTTCCGCTCCCGGTCCTGCGTGTGTGTGTGTGTGCCGGTGTACGCATGCGCGAGTGCATCCTGCTGATCCGCTCTATTTCTAGAAAAAGTGCAGTGCAAGCGGAAGAAACGCGAGTGTGATTAAATAATCTGCGCGCTCGAGAGGCCCAAAGGCCCAAAGCGACGACGCGCGCTTGGTAACGTCTTCGGTTCGGCGGTTCTGTGTCCATCGGTGTTTGTTTGTTTGCTTTTTCGGCATTCGTTCGTTTCGAGTGGATTTGTAAGACCCCGACCGTTGCGAGACGACAAGTATTCCGGAATTTCTTCGCTGGTGGATTGTTTACTTTAGTGCCTCAAAATTTGGGATTACTCGTTAGAACTGGTTGGTATTCTTTTTTTTTTCTCTCCCTCTCTCCGAGTTTATCTTCTTCTTTTCTCTTTTCTTGCCTTCCTTCCCTCTGGTTTTGCAGATGTTGTTATCCTTTTGAGGCATCGGTTTTGTTGATACCTTAATCTTGTATGCGTTCTCCAAGTAAAATTTTGATCGTCATGTTTGCAGGACAACAGTTTTCTTTAATTTTTTTTTGAGGAAAAGCGGTGATTCCTCGTTTCTGTGCCTTTTTTTCGGTACCTTTTTCCAATCGCTCGGGCATTTGTTTACAGCCAAGTTCGTGTGTTTACCCGACAGCGAGAGGCTGTGTTTGTGTTTGCTACGGTCCGTAGGCACAAACATTATCCTTTTACGACAACGTTGGTCGATCTTGTGCGTTGTGCGAAGCGATGATAAGCATTCGCTGGCTCACACGCAATGGCGAGGCATGGTGGATGTTAGGAAATTTTCTGCCGGGGGATTACAAACTTTGATCAAGCGTTTTAAACTTTTAGTTTGTGTTTTAAAAGATTTCAAGTTCAGACCATAATATCTACTTAACACTTTGACTGCTGTTTTAGTACACATTTTTAGTACAATAAGTTTTTTTAAAATAAGGTTATTAAGTTTATTGAATCAACTGTTTTCGAAAACTAAGCTAAAACTAGGCTTCCCAAAGTGTAGTTTTTAGCAATTTTTATTGCCTACTACTAAATGAATCCTCAACTAAGGAGCATTGTTACTGTCACCCACTTATTGGGTGACATAGCAGTCAACGTGTTAAAGTTAATATCTCTAGTCTTCCTAACTCTAGCCAATTTCACCACTTACAGAATTTGTATTTAAAATGCTACCCTCCATTTGTAATGTGCAGTCATCGAAGATTCTTTATTTTTAAATTTTTGATTGACTTTCCCATACATATTTTTCCCTTAGTTTTTGGTCCCTTTTGGTGTGGTATTTGAAGGAGGTTTTTTTATCCACAGCGAGCGCGATGCAGACCGGGGATGGAATTTGATTTAAACCAGCAGCACCAACTCGTGCGGATGATTGGAATTATTCCCTCTTCGTTCAAGACGTGCTCATCTTGTCTTTCGGCAGATTCGTCCTTTTCCCTCTCTTTCTCGCCCGTGCCCGTTTGGTATTTCGCCTGCATTTTCCGATCGATGCATATGGCGACTGCAGTCGCATGCACACCATCGTGGCGGCACTTTTGTAGTCTAGTTTGTATTCCATGCTGAATCTTCACGGTCCTTTGCAAAGCGTTCGTGGTTTTCCCATCGAATTCTGCAACCTAAATTAAGGGATTTAGAAGAGCCCGATTATTCATGCCATACGCCATTGCTTTCATTAATTCGTCAACCGTCTGGTGGGGGTTTTGAGATGTTCGTGATCATTAACATAAACAAAAGAACTGCTAATCGTCACTTTCCTTCCCAAGACGCAACTATTTTGATGCTCACAATATGAGTCATTTCATCTATTTGAATCTCTGTTTTGAGACTTTTCGACAGTAAACCTTCGGAACAATTTCGGCACGGAATTTAATTGCCGTTTTATCAGAAGTCGTGTGACGTAAATTCTAAAAATCACAGTGATTCTGTTCAGAAATTGTTCCATTGGAAACACGCCTACGTTTGAATGTTTCTCCTACTTGATAATTGCCCACTCTTCCATTCTTCTGGTTACATGATTGCGTTCAATAGATTCGAATCGGTTTCTTGGCTTTACACATTCTAACTTTAGCAGCAACTGATTGTAAGAACGGAACCGGACACATCCACTAAGGAGATGGAACAAGGCAAACATTCGATTTCTCTCCAAAGCTCAACTTTTCCCCAGACTGTCAGTCGCACTGCAATCGCAGCTCGAGGCGACGGACTGGTGAAATTGAGTTTCGTATGTTTCATTTCGTTTGAAGGTTACCTTGATTCGCACCAAGGCACACACACACACACTGTTGGTGCGTGATATTTCCGATGATTTGTTTGGCTCACGCGGACGTCAGCGTGTGAGAGGGTTGTTTTTTTTTTCACCTTCATTTTGCCGTTGTTGTGATAAATTAACGTAGGCTGGCGACGACAATTTGGCGTGTATATTAGCAGAAAACTTTCTCGCTTCGACCGGGCGAGAGAAGCAGCATAGGAAAAATGATGCAATTGTTTGCTGTGGTTGATTTCGAAATGGAAACGCGTCTGTTATAGCACGCTGATAGAAGAAACACAGGCGTAGGAGTTGTTGTATTTGTATTTGAATGCCTTCTAGTAGTAGTATTTTCCAAGCAAATCTTAAACGATGTAAGTTGGTTTTCTCTTTAGTTAATGTTGCTGTAAATCAATGTTTGCAAGATGGCTTAAGAAAACTTGTACACTGATTGATCCTGATGCATAATTATAGAAACAGCCGTTTCTTAAAATGTCCTCCAGAGCACTTCAGCTTTTTGCCATATACGTCTTTTTAAATGTAGCCAAAGGCACTTTGACTAGTTTACCTTCCCTCCTAGTTGTGGTAAATATCCTTCGCTGGCACCGAACATCGTTGGCTTCTGCCCAAACACAACACGGCAAGCGCAAGAAGTAATGCCAAGTCGAAGCCGGGCAAAGGAAAATTAAGTTTGCATTTTCCCTACCGCTTGCATAATCATTTGTTGTTTTTGTTTTCGCTTCCCTCCGCTTGTGTTTTGGTTCCTTTCGGAAAATAACACACGGATCATCGCGCGGGGAAAGCGAAACAATCCCGGTTTTTGCTACGACTGTGCACTAGCAGCACTTCTGTGAGAAAATGGGGAGGAAAAATGTTGTGACACTGTGGGGGAAAGCACACTGACGACGCTGGAGAAAGATATGAAAGTAGTGGCAGTTTTACGACCAAAACGTGTGCACCAAGGACTCGTCGTTACCGTTTTTTTTTCGTGCATTGAATAACGTGTCCAGAATGAAGCATTATGCTTTCGGTGGTAGTTTATATCTCATATGGGGTGGGTTTTGGGGAACAAAGCAGAAAACATCCATTTCGCTGACACCGTTCGTTTGTACGTGTGTTTGATGAACGGTTTAATTTTGCGAAGAGCGCGAAGTAAAATATTGTTCTGTTCTGTGGAGCAACATGGATCTGGACCGGAGCGTCGGTGACATAACGTGTGTGTTTTACTTTATTTAGCATGGCTCAGCGAAGAAGTGGTGTTGTGACCCCTGCTCCGGTGTGTAAGTGGAAATGGACTATGCACGCCTTTTAGAAACGGACGCAGATGGAGGTGACATTTATTAACGTGATGCAAATTTTATGCAACAACCGCATTCTTTTTCCGACCACCCCTTTTTGACTGTCTTCCTCGTCGACCGTTTCCGTTAATTGTATTGCTGATCATGTTTGTGGCCTTCCTTTCGTTAGCCACCGGGCAGTAGGGAAGATGTAAGAAACCAATCATACTGCGCAAGATGATGAACGCGGGGAAACAAAACCGGGTTTAAAGTGGGAAACTAAAGATTTAGCTCGGACGAACGGACGGACGGACAGTATTGCACCCGGGGGGAGGTTCGAACAACCCTTCTGCTCAAAGGAAGGGAGCAAATTGTTATGATGGGTCTCTTTTTATTCGTCGTCGGTTTGTATGTTTCCCGACGTGACTCGAAGCAAAAGAATGCAGTTTACAGAACGAAGCCAATCAACGGTTGCAGCGAAGAAAACCGGTCTTTCTGTTTTCCGAATGGTTGCGAACCAAGCGATTTTAACGACCGTAATGCAAATTAATGCAAAAAGCTTCCTGCGGAAGGTTGTTTTTCTCCTTTTTCACACCTTTATACCCGCTGGGCTCGACACACGCGCTGTGCAGCGAGATATTAGCAAACTCTTGTGCCGCAGGTGTGTGTGTGTGTGTGCGTGTGTGAGTTTTTCAACTGTTTGTAAATAATCTTTTGCATGTTATGTTGCACATTACGGAGGATTAAAAATAAACAATGTAATGAACTTTATTTGTTGAAACTGAAAAGAGAAAACAGAAGAGATGGGAATAGGAGCATTGGGATCCTAGCAACGTTTGCCAAATTTGTTAGAAGTTTGCAATGGGAAAATAATTGTTAGTCATGATTCAAAAATTAACCAGAGAAGTTGTGTGAAAAATGTTTAACTTTAGATATGTTTCGAACATTTTGTTTTTCTTCAATTTATACTTTACTTTAATCGGTCTTAAAAGGACATTTTTTACCTTTGTACATTTTAGTTATTAACGAAAATTTAGCTACACTTTTGAAATGTTTTACGAAAACCACCCCCCTCCCGTTTCGCTTTTCCCTTTTCCAGGTGGCTGGCGTATCAGCGACCACGGAGCGACTCACAGCTCCCCCCGCGCCTCAACCGGGCCCCTCGCCCCTTCAGCTCTTAGATGAGTCTCACATGTCAATTGCTGCGGCTGAAAATGCAGGGTAAGTGAGCAACCAATTTACGGATTCGGAAAAAGGGTCGTTTGAGAAAATCTTTTCCATCGCCCACACGATACAATGTTATTTAACGCTACACACTCACTTTAGGCCGATAGTGATTGCTTCCGGCAGATATATGGGAAACTTGCGCCCTCCCTCCGGATCCCGGTCTATCGATCAAACAAACGGACCCCGAAAAAGGCGATGGGCGATTTGGTTCGACACCCATCGAAAGGGAATGCATCATCATAAACCTGCTCGCAAACGCGAGCGAAAGAAGTGCATCAAGGTTTACCCTTCCCACCCAAAAGGGTTGGGAAAACACCGAGTTTCCTTGCGAAAAACAGTCCATCACAGTCGACTCGTTCGGGATACAAAGTGTTGGTGGAAATTGAACGACATGTTGCACACACAATTCCCATCAGGATCAATTTATCCAATTCCGGCCGGCAATCGGGTTTGCCTAGCGGTAGCGGAGAGTGTTTTGTGGCGCGGATTAGATCAACAAGAACGATTAGATTAATCCGTTTCGTTCACGAGCAAGAACGGTCGAGGGATGGATATGAAATTATAGGTAGTTGCATACGGGGAGCTGCAGGTTCATTTTCACCATTGCGCTTCTGTTGTTTGCGCCTCGAATCGATTTGCTGCCCCCAACCTCCCACATTCGTTACGTTGTACGACGGGTTGTGATCGCAAATCGGTTTATGGATCCGGGCGTCAATACCCATCAAGTATGGTTGTACGCTTGCTAACGCTTTTCCTAGGATGCTTCGGGTAAGCCTGTGAAAAGTGCTGTCAGTGCAACACACCCACCAACACCTCCAACCCGGACAGCTGACGGTATCGGTTTCACCCCCCGAGTGAATCGATTCGAAGATGACGCCATCATGCGCATTTCCATTGCGTTGTGCTGCAGAATGGTGCAAATGTATGTTTATGTTCTCTTCTTTTTTCTTCCCACTTTGGTCGAACACTGTCTGCAGTGGGGCACATTATGTGAGTATTAATTTAATTCCGGTAGACAAGGGAACACGCTGTGTATTTGTCAACGATTGGACACGAGACGCCTCCGTCGGCTGACGATGGTTCGGCGTTGATTCGGTGTCATCCTGTTTCAAGATGGGAATCTATTGTGCCGCTGGATTACGAGTGATCTGATCGAGGCGCAACAAAGAGGCACCCCTCCCAGGGGCCGTCCCACCAACCTTCCGTAAACAGTATTGAGTCACATGCAAACTATTTATCGAAGCAAATTTGTCGTTGCAACCAGGACAAACAACCGGTGGGCGTTCGCTCGACGGGGAAGATTGGTTTCTTTCTTTGTCGCATGATGCACACTTGCATCCCCGGTGCATCTTTTACCGACCGTCGTTGGTGGAGAAGGGCACACACATGCACATGCGGTGATGTGTGTCGGGTCCGTCAGCCGAACAACAACCAAACCAATCAACCCCCGAAGCGGCCGAGAGTGAACGATAATTGAGTTGAGGCAGGTCATCCTCAAACATAAATTGATTTGTTGGCATTTATTGTTAGCAAATACACACACGAACACGACGGACCGTTTGTGTGTGTGTGTGAGCGATGGGCTGTGATGGTGTTTTCTTCCTCGCCATCATCATCATCATTTATTAGTTTTATAGTCGACGCTTGGAAAATGGCGAGGTGTATTTTATTAGTTTTGCATACACATCGGAACGAGAAATGGGTGTGAGGGGAGGTCGTACTTTCGTACCTTTATGCTGCTGGTTTACGTCTTGCGTTCGAGCGCTAGTTCATCTGTGCAGCACTTTGTTAAGCTGCTGGTGGACAATCCCGTTAGAAATACCTAAACGTTTTACCTAGGCGAAAGGTAAAATTATTCTTCAAACGAATAAGAAAACACTTCATTTTGCTTCTTTTCAAACGATATTTTGTGTAAATACTGATTAATATTCTTTAACTCGCATAATTCACATTAACACGTTCCGTACCGCGTCACCCAAAAATGGGTGACGGCAACAATGCCCATCAGCCCTTTACACTTACATATTAGTTGACTTATGTAACAAAAGACTATAAAAATAGCTGAAAAGTACCCTTTGGGAAGCCTAGTTTTTGCTTAGTTTAAAAAATCGTTGGTTCAATAAATTTGATAAACTAATTTCGTCAAAAATGATTGTACTAAAAATCTGTACTAAAAACGCTTGGTACGCAACGTGTTAATGGGAAATTGCCAATTTGAGACGTAATATTTATCAATTGTTTAAAAGTAGCTGATGGCATTTTTTCCTTTGTTACTTTGACAAATTCTATATCCAAAGGGCTCAACAGTTGCCTCAAAAACCGAAAAATATAACATTCGTTATTCAAGTTAAAACAGTTGTAAAATGTTTTTAAACTACAAACTGAAATGTATGGATTTTTTAACACGTTGACTGCCGCGTCAGCCACATATTGGCTGACGGCATTTTAGAACAAGTCACGAAACTCACTGGTATTGCACTAATGTAGAGGTAGGTTGTAATATTTTTAAAAATAAGCCATAAGGAAGCTTAATCTATTTTTTGAAGGTGTAAAAACTAATCTTGGCATTTGTTTAATAACTAAATTTTAAGAAAAATGACTGTACTAAAAAGTGTTCTAAAAACGCTTGAAAGTAAACGTGTTAACACGCTTAATCTTTGTAGTATGTCTCCAAAATTGTACTAAACAATGGATGTGAAATTGATATAATACGTTGACTATCATGGTCGTCCATAAGTGCCCATAAATGTCTGAAACTTCGACAAAAATCTAATGTAATATTAAAAACTTATTCTTTGGAATCCGCGCGGCGATTAAATTCGGCGATTTAAAACATTTAAGTACAAATTTAATCAAAAACGATTGTACTAAAAAAGTGTGCAAAACACGCTTGCCAGTCAACGTGTAATACAGAAAAGTGTTCAAAAGATCCATTTAATCCAATCCAATAAATTAAAAATTGTTTGGCGATATTGCCCCGATTGAATAATATCGCTCCGATTGAATGATAATTTTCGTTAAAAAATATTTTGCATTATAAAGTGCAACACCAGCTGCGAATGGTTCACTTTTCCGTCTCTTGAACCACCTAGGGATGTACCTGGTGGCACAGAAATGTCCACACTATTTGCGTAGATGGTTTGCGCCGGATGCGTCCGTTGTCGGGGAGAGTTGAGTTTGAGGTGGTAGTTAAACAGAACGTTGCGTGTGTTTCCCAGTGTGGCGTCCCAAAAATTACCACGATGGCACGTCGCCCGAAATCGGTAGATCGAAAGGCCCCCCCAACAGCTGCTTCTGTTGATTCAAGTTGCCTTAAAAAAAAAAGGGAGGTTGTGTTTTTCCTTCCATCGGTGGCTTACTTTGTCGCGTAGCATATGAATGCCGTCCCGCGGGGGAAGAAGTGCTTTTGCGCCGACGACAGCAACTTTTTTTCCATCATGTGGTTTGTGAAAGAACACCGTGTACATGGATGTGCCCTGCGTTCGCTTGGGTTAATTATAGTTTTATTAAGTTTGTTATCAGCTTTATTGGGTTTTAATCTTACGCTGGATGAGGGTTTGCAATCGACGGGTAATAATCGAATCTGTTGTAGATAAGCTCTCTCTGTGTACATCGATGGCATGAAGAGAATGGTAAAAAAAAGAAGACGTCAATCCGATTAAGCGTAATAATTTTCTTATGTGCTTTATAAATCTCCAAGAAACAAAAAACTGCGGATGGCTTCCGCCGGTGGTAACTCATAAACCGAAGGCAGAGCATAGAGCAGGCCTTCCCTGAGGTGGTGATGCCTAACTACCGTTAGGTCGCCAGTGCGCTATTGGAAAAATGAAGATGAAGGCGATGCCATCGTGTTCTGCGGCCGTCAAGCAAAGCAAGTAGTTTAACTTTACCGTGGTTGGCACAAAACCCCGACCACATTCGCGTTTCTTCTTCTGCCACCCGCCAAAGGCTGAAGCAACCCTCCCCCCGAAGACACCATAATCCGGGTGTCGTCTCCGTTGGTTGCCCCGGAAATGGAGCCTATCTCCGTTGCGCGATCGCGCGTTCGCTCTGGTGTTGGGTTTTATTGTTCGTTTATTTCCCTCCTCTTCGACACAGGCCAGGGGTTGTTTCATTTATTGGAGCTGCCTCTTTCAAGTCGACTGATGTTACAACTAACAGAACATAGGCATTTCTGTCCAGTGGACAGCGAATATATTATTTAAAGTTTTTCCTTGTTTTTTTCGTTTCTATCGACACATTCATCTAGTCGTACGATCACTTTATGTCACAGAAGTGTAAATTAGAAGATTTTTCCGGTCCGTATCGGCCTAGTGGTTGAAAGGAAACGAGATGATCATCACAGCGTGATATAGTTTCAAAGATAGTAGATTAAAAAAATAGCTCAATCAAAGATTTCCATTTGTAGAAATAGATTTCGTTTTTTTTTCTTTGTTTTGTCATGTCCAATTTAATACACTTGTCAATGCCATTCTTGGCTCTTCCCCGTTTCCAATTCCAAGCTCTTTCCGGCACCGTTCAGACAATTTGCTTTGGATGATCCTTCTGTCGCATGCCTCTTATTTTTTTTTAATGGTTGTTCATTTCGCTTGCGGGCAACAGACCAAGGCGTTTGCCGTCGATTTAAAACGGCATGGAGGCTGAAGATGTAAATGTTTAATTACACGCAATCATGTCGGCAAGCGAATGTCGACGTGGCGCGTCGCCAGTGTCGCCTTCTCGCCAGAACTTCTCGAACCGGGACACGGCGATCATCATCTCGCCATCATCATTGTCATAATCGCACACACACACACACACACACACACACACACGCCAGTCAAGGAAAAGCAAACGGAAATATCAAATGGCAAGTGAAACAAGTTGGTCGGCTCGTCGGCTTCGGCATGCTTTTCAAGTTGGTGAGCGTAAGACACCCGTAATCCGTGCCCGAAGTACCATTTTATTACGCACCGTGGTTGACAAACCAACCCCCCCTTGGGGTGTAGGGAAGATGGTTGGGCAGTGAAGCAATTATTTCGTCATTGGGCTTGATTAAACCGTAGACAGTTTCGCGCGACAAAAGTTCATCGCAGATTAGTGCACGAGAGCAGCGCGACACGCACGTCGAAGTGACGATTGGTTCTGTCGGTCACTCACGTCGGACGTGCTGAGCTGCGGATGCATTATTTGTCCTGCTGCACACCACTCGGTTGATGCGCTCGATGACATGTGTCACAATATTTGACAGCTTATTATAGATTTGTTGTGCTCATGTCTTTCTGTCTTCCTTTTTATTGGCATCTGATTTATGGTCAATTTTACATCAAGAACTACGGGCGGCTCGTTAACAACGTTAAGACGAATGAAGATGGCCCTAGAGAACTGGATAAGCTTGAATGGTTTATCATTTCTGTTAGTTTTGTTATTTTTTATGGTTATATATTTGTGACCTTTTGTGTTTGTTTACAAATTCGTCGAATAAATTATTGCACTTCACAAACAAGGTGAAGTTTAAATGTTCTTTTATTTTTGAGAACGTCTTTCGATCGTATTATCTTAATAGTGAGATAAAGTATGTGATGCTAGAGAGAAGCATAACAGTTACGACACCGAACAATGGTTTGCGCAAAGGTTAACATGTCCTCCAAGTGTCGAAATTACAAGGAAGCGAAAGAAAAGCACACACCAACCGAGAAACAGGCCTCGCTGGGAGACGGTTACATCAAGTCGAAAAGTGCTGCCCACGACAGAGCGATGGTGCACATCGCCGGATGATGAAAGTAAGTGAATCATAACCGACGTAAGCTGCCCACAAACACCACGTGCCCAGCGGCCAGAATGGAAAAGGCGGCTTTCTTTTCCATGCCTCCGCCGTCTCTGGGAAACGTTCTTTCTCGTAGAGAATGTTTGTGTGTATGTGCAAAGGTATTATGGTTGTCAGTTTCCGTTTTGCAGGCTTTGGGATGGATGGACAGCATTTTTCCATCCAGCCGTTATTGCCAGCTCGTGGTTTTCCGCGCACCACCACCTTTGGGAAGGAGGAATGGAGCAGAACCGGGGGCTGCAAAGGGGGGGGAAAAAAAGTTTTGGCAACCCGCGCGGCAAACGGCGGTGTGCTGATGGCGACTGGTGTCTTCGCCTGTTTGTTGCATGCCCTGTGCTTGGACTTAGGATGCCCTGCTGGCGAACGAAAGTTTCCTCCGTTCGGCGTCGGCTCGGGTTGTAGTCTGGAAAACCACTCGGAGCGGGTTTTAGTAGATAGTGGTGGTGTGTGTATTTGTGTGCATCATGTTGCTACGCAAGCACTTTTCGATTTCAGAATGCCGCCTGTGGCCTTCCTTTCTGCTCTGGCAGAATGTTATGTAAACGCTGATGAATATTGAAGCAAATTATGAGAAAGGTTATTTGTTCAAATAACTGCCGCATGATAAGTATTTTTTTGCTCTGGAATAAGAAATGGGTTTTATTTTTAGGCCCTGGAATGGTAACGGTCCAAGAAATTGCTAATTTTCCTCTAATGGTCTTCAAATGTTCTAGAAAATTATCCTATGGCCTTTCCCTAAAAACCCGTTAAAGTTTTCAACGATGTGTTCGAAATCGAACACCTTCACTGTTTCGTACAATTTGAGCGAATGAAAACTGATATCGATTACATGCAGCTTTTAGCGGATTTTCCTTCTACTTAGCATTTAATACAGGCTGATTTTCAATGTTGTTGTACAAACCCCCCACCGGTAACAAACTAGTAACAAATCCATCGGTATCAAAAAACCAGCTAGAGGCTCTGGAAAGGACAATGACAATAATAAAAGATGATGGCAACCGTCATGGCCGTGTGCGTGACATTATAATAAAAGCATGACTGTTCACTAATGCAACGGATCGATGCAATTTTAACATTCCCTGCAACCTCTGAAGTACCGTAACCGCACTTTCTTCTGCTCATTTTTGTTCCACCGCTTTGTCGAGGTCATCGGTCCGTGTGTACTGTAAAGCAGCTTTCGGATATTGATTTTAGATGGTTGTACTTACCATTCACCAAGGTTTTGGTTGCCCTGTTCAGTTTGCAGGATAGGGAAAAGGGATTATTGAACATGTTTTACCGTTTCTCAAACTGTTGCAAAGATTCGTTGGTTATCGATTCGTAGGATTTTTGTTTTAAGTATATCAATCGTCTTATTCGGTTGCATATGCATGCTTTCTAGTTCCACATTATGATGAATCTGTTTTTTCCAGGCACATCTTGTTTAGTTTTGTTCCAGGCACATCTAATGTCCGTTTGCACAATTCTAACTAACTACTGTCTTGCCTTGAGTTGTTACTTTCCTTGCTTCTAATTCTCTTACAAAATCTACCAAAGATGATCATTTTTCACTTTTTTTGTTTTCATATGTCTTGCATATCGCGAGCCCAACAACTCTCGCTCAAATCCTACATGCATTCCCCATGTTTGGCTGCGCTTCAGTTCCGTTGCCCATTCGTTTCGTTATTTTCTATTTCTTTTGCCTCTCCTATTTCTATCGTCTGCGTGAGATTTGATGTTGTTTTTTGTTTTTGTTTAGCATTTCTGTGATAAACCTCTTGTCTTCGTGTTTTCGCGTTTTGTTATCGAAGCGGAAAACCCGTCGTGAGTGAGTGTTGAAGATGAAACAGATTGAACATCTGCAGCGTCGCCTTAAGACCCAGGCATAGCCAAGAAATTACCTCTTTCTTTTGAACTCTTTGAATATTCTCGGTATAAAAATTTTAAATTGTTTTTAGAAACAATACGTTTGTAAGGTTGTCTGTCTTCAACTTCTAGTTTTGTGTTTAGTACTGTATTGTACAGTTTTTTTTATAACTTGCACTTAAAATTTTACTTTAATTAAACATTTAAAAAGCATTTATTTGGATCAAAACTGTTACTAATAATAATTTTGTAAAATTTTTACTTTGTTTGTTCGATGACTGTTTAATACTTTTGCACCTTCCAAACGCATGAGAGCTTACCTTAACATTTTCCGTTGCTATTTGCACTCGAAGCTCGACTGCTACCCGTTTGCGAATCTCTTCGCGGTTTGTTTCGTGTTACAGATTACTGTTATTTGCGTTTATACCAGCTTGCCATCATCTTCGCTAATTGATCATGAGCTCTTGTATAGCTCGGTCTTTTTGTCTTGTTTTTCGCTTTACTTTTCAAAGCTTTCAAGGCGTTGCTTTCCGTTTTTCCTTTCGTGCACGCTTGGCAGAACCACTTAAGTGAAATCCATCCACACTTGAGCCGTGGCTGTGGTTTTTCTCGTCATTCGAACGCCTTCAAAATTTGCTCCTTTATGTTTCTGCGCGAAACCGAACGTCTTGTGAAGGTGGGGGTGGTTGATGATGGCGGGGGCAGTGTGGTGCCTGACCACCGCCGCTAAACCGCATCCAAACTGTCAAGATGTTTCAGAGTGAGCTTTTTACGGTATTGACTTTTCGCCGTCGCTAATTATCAAATTATGATTAGCGCGTTTTTAATCGTGCACATACTTTTACTCCTCCAAAGCATTGCGCTTCGGAGGGTTCGTATGGAGGGCTTTCGTGGTAACTTTCACAGCACTGGCACTCTCGGTGGCTGTTGGTTTTAAACTGTGCAAACCACTTTCATCTGTTTGCCCAATAATTCATGCGAATACTACTCTCCGACGGCCTCCGCTGCCTTGCGATAATCGATTGTCGCTGGCGGAGAAATGTCGAGAGGCAGCGGCAGAAAAAAAAGTCCCTTAGCAACACACTATGGGAGGATATCGCGCTTGGTTTGATTGTGCTCCGGCTCCGGACCGATGGGCTCCCTGGGGCGGGAAAGTGCTGCTCATGTGCAGTAAAATTTACTCCTCTTCTGGAAACTCCCGGTTTGGATGGAACGTTATAATAAAGAGGCACCTCAGCGGACTGTGCTGTTTCTAGGCAGTCAAAAGCTCCTGAGATCATTTTCCACCTAATTTTCCACTTTTCTCCCCGGTACCCATCTTCCTCGGTGTACGTGTGCGTGTGGATGATGGGACGGGAACCGGGAAGAACTTTTCTCGAGCGCTTTCTCCGAGCAGAGCAACTGAACGAGCACGAAGATTTCGGAAGGTCTGATAGTTTGGTGCGGCCTGAGGCCTCGTGTAATTATACGCATCATTGGCTGGTGTCAATTATCGGTAATTAAAATTTATGTTCAACCTTTTTTTCTACCACTTGTCTTTTGGAAACTGTGCACGTCGAAGGCCCGCATCTTAATTTACTGCTCGGGCGGTGTTAATGTGCGGCGGCAAATGCTTCATTTTAATTTTAAGTTTGCCTTCGACGTTCGCTAGGCTGTCATTCCTCCGAACTATGCCCGAGGATGGGTTGGTAAGATTTAGAGCAATGGTGAGCAGTACGCTTGGTTGAGAGTAGGACAATGTGCACAACTAATACCACATCAGGGCGTGGCAGGTTTAATTTATAAACTCATTATTTAATATAGTCGCTTGCTTACAAATTGATTATCAATTTCCAAAAGTTAAAAGACGCACATTTTTATTTAAACTGTCACGATTTTTAAAACATTGTTGGGTATTTGGTTTTGAAATTTAAAACTAATTTTCACTTATATTCATAATGTTAGAATTTATGGTATTTGGAAGAAACACCACTTCTTTTATCGGTGCAATATTTTCCTTCATCTCCGCCTTCTTGAGAAGTTTATTGAACGTGATTGGCACATAAAAAATAACCTCCCCCGCCTTGCAAGGATGGATGAATAGCAGATTGTATCCTAGGGTTTCCTGCTTGGGGTGCTGTTTGCTACCGGATGTGATTGAGTTTTTCCGCCGTTGCTGCAGTCTGTCTACTACAGGTATTGCGAACGCGCGTGATGAGAAAAATAAGGTGTGTGACGATGGATGCGAGAACGTCGCCGCCAATCATGGGTGACAGTTTTGACGAGGTCTTCCCGGGGCAAATTGATTTTCCATTCTGCGCGTTTCTAGGTGTTACGATGTTATGAGATTTTCCTTCATTTTATTTTATTTTTTTGTGGCCAAACATAAATGCTTTCATTGAACATATTCTTTTGTGTCGAACCGTTTCTAGGTGTTGTTCAAAATATTGTCTACAAAAGAGGTAACTAAAGGGTGTTCTTTCGCGGTTATTTGATCAATTGTTACTTGTATTTTCAGCCAGATAAATCCCTATTGTAAGGTGGTTGGTAAAAAGCCATAACTCTCCTATTTTGATGGCATCATACAATAAAACCTCTGAATCATCTATTGATTTTTTTGTCGTATTCTGTTCGAATTAGAACCTATACTGTTCAAAATCAGGAAAAACCTCAAACTGCACTTGATTTGCGTTAAGATCAAGCTATAAAACACTGCCATCGGTGGAGTATCTGAGACAAAATGGAATTAACCACCTCTTCGCACCAGTTCCTGCAACCAACGTCTCAGCCACAACACCGCACGTTTTCGGTTTTTGGAACTCGAAAAATCTGTTTTCCAGCAATCAACCGAGCAACGCCAGGCCAGAAGGCAGAACGACCTGCTCCTGCGGCGGACAGATAGCGAGAGTTCAAGAGAGATGAAAGAGTGAAACATGAGACGAAAATTGAAACGAATGACTGACTTTAACTAATTATAATTGTGTTTTATGATGTGGTACGCTGACATTTTTATGTGCTTTTAAACGCTTGCTCCGGCGCTGAAGCAGGGAGCGATGTGTTTATTTCCCTACTCCGCGAAGCATCTGGCCCAGCTGGAGCATATCTCTTCTGGGATTCCCTTTGCGCGTGTGCGCGTGTGGACGCGTTCGGTCGTGAGAGTGGCTTAGTTCGAGACGTCAGTCGTCTTTTCGCCCATCATCATCATCATCATCATCATCATCATCATCGTCGCATGCCCAGCGCACCCCATGGGAAGGGCACGCACAGAAACCCACACATACAGGCACACATACGCGGCCAGAACCGTACCGCCCATGGCGCCGCTTTTTGTTTCCGGTTGTTTTTTTTTTATCTTTTCCCTGCTCCTACTTCGCCACTGATGATGCCACTAGGCTTATGTTGTCAAACGAGAAGTTACGCATGAGGCTTCGCCGCCGGCTCCTCTGGATACCGTCGTGCGCTGACTGTCCGCGGGGTCCGGTGGGTGTCCGGTGGGTAGCTGGCTTTTTTCGGCGATGGGTAACATTTTCATTAAAGCGAAAATTATTAATAATTGAGGCTGCTGCCGGGTTTTGTGTTGTTGTCGTGGGCATTTTATTTGCAAGGAACATTACGCCAAGTTTGGCTGCGGCGGAGCCTTAAGTTATGTGCAATCGGAGGTGTTGTAATTAGTGCTGTAATTTCATTATAATTAATGGATCTATGATGTTGATGCACAGTTTCATTTATCAACAATTAATGTGGGACGTTTGATTTTATTAGATACCATTGCCAAAATTATGTATAAAATGCCCCAAAACAATAAACACTGGTTTTTGGTACGATGTTTAAGATTAATTAGTTTACTGTTTCTAATCTCCTACAACAGCATTAAACTGGAAAATGAAATCTTACCTTATGTTAGCTTTTAGCAGTTTGTTCGAAAAAAGTTGGATGGATCAAATGAAACCTGCCCACCGAATGTCAAACCTCCCACGAACGTTATCATCGAAGAGTGTAAACTTCAAGTAAACTATGCCAGTCGCGCACTTCTTCTCCTTCATCATCAGAAGTTGCTCTCTGGTTGACCACGAACCTTATCGGTTTTTTGAGTTGAAGATAAGAAATAGCTAATCTCCAACCGTTCCGTACGCTACAGCGCATTCAAATCATGCACGCCTCGAGGAGGGAATGGATGATTGCATAGAACTTTTTCCCTTTGAGGGAGAATCGTGGCCTTTTTCCACTAAGTGCACTGGAGCCATTAATTTGACTGAATTGGACCGATCGTGACTCGAAGCGTACGTTATGTAATGGATGACCAGATTTTAACCACTTATAACGTATGTATGGTTTCATGATCATTTATGTACTAAATAAGATGTGCTTAAGGAAACACCGATCTTTCTCTCACTTTTATCATATAGATAAATCTTTAGGGAAAAGAGAAATAACTACGACCTGTTCGATGAACACATCAAAAACATCAGTCGGTTAAAGAGGATGTCGTGCCAAAAATGACTGCTACAGTGAGCATCACGTGAACCACGACGTGTTTACGGTTTGATCACCCAGTCATGTTCGGTATTTATGGGTGTAAAATGGTGTGCGACGATACCCCCCTTCCGACATTGAACATATGCGCGCGCACTGGTGTGTGGTTTATTTTGCATACATCTCTCTCGCGGAGAGCAGAGCGAAGAACATCTCCTACAACATACGCGCAACCGCAATCTGTTTTCGCAACCATCGGCGCAATCCTATCATCAATGTGGTTTATTGTTAAACCTGTTGTGTTTCAATGCTGCCAGTTTATGTCAACACTTTTTGCGGTTGTGATATTTTTCTAAAGACTTTAGCGATGAATTATTTCTATACTTAATGGTGCTAGTTGAATGTTTCATTTTTCTTTTACATTTTTCTTGTTTTTGTAAGCATATTGAAAAGGCATTTGTGCTAATTCATTTGCTTTGCCATCTCTTTTGCTTGAAAACTTTAAGATTTTCCTTAAAAAAAATGTAATAATTTTTAAATAAAAAACATAAATGATGTCTATATTTTCTTTTTTTGATTGAATGGGCGGAAAACATAACAAATCGGAAAATTCAACCTCCCTGCCTTATTATGCGCCGTGCACCGTTTATTCGCAGTTCGCATCCGAACCTCGCTAAAGCAACCTTAAGCTGCATCGTGCATTTCCCCTCCCTTACCATCCTCTTCCTCCGCTTCTCAACGATCTCGGCGATCTCACTGGCTGTGTGTGTGTATACGAACCAGCATCAGCCAGCATCACCACCACGACCAACAGCCGTGCGAACCCTGGATCCGATTCGAGTGATTGGTTAATCAGGTCAATGTTGTAACATTGAACGAAAACGAAATTTATGTACGCGCGCCCGTTTGACTGTCTGTCGCTTCGTGCTCACGCTGTCCCACTCGATTTCTATACGCCTTTCCGTTTTCGTGATCATCCCAACTGTATCAAACCAACTCGTTTCTTTCGCTTCTTGGGAAAGACTGTCAATTTTGAGCAAAAAAGATGCAACAAACCGAATTATGTTCACTTTTCTTTTATAAGTTTCTGAATTCTAATTTGACTGACTTAGATTGACGGCAATGCAAAATAGTACAATCTTTTAAGCAGTTAATCTTTATACTTTACCCTCCATATTTTTTTTTTTGCAGACTCCGTAGAACCTTATTAATTATTAGGTCCGCAAATAAGTAACGGCCGTTTTGAAATCGATGGGACCACTGTGGACTAGTGGCGCGATTTTGATGTTTACAAACGTCATAAACCAAGCTCGGGAATGACATTATCAAACTGTGTAAACAGATTAGTGATTATTTCGCGCGGGTAAAAGTTACTGGTTGTTGAAAATGTCTGATTTTGTGCCGGAAAAGCGCCATATGCGGGAGGTGTTGCTCTTTTTGTTTCGGGCGAAGAAAACGGCAGCCGAAGCGCATCGAGAGCTTTCGAATGTTTACGGCGATGCTGCTTTAAGCGAAACAAGGTGTCGGGATTGGTTTCGACGCTTTCGAAGCGTTGATTTCGCCGTGGAGGATACTCAACGTGAAGGAAGGCCCAAAACGTTCGCAGACGAAGAATTGACGGCTTTACTGGAGGAAAATCACTGTCAAACGCAAGAAGAGCTTGCAGCCGTGCTTGGTGTAACTCGTCAGGCCATATCATCACGGCTGAAGGCGTTAGGCATGATACAGAAGGAGGGCAAATGGATACCACACGAGTTGAAGCCGCGGGACATCGAACGCAGACTCGTCATGTGTGAACTGCTGGTCCAGCGGCACAACAGAAAGGGGTTCCTGCACAGAATCGTGACGGGAGACGAGAAGTGGATTTTGTTCAGCAATCCCAAGCGCAAAAAATCATGGGGATCCCCCGGTCATACCCCAACATCATCAGCTCGGCCGAACATCCATAGCTCGAAAGTTATGCTGAGTATTTGGTGGGACCAGCTCGGTGTCATCTACTACGAACTTCTTAAACCGGGAGAAACAATCACTGCTGAACGCTACCGGAAGCAATTGATGAGTTTAAGCCAAGCACTGCGTGAAAAACGATCAGAATACTCATCACGCCACGACAAAGTTATTCTGCTGCATGACAATGCTCGGCCACATGTTGCGCAACCTGTAAAAAACTACCTCAATGCCATCAAATGGGATGTTTTACCGCACCCGCCGTATTCACCGGATCTGGCACCATCGGATTTCCATCTGTTCCGATCCATGGCACATGGATTGGCTAACCAGCAATTCTTCTCCTATGAAGAGGTCCAGAATTGGTTGGAAACCTGGATTGCGTCGAAAAACGAATCATTTTTCAGAAAAGGAATCCGCGAATTACCCGAAAGGTGGAAGAAAGTGTTAAATAATAATGGCCAATACTTTGATTGACCCTATTTCCACAAATAAAAATGCCACGAGTAAAATAAACTTATGAAAAACGGCCGTTTTTTATTTGCGCACCTAATATTAAAATTGTAGATTCAAAAGTGTTTGATCAGCTACAGTCTGTCTTGAATAAATATATTAGAACGTTAATACTTCGCATTGTATAATTGTTTTGTTTTAAAATCTTGTTATTTATGGTTAGAATGTGCTAAATTTAGAAACTATTCTTTTACTATCAATTTAAGAGGAAACAAGAATTGAAACCATTCTAGATAAGCGTCTACCGCAGTTCCAGCGTTATTGTTCAGTTGGTTCCATGCGAGCCGTCAAACACCCAAGGTTTGATTTAAAGCTCATCTAGTGGCACACTGCTTCGTAAAGTTATCGCCATTTATTTGTTTTTGTTTTGCTGCATGTTTCCCGCACTGGGCATCACATCAATTAAAGCGAGACTGATAGCCTGCGGAGAGTGGCAAGATTGGGAGTGATACATGGATGGCTGATTTTAGATGACCATTAATTACTTTCAAACCGAACGACCTATTGATTTACGACCGGCGTGTTAAGTGTGTGTTATGTTTTATGTTGGCTGCTGCACCGCCGCCGCCCGCAGCATCGGCTCGTGTCGCTGAGAGATTGCATCGCTCCGAAAAGCGGTCGCCCGAGGGAGGTGAAAATGCATTCGGTCAACTGGTGTGTGTGTGTGTGTGGTCTAGCCAGTTTTATTTGCAACTTTATCACCTCCGTTTGACGGTGGAGTTTTTGTTCGGGAAGGCGATTTATTATTTTGCGCCGTTGTTTGCTGACGATGATTTAAGTTAAACTCACGCAGCCCGATGTGATGGCGACTGATTTACTGCGCTTATCATGTTTGTTTTGTTGTGTAAGCAACAATAATGAACCCATAGGATCGAAGGAACGGTACCAATTTAGCTCTTCCTTTCGGGTTGGCGGAGAGGGGGATATGTTTTGAAAGTAAACCACGTGGAAAAAGGGATTTTTCGCACCGCAAGAAAAATCACACCGTTCGGGTAAAGGATCCCACCTGGGAGGAGGAATAAATTACTCGGCCCGTGATTGCAACTCGATCCCTCCACACGGTAACGTTTGGCTCGCCATCGACGCTTTCCTTGCACAAAATGTAACCTAACGAAGCACAGTGGCAATTTTACAATTAATTAGAAAAGATACCGAAGGGTCCGGTGGAAGCCACTAGGGAAGGTTACATTTTGCCCTTCTCATCCGGTACCATTAGACATAAATAATTGTGCCCACAGTTTATTACACTTTTAGTCTTTATGTGACAGTTAACTACACTCCTATTGGGCAGCGTTCACTGTAATGCTTTTGCTGCTGTATTGCCATTTGTTTTTTCGTCACCATGGGGGATTGAGACCCGTTGGTTTTCTCAACGACCGACCGATAAATGGATTGTTTTCTAATTTTGGACAACCCCTATTTTGGGAGTTGGTTCTTAGCCTGTGAAATTAATTGTCATATTAAATGAACATGCACCGATCGAATGGAACCATTTATTACTCATCATGTGGTAGAAAGTAGGAAAAACAAATAACAATTTCCATTCTTTGAACGAGCCTTGAGTCACTTTCGCAGTAAAACGGCTTAGAAGGACGATCTGAGTAACCAAACAGTTACAAGAACGAAATTAAAGTGTACCTACGATGGAAAACCTTAGCGTCGCTTCGTGTGTGTTTTTCCATGGACACGACAATTCGAAGAACTAGTCGCGGTATGTTTTGCTTTCGTGATGTCGAAGAAATGCTGAGTTTACAAAATAGTGTCCATGATGGCCAATGGTGGACGTAGAACGTAAAGCGGTTTATATGAGCCGTTAACGTTGGATAATAAATAAATAACATATTAATATCAGTAAAGCTCTATATTATATTTTTTAAACCACCCGATTTTGGTTGTTTTCCAACGTCTGAACAATTTCCTAATGGTGTTAATTATAAATAACGTTATGTTCTTTCGATAATGGTTGAACGGTTATTATTGATTTAATCATAAAATATTCTTATTAAAAATTGCCTAGCGTGGGAATTCAAATTTCGAACATGCTTCTTCTATTAAAATCCCCGTGCTACAAGCTTGAGCCCTAGCCCGCTATTCCGATGTCAAATAATTCTAAAATAATGCTGAGCTTTCCCTCGTGGTCTGTGCTAGCTTCCAATTCGTGCTTGATTTGATGTGCTGCACTGCACACTGTTCGGTTCCGTTTGTCGAGCCGGATTATCGAAGATTGATACCCGGAGGTGTTCGGTTCGTCCGGCGGCGTTCTTCCACGTCGACCGAAGTCCATTCGATCGAGCCTCAAACAGCCAACGACGATGTTGGTCGGCCGGGCGATGGTGCTGGCGCCTAAAGCCAATGTTGTTCGATCGATAAGAAAAAAAAATCGAATCGCGCCAGCATAAAGGGAGTTAGCGAAGGGAGGAATGAGACGGAGAGTGTGCTGTACTTTGTAGCAGCCCAGTCGGTCGAACGGTCGAATCGAAACAATCGATGGACTCGCCTCTCGGGGAGAAGAAGATGGAAGGCAAGCGCTTACTGGCTCGGGTCCGGCCGAAAAGCACAACATTATGTTCTCTTCCGAGCGTCTCTAATTGCTGCGGATGATTTGCACTTTCTGTTGCCAGCATTATTGCCGCTGACCATCCACCACCATCACCAACCATCGCAACCATCAGCACCACCACAGTCAGCATCGGCGGCCATTAGTTTCTGCAATCATCGCGCACCACCGCGCGCGGCGTTGAGTTGTTAGAAAAGCAGCATAACGGCAGTGTCCAGAGCCCGGGGACTCCACAGGGTGAGGGTGTGTGCGAGCGAAACACTGCCAGCCCGCACCGGTAACTGTGATTTTGTGCCAAGGTGGAAGCTAGCGATAGGAAAACCATTTGTTCGATTCTGTTCGACGGAGTTTCGATTGTTTCCGACGAGTGGTGATTTTAAGGAACGGAATGTTCAATTTGAGTTTGCTTGTTGTGCGCGCCATCAAGAAGGAAACGGTGAGGAACTGTGAATGCCTTCCCATCGCACACAACTTCATACAAGTTGCCGGTGGAACTCGTAGGCTGTTCAAATTTTTAAACTTTGAAAAGCTTATGATTATTTTTAATAATAGACACAGATTCAGTTATATCTTGCTTTATTATTTTGCTTTGAAACACTCTTCTTCATAGGATTCCAACTCTATAGTATTTTTTATAGTTTCATTGTTTTATCTTTTTTGTTGCTGTATAACTGAGGACTTTCGATGAAATTTAAGGTCAAAATTTTGATATTTGTATTTTTATCATTTCGGGATACATGAGTAGAGCAATTTAAATCGTAATCCGAAGAATATCTTTGATATCTTTTTCCAAGTATTTGTAAAAGTTTTCTAGTTTTGGTGTAAGAATCGTATGAAACCAAGTTAGAAGAAAATAAAAGAGACTCAATCCCGTTCGGTAGAGAATGAAGTCATGTCGTAGAAGACTCGATCTGCTGAACATGACATTAACACGTTGACTACCAAGAGTTTTTAGCACACTTTTTAGTACAATTATTTTTGATTGAAAATGTATTTATAAATGTATAAATTTGTATGTTTATAAATGTATAAAACTGATGTATTTCGACATCCAAGCAAGGTCTTAGAATGCCAAAGAATGAGTTTTTAACACTACCATAGAATTCTCATTGCATTTTCTTTTATTTATGGGACAAACACTTTTTAGAACTAATGACAGCTGGCTATACAAAATGACAGCTATGGAAGTTAACGTGTTAAGGTGTTATTTTCCGTTTCCGTTTAAATTGATAAATAAAAAAATAAATTTTGTTATATTGTTTTAAACGAAGCTTCTTGAAATGGAAAAAATTGTGCCAGTAGCGTGTCATTTTCTTTTATTACCGTGTTTAATTTTGTTTGATACAGTTTGACCATGATCCTTGAAACACTATCTGATGCTTTTCTTTTGGGTGGGATGTGACGACGAGAGCCCCACGGTGACACACCGTGCAATCCAAAAACCCCTTCCCCGTGGCCATGCAACAAACTGTAAAAGTAATCAATTTTAACAGCTATTACGTGTACGGCACCAACCCTCGCAACTCGCAACCCGGATCGCTCGACAGTAGTCTTTGTTGTCTCTAAACCACGCCAACAGGTTGGTACGGTTCCGACTGGCATCGAAACCGATCTAAACTGGGAGAAAAGGATGTCTCGGTGCTTTGCGTGGGTGGGGGCAGGAGAGAAACACGCTTACATACCAACACGGCAAGGAGGAACTTTTTTCCATAATTTTGCTTTAATCCTTGAAAGTTTCCGAGTTGGGGACCGAAATTCCTCCCGGATCGGGACGATGAATGGTCAAAAGGGGAGGAGGGTGTGTAGGGGGGAAAAAAAGGGAAAGAAAACATAGTTTTTCCGGCGACGACCGAAGACACCCTACTGTCAGCCAACCAGTCGAGGTTAGTTGGGTTATGGTGGTTCGGTTGCTCCGGGAGAAGTCAGACAGAAGTGGGCAACAAAGCAACATGCAACAAGGCGTCCAAAACGCTAGCGCGCACCCATACAATTTCCCGAAGGCTGCCGGAGGAGTAGTCGTGTGAAAATGCGGTGGAGCGCGCGCGGTCGGGGGAAAATTAAAAATCGATAAGGAACCCCTTGGTGGTAGGATTTTTTTTTTTTTGGGAAAAAACTTCTTTTTCGGGTTTTAATTTATTTATGTTTCCAACCGCTTTGTGGAAGTACCAGCGAAAAAGTTTAAGTGAATGTGAACATAACTTAAATTAAACGAGTCCTTTGGTGTAAAAGTCGTGTAGATAAATCAGCCCAGAGTTTGGCAGCTCCGTTTTGCAGCACCCGAAAACCCACTTCGCCCGACAAGGATTTTCATTTACCGGCGGAACGCGCAGACACCGAGTCTGCACCATGCCGGGGAAAACTTTTTCCGACATGAAAATGCATACAAGACACAACAAAAAAAAAGCGCAGTGCAAGTGTACCTTCACTTCCTGGCAGGGAAGGTGAGGTTGAAGGAAGCTTTGCCGTGTTGGACGGTGGTTTTCGAGCTGGAGCACTGGTGTTGGTTGTTCGATGTCGATATGAAGAGCTCCGTTCAGTGCAAGGCAGGGAAGGGCACGGTGACGAAAGAAAGAAAATAATGAAACACTCCCCGACGATGGGAAAGGTCATGTTTCGATGTTGTCGATATCTGTTGGCGTTTCATGTTTTTCCTCTGTTTTGTAAATACATATATATTGCACTTGCACCACATCTGCCGGCCGTCTGCTGGGTGTTGGTGAAGTTTTTCCTTGTTCCGCTGTTCCGTGTCGAGCCATGTTCGGCTGGAAAATTATTATAGAGTACCATGCTGTATGGTTGGATATGGATGGGAATTCCTTTATGTGCCCCAGAGAGAACCAAAGAATTGCGATGTATTCGTTCGAATAAGCATGTTTCATCTGAAATATGTAACCACACCTATCAGTACACTACACAGTAAGATAAATTAGAGCCAATCAGGGTAGATGCTAAAAATGACATAATGTCCCCAACTCAGGCAAAGTATCGGGTTTGGGGTCTGTAGCGCAAGCCACCGTCTAGACGGGGATGGAAAAAATATCGAACGGTCGTTCGTTCTCCGCTTCGTCGATCCTTTTCGGCTACCATTTTGCGATGCGGACACTCACCACCGAGCGAGTGTTCCCGATTATTTTTCCAGGTTCTGGTACGAATCTCTCCTGGTATTGTCCGAGGGCATGACCATTAAAGAGAAGGTATTAATCAAACAATGTTTGTGGAGTTTGTACATGAATCCGAAAAGAACTCGAGGCACTTTAGTCAACATTGATTGCATTTGGTTATTTTGTATATAAGAAATGATCTTCCAAATAATTTTGAATCGATTGAATCTACTTGAAAAATTAAAACCACAGATATTGGGTTACAATAAAGTTTAAAAACTACAAGTTAGTTCCAACGACTTACTTAGAAGTAACCAAAATGAGATGGCATAAGTCTAGTGGTTTGGCCTTGCGTGATAAATATGATTGTTAGGAAAAATTATCTGCGTCTGGAACCCCATGAGTTCCATTTCCAACCAGAAGTTCCGGCAAATGCTGAGCAGAGCGGAAAAAGAACCCACCTAAAGCTCGCCCCCTTCTCAATAGCAAAAGCTTCACCGAATGCGAACGCATGAGTGCCCTGAACGGAGCAACGCAAGTCTGCCTCCCTGCGGATGGCGGATCATGGGCCCCCTCGACCCCCTGTCCCCTACCACCACCGTAACCTTCAATCGGCCGTCATTTTCCTGACACTTCACTCGACCGACGCCGAACGGAACCGCGAGCGTGAGTTTTAGTTTTGTTATTGTTGATGTTTGCAGTTGATGGCTGCAAGTAAAACAATATCATATGGCGAACGACGACGCGGATGAGACGGCGGAATGTGATGGCGAGGAGGGGGGAGGGTTTGAAAGGGGGTGTTGAGGAAGAGAGTGGGAAAATGACGGGTGTCCCCGTGGTGTTACCGGTGTGTCCGGTGCAGACACCATAGCAGACATAGTCGATCTGACGCGTTGTGCGCACACACTCCCACTTCAAGCCGGGCGCAAATCAGCATCATCCCTTGCTCCCTCTAGAGCGATATCAACCCTTGCGTCTTACTCGTTCGTCCTTCGCCGGTCTTGGTTGTTATTACCTTTGCGGTGGGAGCTGAAGTTTTCAATCGTCCAGCACTTGATGCTATTACATTGCGTGACGTCACCGTTTTGATTCTTCGGAGATAATCAGTTGAAAAATAAATTCTTCATGCATTCCATTTTTTTTAATTGTAAATGAAGTTTTACTTCAGAATTCTATTTTATAATCTTTCAGTACGATTAATAGAATGTCAATACAAAATAGAGCTTATTTTTGGTTAATTTTTATAAGGATCATATTTGGAATGCTCCTTTAATGGACTTCTGCTCCTTTGAATTATTGATTAACCAATCGTTTCTTATCATACTAATAACATACATTTTCTTTTTCGTTTTAGGTATGTACGCGTTACACATATTTTGATGATGTGCTTTAAGTACACTTCTAAGTAAGTAAGACATAATTTAATGGCAAAATTAAGACACAAGGTTGATTTGCGGCGAATAACAAATTCGTTTCTTTTCTGCTTAAATTCGTTTGTCATGAAAATGAATCAGCAACGATACTGTGCAATCTCGTTCGATAATCTCTCTTGACCGTTCCAGTTACTTCAGTTCAAGCAACGTTGTACTGTCGCGGTGGTTTTCTTTCCCATTTTTTTAACAAAACTCCGTAGGCAACAAGCTCACCCAGTCTGCGCTCCAAACCAGAATGTGTATTACGGATGAATGCAGATTCATCATTTGCCTTTCATTATGCAAATGGTGCATGAGAAAAGCAAAAGCAAATGGTTTGCTTCCCAAGATGATTTGCAACATTACCATCCGCGCTGCTGCACTTAAGGGAAACGACCTTAAATGACAAGGATATTTAAAATTGTTTAAGCATTTAAGTCACATTTCCAGAGGAAACACACTTTCCGTTTGTTGAGGGAAAACAAAATTATGCAAAAGCAGCCTGCTAACTTTTTATACTTTTGGGTGTGGGCGCAAACCGAAATTCGATAGTGTGACTCCCCCAGAGATTTAATGTAAAACTAAAACAGGAAAAAGTTTTCATTCGCCCTCGCACGTTGTGGGTGAAGTTTTGACTTTGGCTGACGTATTTTGTCGCCAACGAACGCGTGAAGGTGCTTAAAAATAAATTCCGAATTCAATTTGTTTGCAGCACAGGACAGGCACAAGGGGTGGTTGGGTCGAGTGTGTGTGTACCTCACTGTCGTGTCGAAAAATCGACCAAAAGCGTTACCGTTGCCGGCGTTGGCGTAGGTCATGATCAGGCTCCACACCATCGGCATGGGGATCAATAAATACCAACAACCTTCTCGACGAACGAGGAGAGCTATCGCAATGGCAGGATGCTTTCCTGTACACATTTCGTTCTCCCGTACGCACCAAACCATTCTCTCGCACCAGAATCGCTCCCAAACAGCATCATCAGGGTTCGTTTTCTTGTTGTGAAAACGTAAAACATCGTTTTACCTCGGTTTTTGGCCCAAAACGAGAAAAGCTTGTACGAGAGAGTGAGAGCGAGAAAGTGAGCGAGGAAAAATATTTCAATCTAATTTTAAAAAAGAGCTCCGGAGAGAATACGCCGCTTTGGATTATATTCAAAACATTTTGAAATGCTTTATAATTTTAACAAAAGAGATTAAAAAAATGGGGAAACCTAAATATTTGCAAATGGAGACGCCTGGTTGTTTGAGTGACGATGAGGGAGACGGCCGTGAGTGACTGGTCCGAAAGTTCTAGACGAGTTTTGAGGATAGAAAAATCGTTTCGAAGAGACACTCTGGCCCGCATGAATCATGTTGGTCGTCTTTAGCGGATCCGAAAAATATAACGAGATGGATGATGAAAGCTTTGCGTCGGGAGGAAGAGCGCATCAAAAAGTATCTTTTTTGAGTGGCACCCCGTCGACATCGTTTCACGTGGAGTTTGTCGTTCCGCTCGTTTCATGCAGGCTTTTTCCCTCCTAACTAATGACACTTTGGCTTTCCAGTCGCACCAGGAGGATGAAACTGGAGGAAAACAAGATGACGGTTTGTGCACGAGATGAAGCTTTAATATATCCTCGCGCGGCGAGGTTATTGAACTTGCTCGTTTTTGGGGAAAAGGAGAACGAGGCAAACACTTCCAGCGTGTAAGGATAACTTTTTCTTCTGTTTCGAATTTATTTGCCCTGCAACGGAAACAAGGTATGGGAAACGGCTGGAATGTTTTGTGCAAAATCTATGGCGGAAACGAATGTTGCTGGGAAACGAAACGATCGGGTGAGATTGAATCATCGACCGGAAAGTACGCTCGCCGGGTTGCTGCGACTGAAGCGAAGGCGATAATGAAATGGTAAATGATTGGAAGATAAAAAGCAAGGAAAAAGGGGAAACATCAAGTGGCGTATGGCACGATAAGTATTTCTGCTCGAATTCCCGACGAACGAAAGACCCGTTCGTTCTCAGCTGTGCTGCAAATCGATACGTGACACAACGCAGAGTACACGGCGACACATTGAAACTTGGCGTACGAGGTGATATTACCAACATCGGTAGAGTGTGCAGACTTGCCATCGTTCCCGCACAGTGTGACGTAAGCGTTGATGGCAAAATTAAAAAAGAAGGACTTTAAATAATTTTTCCAATCACGTATTTCGTCCGCTCAAAAAGATAATTAAAAGCATTTTAGCCCGCTTTTCTTAGCATTGGAAAAGTGATAGAACATCCCAATACATCAGCAAACATTAGAGATACCTGGCTCAGTATTAAATTTATTGCTATTCATTATTTTTATTTATTTTCAAAAGACTTAATTAGTCAACTCTTCAACACATTCAATTTAAGCCGAAGACATCGATCGATTGTCAGTATCAGTCTTTGTATCATGTAGCATTTCGATGAACAAACAACAAAATGCTGAATATCTCCGAAATGATCTCCATACATGCATTCCCGCAGTCACTCACTGGTGATTTGTGTCATAAAAAACCGGATTAACTTGTGAACGTTCAAACGGGTGTATAGAGCTCGAACCGTACGCCGTGCGCGAACCGCTTGGCTGCCAAGTGGAGGCAGTCAATAAAACTGTGAGAAACACACAATCTACATACGATTATCGTTCCGCTTAGTTGCTTCATCGGATCGCCGCTCAGTTTCCCCATTTCGACGCGGCCGAATCGTCGTTCCTTTGGCTAGTTTTTCGCTAATAGCACCACTATTGTCTAGTGTTTAAGATTAATCCGGGGGCAGCGCGAAGGAGCAATGAACGCGGTTATTATGGTGCAAGGATTTATTTCGGCGAACGCGCGCCCAGGAGTCTGCCGGGGGGCACGGGGACTACCGAAGGCGATAAATTACTCCACGAGTCTCTCCGACCGATGGGATGGGTGAATGAAGATATAGCTTCAGGATTTTATGGTCTTATCTCTTCGATTCGTTCGCGCTTGCCTGCCCCCGGGCATCGTTAGCTGTCAGCATCGGTGCTATCATCGGCATCGGCTTCATTCTTGTAATTTTTCCGTTCTACCATAAGCTCCGGGAACGACTAGCAAAATGTCGAGCAAATAATTTGTTAATTTCAAACTACTTCATAATTATTTCATAAACACTTGAGCTGAAAATAGAGTGACAGCATTCTGCAAGGAAATATATTCCTAAGGTGTGATTATCCCTCGAATGCATCACAACGTGTGTTAGTGTCGACGAACCAGCGGGCAGACAAGAAAAGTTGGAATTAATTAACGTGCGGAAATTGAGCAATAATCACGCGACGATAGGGAGAACCGGCCGCTCGTCGGAGCTCACGCTGTTCGGTGGATTATTTCTTATGCTTTTGCTTTAAGTCTCGAAAACGTTCCATCCCTATCAGATGCCATCGTTTGACTGGTCTGAGAAAGTTTTGAGGTGTCTTTTTGGTTCCTTTCGGGAAGCGGCAATGGTTTGTGTGGTTATTATTTTCGTTTCGTTTCTTTTCCTTACTTTAAAGACTGCAGTGGGTGTGTGTGAAGCATTTACCCCGGCGATGGATGGGAAGCTCAGAACGGCAGCGAGAGAGAGATCGAAATGAAATTTAACATGTTACGTATTAGTTTTACGAAAGGGCTGATCTAACATTATGTCAAATTAAAATATTCATCATCATAAATTCATGCCGGCTTGAGAGCGGGTCCCACTCGATTCGGGGAATACGACCAGGAATGTATTCCATTTAAATTGGCATCATTTCCAAGAAACATGCTGTTTCGGGACCGTAGCAAAAAGTGGAACAAAAAATCCGCTTCAGGAGAGATGAATACTTGGCAGAAAAAAAGAACTACTCGATCCCTGGTTTCCGACTTATATACCGTTAGTTTCTTTTCCTCGAGGCATAAAAATCTCTACCTTTTGTCGAAACTAAGAGGCGGCACTAAATTGTACCTTAAAAGAACATGGATTAATCCTGTTGTTTCGCACGGCGTTAGAGATTACGGAGTTGACGTGCTTTTTTAGCGATGCTGCTAAATTTGGTTCTATTGAATGTTGTTTCAAGCATTTGAACCCAAAGCACAAATTCCTTATTCAATGTATAGAATAGCCCAATCGAAAATTGCAGCTTGAATTGTAAATATTATGTTTACGAATACTAGATTATATCTGAGCAAAATTACAGAGTTTTTCAGATGATATTATAAAAGTAACAACATTTTTTATTTAACTGCACCTGATATTCCAAAAGCATCAGTAGATTTTAGATAATCATGTTTATCATAGCGTTGTGAGTAGGAATTAAAATCGAAGCAGTTGATTTTATATAGCCGATATAACAGCTTGAGCGATGCATTTAAATAGCAATTGTTAACGTGTATCGGACGAATGAGGAGCCCAATGTTAATCAACATTCCAGGTGGGCTCATCTCGAATAAATCTCTTTGATTTATTATTAGGTTGAATATCTAACGTGTTTGCTAAAGTTGTAAGACTTGCAATGGTTTACTTACAGGTGAAATTTCAATTCAAATTATGATAGTAATTATGCAGATGTCGATGATGACAAGGAACAAATTTCACTACAAGTTTACTGCAATAGTATTTGGTTTAATTAGTAAATTCTTTTCTTGTGGAACCAAGACATAACAATTTTGGATAACTGAAAAGATAGAAGCATTAAATTGAATTTGTCTCTTTGTAGAAGAGGATTTCATGTGTCTATAAACTGAACCAACCTTTTAATTGTTTTATCCATTTAAATAAGCCTACAATTGTTAGAAAATGCACTTCAAAATGTCTTTTTGGATCCAATCCCGCAAACATTTTAAACCATTTCATTTACATCGATGCGAACATGGCGACAAACAAGACAGAAAATATATGTTCCGGTGCTAAGAAACAGCGCCGTATGATTGATTGATATCTTATCGATCGATTGACTGGCAGTATAGATAAGTGGCTGTTCCAGGTACACCTACCAAAAAGCGCGTTCACGCCTTGAGATTTCCACACTGCCAGGGTTGTTGTCATGGTTTGATTTAATTTTCATGCCCGGCTCCCCTTCGCTTCGGCGGATGCATAAATTGAACTTGAGAGTTCTTCAACGCACACCCGAACGGTAGCCTCATGATGTTGTTGCAGCGCGTCGCGAGCATTAGGAACGTCCCGGAAAGCGGCGAACCGTTTGATATTTGCATTTTGTTCTCGTCCCGAGAGCTGTCGTTGCCGCCCGATAATATGGCGGCCGATGTCCGTTAGCCGCTCTAGTCTGCTCTCTCGCTTCAACCGTGTGTCCTGGGCGGGCGGGGGTCGAATCGCAGCCCGGAAGAGTCAGCCTTGAACTCGCATCTCGCCGATCAATGCCCTTTTGGCTTCGATTGCCCACCGCTGACGCATCCATAATCGATACACCCAACACCGCGGGGAAGGATCGTAACCTCCACAACAGCGGCGGGCGTTCCTAAACTGGGCTAAACGCAAAAGTCACTGACCTAAGGGGGAGGGATCGGTGGTTTTTTTTCTTACCCCTCCTCACTTCGAGCGAGGGACAGAAGTTATTGGCTTATGGCGATGGCGCCAAATATTTGTCGTATTTTAGGTTTTTACGACTCACTTTGGAACTTGCGTGTGTGTAAGCGTGTGTATGGGTAGAAATTATGATTTTTCGACCCACCACCCCCTCAAAAGGTTTTCTGTAGTAAATGAGCAGCGCTGCGTACGGTGTTCAATGACCCTCCCTTGGGAGAGTACAACCCCCCCGGGGGGTTAAAACCCACACACTCAATTTCGTCAAGTGTTCGGCCGGTGATGCAGCGTCATCATGAAGCAGTAGTACTTACCCCGAACGCCTTGTGATAAGATACGGCGCTTTTGACACGGCACACACAAAACCTTCGCACAGGTGTGGTCCAAAGTTGGTACAGTGGAGAAGAAAAACGCACTAGAACGCCGGTTTTCTTTCCTCACGCGTGTCTTGCTTTTTTTTCAATTAGCTCGTAGATAATGACGAGAGGTTTTTCGCTTTTGAAGCTGATAAGATACTCAACCCCGAAGGCCGGCGTGTGGGTCGAGGTGTTCCACCTCGGCAAGCAACGGTATTGCTCTACACCTTGGATAAATACGATTGAAAGCAAACAATGAGTTATTCTTAAGATCAAAGTTGCCTTGGAAGTGTTGCGAAAATGCAAAGTTTAGTGCCGTCGTGATTGTCACATCAATAGAACCATTTGCTTTTTCAGTCATAAAAGAACGATCTAGTTTTAAGATAATAAAAAAATATCCTCAGAGAAAAACACTCAAAAAAATTGGTAAACATATCGCTATCGAAGCGCATTTTAAGTAAACTTTTCCGACTACATTCTCATCTGGCAAAGCGCCCCAAACCGATACCGGTCGTTTATGGGCGTGTGTAAACGGCAAGTTTACTAACTGTTTTATTGTTGTACTCCATTTTGAGTGCCGCCCGCTTTTATGAACCATCGCTTTCCCGGTGACGGCAAGGGACTGCCCACGACGACGACGATGGAAAAGAATGGGTATTTTCATGGTTTTCCAACGATGTTATATCAGTCGTAAAAAAATCGGTAACAACGGTAACTTGTCGTCGGCCACTGTCCGGCGCGGGGATTAATTTCATCACAGCACTCGTCGAGAGTGACCACTGTTACGTTGGAAAAGACTTGGATTTTGTCACAATATTAAAAACACGCTAACGTCGGGGATGCTGAGAGATATCATTGCATAACACTAAAGCTGCGGTTTTCTTTACACACGAAGAGTCTGTCTTGCATGCTTTGACTTCCTGTTGCACATTGACCCCCAAAGGGATCGTGTGGTACGATTGCTTCAGCGCATCGGTCACGTTCCGGGAGGATTAACCTTGAAGCGTGCATTGTGCAAAGAGTGCAACATAGTATGCTGCAATGCAGCTCGCCCGATGTGTCCAGTGGTGAACCGATACTCAAAAAAGCTGGACAAGATTCCGTAAGGCAGGGTATGTCCGGTTCAAGCTCCAGCTGGTTTCGTTAGTATCACGCAAATAGCGTTGGTGTTTTCCAATCAGGAGGACGAGTTTCCATTAAAATGATCGCCCGACGGAATGGCGGAAACAACGACTATTTACCGGACGAAGGACTGATGAACCTGCTCGAGTTCATCGAAGTGTCCCTGACCTAGGCTACCTTTCCTGCCCCCCTTATACCCCTTGTTTCCTCAGAGGGAGAGGAAGGAGGTGGTTAGACTAATCCAATCACACAATGTGTCTCTGCTCCCAGGACAATCAATCATTTGAATGTATATCGAGTCAGAGGTTTGTATTACAGAATAAATTGATTCTCGGGGGACGAATACTTGTGCGTTTTTATTTTTTCAAATAATCTTTATAATGGACCTTAAAGACAGTTAATGCTTTTTTTATTTCGATATTTATCCCTTATCGTTTCTTAATTCCATGTGTTTTATTTTTTCCGTGTGTTCCATGCTGGTTGGAGTTTCTTTTTTAAAAGATCAAAATGGAAACTAAAACTTTGCTCATTACTAACGCAAGACGACGCTATACGCTTTATTACAGGGTGTTGGCATTAGCATTCAAATCATACTTCTCGCTACCGCCGGCTGAACGTGTTGCACATGATGCGAACACAAGCCAAACAGAGCCTTTAAATGACATTTAAAATAGCCCATCGGTTTAATAATCCGCCGACACTGCACGACAGGATCAATTAATGCGAAGGCTAGAAGTTCTTCCCCCTCGTCGCAGCGAGCTCTCCGAGGGGGATGGTGTTGGCTCCAAAGGACCTGTACGCGCTCGTGCCGAAGCAAAACATGCTCGAGTTATGCGTGTCCGCATGTACCTACTTGCCTCGCAAGCAGGCAAGCCGGCTCTGGGCTCTGTTACAAACCGTCGAACGCGAACAACAACGCCGCCTACATCCATCCGACCGGCACGGAAACGTGACCGGAATTGGAAATCAGGGCTACCGATTTGTCGCTGCCTGGCCTGGCTGGCCGCCTTGGGTTGTAAATCAACGTGAGGATTAAAGCCATATTCGGTGCGTCCTGGCGGCAATAGCGCGCTGACTCCAGGGGTACTGCAACTCGATCGTGTTTCGGCAAGGGAAAGATCATCGCGCTCGGCTGGGATGAATTGAGGATTTGAGAAGGATTTGTTTTTTTTGTCGTTTTATGTGCCCTAGGTTCGGCACAGAAAAACATTCCGACTTGATCGAAACCTTTAAGAGAGATTGTTCGTTACACGCACGTCAATGGAAACCCTATGGTACGTTACACCGTGTTTTATTTACATAACAAGCCGTTTGATGTAATTGGATACACGATCGGGCTGATGTAAAATCGTTGTAAAATCTTCTCGTTCCTTGGTTGTTTAACACGTTGACTGCTAAGCAGTTTTGGCACACTTTTTTAGAACAGTCTTTGTCGATTTAATTTGTTTATTAAATTTATTAAAAAGTCGGTTTTAGACACCCAGGCAAAGTCTAACATTCCCAGATAATAAGTTTTTAATATTATTGTAATTTTGCAATTTCATATATTTATGAGGCAAAAACTTTTTAGAACTTACAACAGCTGTATCAAAAATGATCACTTTTGGCTATCAAAAATGATACCCATGGCAGTCAACGTGTTAATAATGTTATCGAAATAGAAATATCGCAAAGAAAAAGGTAATAATTTAGAAAAATTACTGAGAAACGATCGGTTCTTTATACTTCATAAGGAGAAGTTTGTTTCGTAAATCTTTCAACGCGATTCATGAGTCTCCTTGGCTTAGATTTATCTTTACAAATTAATGGGTTTCCAAACATCCATGAATCTAGTGAGCTAAAACAAAACCAATGTATGGCAATTTATTTTAATAGATTCATTGATACGGTATCCAAAGAATCATTTATCCGGTGTAAAGATTCATTTAGAGTCAGATATCTGTATCTGGCTTAACCAATTCTATGAAATAATTAAAAGATGTCATTACAAGGCATCAATTAACACGTTGACTGCCGCCACATAGTGGCTGACGGCATTTTAGAACAAGTCACGATACTCACTCGTATTGCACTAATATCACGTTGACTGCCATGGCTATCATTTTTGATAGCCAGTTGTCATTAGTTCTAAAAAGTGTTTGCCTCATAAATACATGAAAATGCAACATGAAAATTATCATAATATGAAAAACTAATTCTCTGAGAAGGTTAGTCTCTGCCTGGATGTCGAAAATCGACTGTTTAATAAATTTTATAAACAATTTTATAAACTTCTTGGCAGTCAACGTGATATAGAGGTAGGTTGTAAAATTTGTTGAAAATAAGCCATAAGGAAGCTTAATCTATTTTTTAATGGTTTAAAAACAAATCTTGGCATTTGTTTAATAACCAAATTTAATGAAAAATGACTGTACTAAAAAGTATTCTAAAAACGCTTGGCAGTCAACGTGTTAAAACTTTGCAGATTTTTAGTACAATCATTTTTGACGAAATTTAGCTATCAAATTAATTGAACCAACGATTTTCGAAAGCAAAGTAAAAACTAGGCTTCCCAGAGGGTACTTATCTGCTATTTTTATAGTCTACTTTTATGTCTTACTTTTTGGGTGACACGGCAGTCAACGTGTTAAGCGCCATTTTGGTCATTTTTAACAATATTTTCACCAGAGAGCTGAAATGGAACGACATTGCATTATATTTTTCATTTTAAAATTATACAATTTTGTGATTTGGTTCACAACTCTGCAATTCCTATAGGCACATTCTGCACATGTGTTCCGATGCAGCCGGACGAACCGCAGGCAAAACTTAATCCATCAAGATTCCACCGAATTGGTTTTGATGTCTGCCGTTGCGGATCACGTCTGTACGACCCTTTCGGGGTTCGTTCTCGGCCGGATTAGCTATGACGACTGCAGACACAAACCGGCAGGTTTCTCAGACCATTCACTCGACCTTCCCACCGACGTCAGCTGACGGTTCGCTGTCCTGTCTCTGAGATCTTCTGTCCCATTTGTTCTCCATCTGTCTGGTCCGTAGTCCGTTTTCCTGATTTCACATTCGTTCGTTCGTTCGTTATAAGTGCAAAGTCAAGAAAACGGTAGCAATCCGAGACACGGTGAAGTCTGTTGTTTCTCGAATTGGGGCCTTTTGCTAATATTTCTTCCTCCAGCTTTTGGGTGACTTTGGTTGAAAAATTCGAAAACCCCACTTGCCCACACCGAAACGATCATCAACATTCAGCCAAGGGATCCCATCAGCCAGATAGCCGATAAAATTCGCCGGCAGGAGTGAGGCCAAGAATTCGAATGAGTGTGCTCTGCGTCCCACCAAAAAAAAAGGTTCTTCTTTCGCCGGGAATGTTCCATTTGTACTCCAACCCGTCCCAAAAGTCTGTCTACCGTAGATCGGCCGAACGGATGGGATGGTATAAACTTCTGAAGCAAAACCAAAAAGAAACTCATTCCAGACTTCCGCTGCGATCGAAGCTGCTGCAATAAACCGAAGTGAGCGATCGTAGATCGTTCGCCGCTTCTTCCCGTCCTTTCGCCTTCTGAAAAATGACGCGCACCCATTCGGTGACGCCCCCCCCCCCCCGCCGCTTTTTCATTTCTAAGCTCCACATCCTCCATCGCTTAGTTGTTCGTCGTGTTCTTTCCGCTCGCCCTCGGCAGGAAATTGAAAATACATTCATGCCCCGGCGCGCACAAGTTGTGTTGCTGTTTTCCGTTTGCTCTCCGGTGCGGTTTGGTTGTTCCACACGTTTCGGGGAGCATTCTGCCGGATACGAGGGTTTTCGCCGAGGTCTAGATCTCTGCTCCCCGCCGTTCTGGGAAGTGAATTTTGGGGGGGGAGCTGTGGTAACAACACAAAAAACGCGAACGGCCATTCTTTGGACGCACCGTGGACCGTCTTTTCGTTGCACAGCGGATGTGGCTAATAACCTGGAAGCATCCTCCGTTCTAAGCTGCAAGATTGGATCGATTGGATTGCAGTAAAGTATTTTAAACTGATACTAGTCAATTGTGTTTAATAACTTGATTCAAAAACATTATAAGGATAGAACAAAAAGTATTGATCGATATAATTTACTAGATTATATTGGAACAAAATGTCTTAATAAAAAGAAATTGAATAATCCAAAATAAATACAAATTGAAACATTTGAATAAAACCAAACCCAATTAAAACGTAGGGGTGGCTGAGGTAAAACGCACCCCTGAAGCATAACGCAACTTTTCCAATTTCTTATGAAAAACGCGTTCTAGTAGAATCTTGCCTCATTTAGGGTGTATTTTTTCTCTTCTTTTCTGTGCATACTACCCCTTTAGCAGTATTTTAGGAGATGCAGGTTTATCAAAAATCCAACTATTTTAAAATTTTAATAATTCATGACTTGTTTTAGCAATAACGGGAAGAACAGGTTTCTAGTTACAATCTTAATGAAACAAATGAATTGATAGAATCATCAATCGCTTGACAAGTTCATTGAAAATTCAGGAGTTTTCTGTAACACGTTGCGTACCAAGCATTTTTAGTACAGATTTTTAGTACAATCATTTTTGACGAAATTAGTTTATCAAATTTATTAAACCAACGATTTTCTGAAACTAAGCAAAAACTAGGCTTCCCAAAGGGTACTTTTCGACTATTTTTATAGTCTACTACTACATAAGTCAACTACTATGTAAGTGTAAAGAGCTGATGGGCATTGTTGCCGTCACCCATTTTTGGGTGACGTGGTACGGAACGTGTTAACACGTTAACTGCCAAGCGTTTTTAGAACACTTTTTAGTACAGTCATTTTTCATAAAATTTGGTTATAAAACAAATGCCAAGATTTGTTTTTAAACCATTAAAAAATAGATTAAGCTTCCTTATGGCTTATTTTAAACAAATATTACAACCTACCTCTATATTAGTGCAATACGAGTGAGTTTCGTAACTTGTTCTAAAATGCCGTCAGCCACTATATGGCTGACGCGGCAGTCAACGTGTTAAGGGCTGCGTATTACCCCATCTTCCCATACGTGTTATTCACGTACTAATCATGGAGTATAGACCCATTGTAGATTTTCATTTTGTTCTACTGGGTTCTCCTTTTACTTTTGGAAGATAATACTGATGTGTTGCATCCTCTATTATATGTATGCGATGACTGCCATATCACCCATTTTGCGGGTGATGGCAACAATATTCATCAACCCTTCACACTATTATAGATGTGGACTCTCGTCGAAGAATATAAAAATTGCTAAAAAGTACCCTTTGGGAAGCCCAGTTTTTGCTAAGTTTTCGAAAACCATTGGTTCAATAAATTGGATGACCTAATTTTAACAAAAATGATTGTACTAAAAATCTGTACTAAAACAGCGTGGCAGTCAACGTGTTAATCAAACTTTTGTTATAATTTGAGTATGATGTTCCTAGGCCGATTCCTTACGTCCTCCGTTTGATGTTGCATTAGAAAACCTTCGCAGATCGTTTCGCAATCATCACAGACGTGCTTCTCGGTTGTGTGAGTGAAACGGCGTTGAAGAAACCGCCAAGATACAAACAGCGAAGCAACGCGTTGGGGAAACCGCGTCCCGCAATTTAGAACGGAGCTCATCTAATGCCGCCGGCTTGCGCGAAAAAGTATACGACTGGCTCACTCCGACCTTCTTCGTGCCGGTTCGGTTTGCCTTCCGAAGGGGGGAAAGATTCCGTGGACCTACATCATCCCCAAGGATCTCATCGCTGATGCTTCCTTTTCATTTTATCTAAACCGGCCGGCAATCAACAACACGCGGATACTAACGCGATGCACGCGCACCAAAGGCGGCACTCACGAGTCTTGCTCCCCCCGTCGTCGTTGCAACGATATGTTTTCACCAAACATGTTGTTGTTAGCGTTGCTGGGTGAGCAATGAAATGTTGTTGTTTTCGTTTTAGCAATCATCATCCCCTTGGGCGCGCGTGTGTGTTGGCGTTTATGCACTCACTCCACCCTCCTCGCACCGAACCACCACTCTCCATCACGTCACGGGAATAAAAGTCCCTTTTGGTGAGATCCCACCTGCCATCGGAGTTAGGCTGTGGCCTTTGGGAAAAGGGACTGATTCGCGCCCTGATGACGCAGTTCGGTGGATGTCTGCCGCTATTTATCATCGGGCCACACCGTTTCGCGATCAACATTCTTATGCACCGTCTTCTGTATCTGCATGTACGCGTGTGTGGCGTACGTGCCCCGGCGGACACTGTTTCACCGGGGTTTCCCTCGGCTGTGGATTGGATATAAGCCTTCAACCATCGGGATATGGCGTGTGGTCATCGTTATCGTTGTCGTCGTCGCCAGTGTTGCCGTGGTCGTGGTCGTTGCGTCGCACAACACCGATGCAAGCGCCGAATACTGAAGGGAAACAACCGCAGCACCGAGGGGAAAGAAAAATATGTGTGACGGTCAATCAACTTTAACCTTACCCAAGTGTACGGTGCGCGAGTTTTTGCGCGTCCTCTCCATCTGCTGTTTGCTGTTCGCTCGAGAAGTCCGATGCGCGAAATCGTTCTCTTCCGAGCCGGAGACGAGCGCGAGCAGCAAGGCAACGAAATCCTCTCTCTCCCATCTTGGCTCAGTTCTTGGAGTCGCTGAGTTTTTCTTCGCCGCCTTTCGATGCAACTTGGCAGTTTTACTTTCCACCCAATGCCGGCACACACAAACGCACGGTCGTGTCGAGTATCGAACGCTATAAAACCGACGCAGGGCGGGAGGAGCAGATTGAACGGGTCCCGGCGTGCTTGGTTCTGGCCAGGTTCGCGGTTCGCGGTTCGCGGGTTTTCGCACATCTTCGCGATTGTAGCGAAGGCCGGTACTTACACACGCACGGGCACGGGAGGGAACGAACAGCATGTGTGTTTTGTGTGCCTGCCTCCCGTTAGGGCACGTAGTGGTGGTCAACTGTGCAGCAACTGCAACTGCCGCGTTTTGTTGTCGATGGTCGGTTCGGTTGGGTTTCTTCGCTTGCTTTTCCCCCCACGAGGAAGTGTATATTTTCTTTTCCCTCCTGCTCGAGCTCGAACGTTATCACACTTTTGCGCTGTGGAGTGTCATCAATTTTATTTGGACTTTTCTTACGGCGTTGGAAAATACACATCAAATCATAACACGTAAACATTCACGTCTGCGTTATGCATCATCGCGTCGAATTCGTAGCGATCCTTCAAGGAATGGATTTTGGTTCGATATTCCTTACCCTAGCACTGAAAATTCATTTTCTCTCTCAAAATTCGCCAAAATGTGGGCCAGAGGGGGTCGACACGAAGGGGTTCGCTTCTCCGGCGGTGCGGGGTAGCGATGATGAACGTTTCCGCGCGGGACCGTGTGGGCGAGGGCTGGAACGGAGGGTGAGCACGGACGGTGCGGGGTAAAAACCATGAACGCGCCATGAGCGACCGTCTCTCGAAGTCGGAATCGTGTATGAGAGCGAAGAGTAGAGAACGAATATGCATGCATGCTCCGTTTTTCGTGCACGCCCGGCCGCAAGTGTTTCCATACATTTTGCGAAGTCGGAAACGCATATGAAAGAACGAGAAAAACCTATGCATGCTCCGTTGTGCGTGCACGCCCGGCGCAAGTGTTTCCAAACATTTGTTTTTGGTTTCTTTTCCGCTTGCCATTCTGTTCCGCGAACAGTAGGATGGAAAACAAACAGTAACGGTTAACCTTGATTTGCAAAGTTCAATAAATGTATGAATTAAATCCAAAATATTTCTGTAACCATTAGTCGTAGCTACAAGCAAGTTTCAGGCAAAATATAGTACTACTAAAGATCTTTGAAACAAAGCTCATAGCATCTCAATCGTCTTAAAACTGACGGACTTATGAAGCATCAAAGATTCATGTTTTGGACTGGTTTCGGAACTTTGTTGGAACATTTCTCCAAAACTACTAGCGATAGAAAGATGTTTTCTTTCACGAAGTTGCTGTCTTGACGAAACCTTTCGTTTGAAATGTCGTTTGTAAAAATCGGTTGGTAAATAAAAAAGTTGGTAATTTTACTGATAAACATATTTTACTCATTATAGTTCAAATTTTTCTGTGCACCTAAAGGAGCATAAATTTATTGTGCACTGCACAGCGCGTTGTTACAGGCGAGTAGATCTTTAATTTGAAATGTTGTTTTTAAAAATCGGCAACCGTTC
>KE524943.1:352441-401604 GCA_000441895.2 Anopheles sinensis | reverse complement strand
TGTAACAACGGTTGGTTGTTTTGTTCAACCTGGTGAATTAATGTGTTTTTCCATCTAAAGTAAACGTAATTAATACGCTTTCTTTGCTACTCTAGAAAAATGCAATAGTAACTAAAAAAAAGTAATGCAGCCGAAAAGTTTAAGAAATACATTTTATTTAAATTGTCTTCAGCATGTTTTTGAAATTGAGATGAGGAACGTCTTTGTTTATCATTTTGCCTACACATTTGTCTTTTGAGTCGGTACTGAAAAGAAGACTGAAAAGAATATAGAGCAATTTTTATGATGATAGAAACGTCAGCGAAATGTTTCCTTTCGGTCGAAAAGTTCCATGTAAGCAATATAGGAAACCATGGAGCGGAAATTTTCCTGTAAAAACATTGTAAAGAAAACAACCTCCAGCGGCTTACAACCATGATCTCGGATACAGCATCCATCGGTGAGCCACCGCAACAGTAGCTTATGAAATACATGAGGAAGCTTCCGAAAGGAATTCTTTATCTCCAGAAACAGGGGGTAAAAAAAGCGATCATAAAAGGATAGCGATTCACTGGGATGAGGTAACAAAAAAAAAACAAGTAAGAGAACGTGGGCAAAAGAGTTGTTTTTCAATCCAGGCCCTATCGACAAAGAATGTCCTCTCGCGCAAGGTACGGTTTTTGTGTCCCGGAAGAATGGAATCCAGTTCGACGGTTTTGCGGTCGCTTAGACGTTCTCCCGATACGGTTGTAGCTGAAGGTACTTCACCGCACACGACAAAAAGCAACCCAAACCAAAGCCAACCAGAACGTTGCTTTTAATGGCAATAAGACGCTGATAACCATCTGAAACTACATGTTTTATGGCTTAGCAGTTGTGTGTTGCGCGGTAAAGTGTCGCCACGAGATTGGATGTGGCGGAGGAAGGATCGCGGTTTAGAGGACGAACTATCGTAAGGGTTACCGTTACTTCGCGGAATTGTCGAACCATCTGAACGTGGCGAACCGCCTCTAATGGCAGATAAGCTCCGAGCATAATAATCGAGCGCCATTGGGGTGACTTTTGTGTTCTATTCGAGATTTGTCGTTCGATCCATCGTTAGATGTTTCATATTTTCATTCCACGAACTTATGAGATATGGAATATGATATTTTATGCTGTTGCTAGAGGGAAGGACTTTATGTACGCACTTTAATTCAATCATTTTTCAATTATATTTTAAAACTGTTAATTTATTATTATCGCCTGCAATCCATTAAGAAAAGAATCAAATTTTAATAATTGTTAGCAATTCGATATGCACCAAAAAGATAGAACAAGTTTTAATGCAAATCTTAACCAAACTTTTAAATCGCTCAAATGATTTCATCGACCCCACCAACCCGAATGACGGGAAGTTTAAGCAATGGCAGTAATAAATGTGGACGAAAAACAAGCGTCTCTTTGCAACCACTTTTGTCGATGATGACACTGGTAACCCGATTTCATCCCAACTGTGCACTATGGATCTGTGTTTTGTCGAAATGATTCCGCTCGTACGATGGTGAAAAACCGGGCGGCGGATCCGGATACGGCGGGCTGGCAAAGCGAGATGAACAAAGAAAACCGATACTGACATACTACAACCGACGGATGCACACGTACACATACACACACACGCGCAAACCCTACCGTCACTTGACCTACGCCAAGGAGATTTAGGTTCCGAATCTTCTGCTGCAACGTACCGCCTGCGCCCGATCCTCCTTCCACCCTCGGGGCAAATGCAAATGAAAATCATTTCCTCGGTTGACTGTGAGTTCTAGCACAGAGGGGTAATGGTGGGGAAAGGAAATTCGTTGGCGACTCAAAATGGCGTCGAGATTCATATTTTATTCTGCGTCGATATAAAAGCAGGGTTTCATGTTTCCTTAGGGGGCGAGCACGTTCCTTTTATGCGTTCAACAATGGGAAACTCTCGTGCACGGAAAATTGGCTGTGAAGCCGTGGGTAGCGTGGGTGGAACTTTGAAACTAATATTTTCCTGCCACAATTTGAAATCTCTTTGTGTCGTCTCGTGTGCTCTGGGGGGACAACTTTTACCTCGGTGTGCGTCCACGTGCTTGATGTATAGTACGCTTTGTTCGCTTAAACCACTGACCACCATTCACATTGGTTCTGCACTTTCGTATTTGATGCGATATCCTTCGTTCCCATTTTTTAAAAACTGAATCCTTCATTTGGTCCATCTGTGAGCTTGGCAAGGTGAAAATTGTTTTTAGAATGCTTTGAACATCGATTCTTCTATTCGCAACAAATACGAATATTGTGCATTCTCGGAGTTTATTTATATTTAAAATATTCTAGATACTCCTAAGTTGACTAGATGGAGTTTGTTTAATTACATGCTTTACAGAAATATTTCTATTTGGAATTTTTCCACCGTTATATTTATCTTCAACTTCCACGGCTCCATGCTCTATCGTGGATGTTAATGTTTCGAGTTTCCTATCTCTTTTTCTTTCATCCAAACTGTGTTTTAAATCGCAGGTTTCTTGCTTCCATCATCGCATCCAAAGTTGGTGTGTTTGGTAGGTGCGTTTTGGAATTTGGAACCGAACGGAAACGGAAGTGCGATAGTGTCGGACTTTTGGTGCAATGTAGAATGAAATATGTCACCGAACGGCCTTTGGTTTGGGAACAACCACATTGCCACGCTCAAATCCACATTAAAATGTTGGTGTGTATGTGCCCATGAGCGACCATTAAAAAACGATACCAACCTTGTCCTACTGCGTGTCAAACGATCGTCAAATATTACTGGGATTATTTATGGGTTTGTCTCAACCGCAGAAACAGCGTTCGTATATGGTGTAAGGAATGTACGAGAAACATATTTAACTCTCTCAAACACCACTGCTGTATTCCATTTTAGGTGTATGTTTTGCCCTCGATGATTCATTCCGGTGGGTCGAAGGAAACCCGAAATGTTTCAATTCTGTCAAAAAACGAACCCCTCCGAACAATAGCTCCCTCTGCTCGGGGATGCAAAAGTGTTTACAGTTTGTTGAAATCCATTCTGAATTTATTTCGGTGTGCATTAGCATAACCTCTATCGCTCGCCGTGTCGTGTGGCTTGTAGTGTTAGTGTCGTATCCAACGTTTTGCCACGCCGTACGCAAGGGTTGGAATTTATTTTAAACCAAATGCTCACAACCCCTTCGCGTTTGCTTGCTCCACCTTTTGGAGCTAAATCCAGCCAGCAGCAGAGCCCTTCTTAGCCTCGGAGTGACACGGACGCGGTGATAAGGTTCCAGCCAAAAGTTGCACGATTTGAGCGACTCGCTGGGGAAGAGTGTGTTTGTGTGTGTTTGGGGTGGAAATGTATATTGTTTTGCTTCACTCCCTAAAACGATTGTCGGTGTCAACTGCGTAGTAGCATAATTATTAAACAGCGCCTTTGCACGTATGTAATGTGCAGTGAGCGGCAAAACAACGAGCATTTTATCATCTTACTACAGACACGGTGAGACAAAAGACGAACATTATTTCAAGCTTCCTACACGAAAACCAACCAGCTTTGTCTTGGCCGCCGGCGTAAAATGGTTACAAGAGTGGTTTTTCGAAGCAAAAATTTTGGTGTACGCCGAACAACTACACAGATATTGTGTTTTTTATTCTAGATTTTTATTTTTCGATTGTTCGTATAAAGAAAAAATTGTGAAAGAGTATTTATATTTTAAGTGACGCCCGGAGAACTGCCACTTCAAAGGAGCGAGCTTTGATACTTCGGCACGTTTTACGCTTTTTACTTGCTTTCGCTAATTAATTTTGTTTCCGTGAAGACCGAAACAGTACACTTAAGAATCAACTTGAGTTCTTGATGTTTGGTTTTTCCCTCGAAGCTGTCCCAATCTGTTCTGTACTACTCTTAATTTCTATTCTACCAAAAATATATAACCGTTTGACGTTTAATGTTCTTCAATGCACATTGAGGAAGTTCGTTTCCAGCATGTATGGTTCAATTTAAAAAACCACCAAGTGTATAAACTCGGTGACTTTCTTTCCCATGTCGCTGGCGCAAGTATGTATGTGCCAGAAGCAAGAAGGTACGCGAACGTAACGCGCGATAATGTGTGCGCTGGTGGTTCATTGCTATTCCGCACCCATCGGAACGGTGACTAGAAAACGTGTGACTAGAAACTTGTCCGCGCAATTTAGGGAGTGACGGTTGTACACTCTTTTTTTCAACTATTCGCGAGGCCACCCTTTCGTTTAGTGCCGCGGTTTTCTGTGGAGGCTAGTTGTGAGGGTTTCTTTCCGTTTTTTTTTTGTGTTCGTTTTGCGCACACAAAGTCACTTTATTACCACCTGTACACGCCGAGGCAAACCCCACCGAGGGTTGAGCATTTCGCCGCTCTGCACAATTATTCTTTACGACAGAAAACTGTTCAATCGTTACGCACCGCAACCGGGTGGCACTTTCCTTCGGCGTTTGGTTCCACACCCCCCGCCCCAGGCCGAACCAGGCGGAAGGTAGGAGCCAACCCTTTGGAGGCTGAAAAACTGTGTCCTCTTTTTGCGCGCGCACTTGCTTGGTGGGTGGCTGTGGGAGGCCCGCGCTGGGGCGGATGTGGAGGTACATAAAAAGCAACGGTGGTTTCTTTCTCGCCACGAATTAGCTGGCTGGAATTCTAATGTCTTGTCAGCGTGCCGTCATGGCTGTCATGGTGGCGAAGGTCTGGAAAAGCGTCTGGTGGTGCGAGTGAAAATTACCTCCAATCAAACGATCAATAGTAGTTTTATAAAGATCCGTTATTTGCTTTCAAAATAGATGATAATTATACTTAAATAATTATTTACGAATATTTATGGATCTTTTGTGTCTTACAGTTAAATTTATTATATGCATCTAATTTAGAATAGAAAATTAATGAAATTTATTTTATTACTTTGCCTGAGAAATATCTTTGTATTTTCTCTATAATTTTTGTACGAGCCTTTTGAAGTACAGTATTGTTTTTCAATGAGTTGATTTCTTCTGAATCACCCATTTTACAGCTATAAATTTATTTTTTATCGTTTTTTTTTGGGATGGCAGCTACAAAACTATTCCAGTTGCTAATAAACTGTGAAATATTTACCCGATATGCAGATTTTGTCGTTCAGAAAACAGTTTTCCAACCATAGTTTCATCGACACAAATCCTGGCGGTAATGCATCCACACTAGTGCAATGGTTATGTGTAACGGGCGCCAGCTGGTATTACGTTTCTTCTCGTCATTTCTTTAACAAAATCAAATGCCAACTGTTGCGCGTACCGAAAGGTTGAGTTTCAAATGCAATGCGACACGCAACAAATTTCATAATGTAATTATTCTCCGCAAAATTTTAGTTATCTTTGGGATTTATTGTAACATTTAAATTTTTTTCTAAAAAGTTCATTCAGTGTCGTATGCTTTGATGAACGTTTACTGGTTGCCGAATTTGGCAAAATGAAGTTCATTAGAACGTTACTTCTAACACCGGATGGTAATTTTGAATGGTTTCTTAGTGATCAATACCGAAATAACATTCAAAGGAGCTTTTCATATCCTCCATTTCTTTTATGCGATTTTTCCAATACGACACCGGAAGCCAAATGAATCGCTACTAAAAATAATAAATTCATAAAAGTTTTATTAAAAATGTACGGCACGTGCAGTCCCGAACAAAACGAGCTCATCACAAGAAGTATTCCCGACGAAGAGTCTCTGTTGGCACTAAACCAATAGAATGATTCATTGTCATACCGAATGTCGGAGCCATTTTAGCTGTTGGCGTGTGTTATGCCCTATCTCGCCACCCACCCAGAACAGCAGGGCACCCTTCTGACGAGTTGGTTTTTATTTGTTTAAATTCGAAATTCAACTAAAACGTACAGGAGGGAGGTCGGTCAGGCGTTGTAAGCCGATTGTAAGCAACCCGAAAAACACATGAACATAGTGTGTTAATCGACAGCAAAACTAAATTACAGCCCTGCGACAAATGGGTACGACGAGCATTTCGGGCTTTTGGGGAGCCCCAAACCAGTAGCAGCAACCTTGCTTGCTTGCTTGCTTGTTTGCCGAACCGCGACGGTTCGGAATCGGCTTTAGTTAGCGAGCTACTGGAATGTGCATAAATCATACACGCTTGTTAGGTATGTCACAAAGGCGAGACCCTGCTGGTTCTGCGGGAGATTCGCTTCCGGACCACGCCATTTCAATTTGTTTTTCAATTCCGAGCCAATCTTTGCGGACAGTAATGACCGGAGTGTGTAGCTTGGATCGACTAACTATTTCCGAAAATAAAAAGGAAGGGATTGACTGTCGACTCCTCACGGCTGGCGTGCGGGCCGCTGTTTGCTTAGGAAGATAACGATCTCGGCCACCGACACCCGCCCGAGATACCTCCTGTCTGAGGCAGGCCCTGTCCGCCGATACCTGTTGGTGCCTTTTTGTGGGATTGGCAACCCATAGACATAGACACAAGCTATGCCAGCCCGTGTCCGATCCCGAACTTCCGCCGCCGGTCTCCGCCCGCTACGGCTCTAACAACTTAATTAGCGAACACTTAAATGGCTTTGCCGTAGCGGCCCACCGTTTTAAATCGTTCACGGTGGTGGTGGTGGTGGTGGTGGTGGTGGAAGCCGTCGTTCAGTGGAGCGTGCTCAGTTCGGGTTTGCCAGCTTTTCGCCGGCTGCCAACTGCACGTTGATGGAGTGTTTAGTGCTTTCCGTTCACCCTTGGCCGTGTATACATATTTTATTACTACTTCCCTCCATCGGACCCATGCTGAATTGGAACCCAATTTTCACCAGATGGTAACGAGATACGGCGGATTTGGATAATCATTCTGTTAAGTAGAGACTCTAAATCGTGCATTGAATTTTCGAAATTAAACCCATTTTATGTTCTGCTACTATTCTGCAAGCTTTCGAGCTCTTTTTAGAAAATGCTTTTAATTATTTAATTTAACATCAAATCTATACAACCTGAATGGGTTTTCGATGGCTTTCATTTCGTTTTTGTTTCAATTCTGTCCGAAAATGCCCGAAGCCGTCCGGTTCCGGTTCTCGGGCACTCGAATTGATTGTTGCGAAGATAAATTAATCATAAATCAAGCGGCCCATTTTCGTGCAATGGACGCCGCGGTGAACCTGTTGAGTTAAAGACCTTGGCAATCCGCGATGAACATGATCTCGTGATGCGAAGCGTTGGTTGAGGGGTTTTCGTTCATAGCGTGTTTTTTTTTTTGTTTAATTTCAAGTTGCTCGTTGGGTTTCGTTAGTACTCGCGCTCGCTCTTGAAGTGTGAGGGAACGAAAACATAATAAAAGATATAACGAGCAGGAGAGCGACGTGGTTACTTTGTGATAGTTTTGATTGGTTTCCAAAAACGCGTTGTTCAAAACCAACTTCCCATGGGAACGGAAGGTGCGTTGGGTGTGAGCAAAGGGACGATGTGTTTTGTTTTTCTTTTTCTATTTATGCAGAAGATTGTGTCAAATCATGGCTTCTAGGCGAACTAATGGTGGTCGGTTTCTGGCACCACCACCGGAAGGGTTTTTGCGCGAACGCGAATGGAGGAGAGGAGAAGTACACACGTCGCGGTGTCGTAAAACATGTCCATTTGATTGTGTTTGTTTGCCGATGTAAGGCACGTAATGGGATAAGCAGTTTAAAGCTGTCAAGGTGAAGTACACTGGAGCGCTCCGTTTGAAGAGAGAATGGAAAAGTGAAGGATAATTTTGCTGCAAAATGTTTAGTTTCAGTCGAACTTTTGGTTTCAGTTTAGTTTGGTGTTTTTGCACTACCATAATTTTATATTTTATTTTGTTTAACCAATTTTTTTTTCAGTTCGTTCACATACTTATTTTTATTTGCTTCTAATTTTCTGATATGTTAAATTTTACTTTTCAATGAGTTTTTGTGAATATAATTTTTAAAATAATAAAGAAAGCAACTGATGTTTCCATCTACAGCCTTCACTTCTCATGGAAACTAAACTCCAACCCCATTCGAATCCACTCTAACCTCCCGCATGATTAAGCGAAAGTGTTAATGTTTCCACCCATGTTACGCCATGTTGAATAGTCGGTAGCAGCAAGGAAACAATGTTTTTTTTTTAACCATAAAAGCCTTGCCAGTCCATGGCGCCTCGAGTGTGTAGACTATAAAAAATGCAAATAATTCTACCCAACTGTTTGGTGCGTACTGTTTCCTACTGTTTGTGTATTAACCCCCCACCTGGACCAATAAACCATTCCACAGGTGACGGCAACCGACTGTTTTCACCTTGGCAAACGAACTGTACTAGGTTTTATTTTCGACTAGATTCAATTTAACCAAATCTTCGTGGTTTCTACGAGACTAAAAAGGGTGAAAGCAACCAGTTTTCTACCAAAAAGCTTCGGGAAAGGTCGATTTGAAACACAAATTCACTCACGAAGGCGAAGGAAAACCTATAAGACCATGATAGTCGAGGGAGTAATATTTTACAATATTGTTTTCCTTCTCCTTGGCACTAAATGGGAAAAAGTTATAGCTAAGGAATGATAGGGGTCTGTTGGTATCAATCGTTACGGTTTTTAATTTGCGCCTACCTTAAGAAGGGAGAGGAGAGTAATAAAAGTGTTCGGTTGTCCCAAGGTATGTTTGTTTTCGCCCTTCACCAGTGGATTTCACTCAAAACTATAAGGAACACGCCCGATGGCGTGAAACTTACGCACCTCCACTGGGTACACTTATTTCCGTCCGCTGGAAAGTGTGTCCAAAAATAGGCACACAGCACCGAAATCAAACGCCGCCTACCACTTGAGGTCGGTCCGAGGGTATAAAATGGTTCTTTAATAACGTAATGGCTGTAAAATTGACTCACTTCTGCGTCATTCGGAAGTTTGAAAGTCTTGGGGGATGTTTGACGCGGATTGCCGACGTCACGCTGGGAGAACCATCACTTCTTCGATGAAAGAGTGCGTACCGGTCTTATGAAATCGTGCCACAACATATCACTCAGGTGTCATTTGGTCGGGTGTGGTATTGAAAGCCGGATTTTTTAACAAATATGTGAGAGGAAAAGCTATATCGGTTGTTAATTTAAATAAAGAGAACAGTTTTTGCCCCAAACAATATAATAAAAGAAATTATGTTGTGCAAAATAAGCGCAATAGTAACTACAAAAATTCATTCTTTTGGAGGACCGTCTTTGCTTAATTTTCAAAAACAGTTGGATTAAATTTTATAATCAAATTTTATCGAAAACGATTTTACTACAAAAATGTTTTAAAATCGCTTGGTAGTCAAAGGGTTCAAATCAAGCGTAAAAAATCTAAAAACTGTCTCCTGATTTCATTTGTTATTTATTAAATCTTTCCTGTAACGCAATAATAATTTAAAAATGAAAAATATGACATAAATAAATCTTCGCTTCATAAAATTGATTGAGTTCATTATTAAACTTTTATTTAATTTGTAACATTAATGTATATTTAATCCAAAACATCCATCGTACTATGACTTACCTACATTATTCATTAGAACTATCTCCCCAACGTATTTTGAGCTGATTGATAAGCTGCTTTTGCTTGTTGTACAGTAACTGCAAGCGCCAACCGGGTCCATTAAATATTTGTTTAGAACACCAACCAGGCGCCTCCATCGGCACATGTACGTACTTAATCGGAATCAGTCTGACCTTAGCACACATCCACACGCCCCTGGCTGACGGTCACGCCCCCCTCGACAATCCGCTTGCGGCAAGTGTGTGTGTGTGTGTGTGCTGGTTGGTTGACGAGAATGGTGGAAAAAATTTCACCCTCCGCTCAAGGAAAGTGGTGTGTCGGGCGGCGCTCACTCTGTTTTCTCTCTACCATGGACTCGGACAACAATGTTCCAAATGGCGTTTTACGATCCTTTCCGATCTTTCGTGTGATTCGTTTTTTTGTGTTTTTCGTGGCACTTCGCGTGCCGGTTTTTCTTCCCCGGGCCTGAAATGAAAGTGTACCACCAGACGAGAGCATCAGCTGGCAAATACAAACGCAACAGCAGCACAACATTTCAACCGGTGAAACGAAAGGCACCGAATGCGCGTGTGTTTGTCACTGTGTTGGGTACGCATTGCGGTTAACCTTACATTTTTCGGGCGGGTTTGATGCATACACAAGGCTTGCATTTACCAGACACACACTCCTACAAGCGAAAGGGGTAGGACCTGCATTACCAACTGCGCTGTAATCTGTGAAATGAGAACTTGGGGTGGAATGAAAAAAAGAAACACAACGATATGATGTAGTATAACAAAACGAACCGAAAAAAAAGAACAATCAAAACAAAAGCTGTGTAAATAATCACACACACGCATGGAGGCGCTCGAAATGGTGTGAGCATTTAATCGGGTCAATGGTGAACGCAGCTTAAGTGGGTCATCATCATCATCATCATCATCGGCATCTTCCTCAGTGTGAGTAGGGTGCGTCACGATGAAATCATGCAAATTGTGGAAAAAAGAATGGAAGCTGGTAGAAGCGCGACCGATAAACTGACGGACAGAACGCGTGATAAGTGCGTGAAGATCGTCGGGAAGAGAAAGTAACAAAACCGGATCTCTCACCGATGTTCCGATCCGTGGACGAAGAGTCGAACCAACTCGCCAAATTGTGCCTGGCGTCCTTGGCGACTGGCCGTGAAAGTTTCGATCGAAATCGATTCGCCACATGATGTCATAGCCTTAGCCGTCGCTTCCTCCTACTTTGGTGATCGATAATTTGCGATACTTCATTGTATAAGATTCCCCTTACAGTTTCATCTGTCATCGAGGGGGTGAAAGTGTTCGCACAAAAAGAGATCGTCCATCTTCGGTTTGTCAACGAACGAAGCAGGCAACATTGTCGCCATTCTGCTAAACTAAGCCAAAGTGCACTCTCTTTCGCCCTGCCTCTCTCTATATTTTCCGATCTCACCCCTACCAACGGATGAGTTACCGATCGTGTCAGAGATAGATCACTTCAGTTTCGCTTTCATTCGCAGTCGACCGAGAAAATGATCCTATTTATATGGCCCTATAGTGCGCGTTGGGCGGGAGCAGGCAATCCAATTGGAACAGTATGCCAACCAACACACACGCACCCGCATCTCATCGCCGGAGGGAAAGTGGCTGGCTGGCAGTGGAAAACGAAAGCGAATGCGCGCGAACGGATGGGGGGAGGTGAAGAGGACGGTCACGGTGCCGCCGCAGTATGTCGTCAGGTCACCTTCCAATGGCGTTCCGGTGTTGGTAGCGACCGTTTTGACCACCACTACACGCGGCTTGTTTGGCTGTGATTTGGTTTAACTGGCCGACTCAGAAAAATTGGGTCCCCACAAACGACCAGACGGATCGGCGGGGAACCGCCCGACGGAACTGAGTTGCTGCGACTGCGCCCTGCTCCAACTTTGTGGGCATTCGGGGTGGGGTGATGGTGTGTGCGTCGCTCAGTTTTCTCTCGCGCACGCCCGCTTGTTTTGTGGGGTGGTGTTGCGTTGGTCGCGCACGGAAAGCGTGGCCACTGTTAAGGGTTGATCTTGACGCCGTAACAATGGCAATGAGCCAGTTACGAAGGCATCCGACGGCGTAGGGGAAAGTGTTCCAATATGCACCCGCCTACAAAGAGGAAAAACAAACCCCGATTTCTTGAAATTCATAGAAGCTGCAATCTTTTTACAAAAGCAGTTTGTTGATTTTATTTCTTTTAACACGTTGACTGCCACGCTGTTTTAGTACAGATTTTTATTACTACAATCCTTTTTGTTAAAATTAGGTTATTAAATTGATTCAACCAACGGTTTTCGAAAACGAGGCATTTTTAGCAATTTTTAAAGTTTACTTCTTCATAAGTCCACTACTATATTAGTGTGAATGAACATTGTTGCCATCATCCACTTTTTGGGTGACATGACGTTCAACGTGTTAATGCTCCCTAAAACTTATCACAATATTATTGTAACTAAATTGTGAAGCAGAAGGACTATTTTCAACTTTGGAAACCATGGTAATAATTGTATGTTTTGATGATACTGATGGCCCTCCTCATAACCACAGGATTGAGCTGAGACGAATTATCTTTATGATATACATTTTCATACACAAATTGTCATTAAAATTAAAACATACGAGTCACACTTAACAACTTAACGTTGACTGCCAAGCCTTTTTAGCACACTTTTTAGTACAAACTTTTATGATTAAATTTGTTCAAACAATTTACTGAACTGACGGTTTTCGAAGATTTATCAAAGGCAAGCTAAAGAATTAGTTGTTAATATTAATATATTTTTAATGTTGCATATTCATTTGTTTATTCTTCAAAAACTTTTTAGAACTAATGAGAGCTGGCTATCAAAAATGATAGCCATGGCAGTCAACGTGTTAAAAGTTCTTGAAAGGATGATAAATTACCAAATTCTGCTGAAATAAAAGTGGAATACCAGTCATCCCTCCGGTCCGATGATACATATTGGAACACTTTCTCCTACTTGCATGGCTTTCCCTGTGGTGGTATTTTGTGATGTTTGCTACTTTTACACCCCTCTTAAGCTCCACTCCGCTGTCAATTTCAACCAAAAATACTAACCTTTTAGCATTGAAGCCTTCCTAAACGGTGGTGGATGGAAGCTTTGAATGATCAAATTCATGAGCGGTGGTTTATTTTTCTCCCCGTGCGCTTACGCCACACTGAGTTTTGGGTGGCTTTTTTCGACCACCTCCCGCTCTCTGTCTTTCCGAGTTTCTGTTTCTACCTTTTTGTGTGTTGTACCGTCACCCATCATTTCCGATGCTGAGCCGAGAGGAGCGACTTGGGAGGGGAGCACTGTGTTGTGGAAGTGAAAACTTTTAAATTCCGGGTCTTATGCAACTGTTGCAGTTCCACTTTTAGCTACTACTCGCCGGCAGCAGAAAGAGCAGAAATGAAAAACACATAACCCACGTAACCTAGCCACCGGATTTCACCCGAACCCGTTGGTCTTTTACGGCTTTTAGTATTTTTTGTTTTATGTTTCATCGTTTTAAACTTAGTTTTTAACGCTCTTCCGGTTAGTTAGGTATCGTCAGCACGGTTACAGCATCTCGCATCGTTTTGCTCTCCGCTGCTCCTTTTGCTGTTACATCGTCGTCGTGTTCATCGTGAATTTTATAACACTGAAACATCACATGTTCCGGCATGGGACGAGTTTCGAAATGGCTTCAGCAAATTCAACTCATTGTGATGAAATTATGTGACGTTTCAATGTTTCTTTCTAACTCGTCATCTACGGCTCGTCGTAAAACAGTTTGCACTCTTTAGATTTTCCCTAAAACGATAATTCCTGCCCTGGGAAGCGATGAATTTTTCCAGCGGACTTTTCTCACCGCCCTTGTGCTCGATTGTACGTGTGGATGTTTTTTTTATCACCATTTGAAGTGTTGAAAATTTATGATCAACTTTCAACATCCATTTCTGAAGGTTGCTGAAGCTCTCCTGGCTTTGCTGTCTTTTGCTCACAATTGTGAATTGGTTACCGAATTGCCGAAATCTTTCTGCCCAGCGGCGGCTCCTCCGATGGTATTGCGACAGTAGAATGTTTTAGCCAGATTTTTTTTAATAAATTCTCCATCTCGCGGTCGGGGGTTTGTACATTAATTTATGATTTGCCACAAACGACGACGGTACATTGCATCACGTCACCATCCACCCCTAGGCCATTCGTGCGCCGAAATTGAGCACTTCAGCGTGGGTAAACTGCGCCATTCGATGGCGATTTGAAACGTCTATGAATGTTTATGAGCTTACTTTATCGACAGCTTTAAAAATATAAGCATTTTCAAGTATGAGGTAACTGTCTTACTGCGCAATGCTATCGAAATCTTTGTACAAAACAAAAATCTTCTCGTGAGTTCAAATTGAGTTTACAATAACGAATAATTCTAGGATATTAAGAGATTGTAATGTTTTTTCGTATTTTTCTTCTTTCTTTTGCATGAATCGTGAGAAATGGAACTAATAAAATGTGGTTGCCCTACATGTCAAACAGCTCATACGTCAAAACTGGTCTCAAATTGAAATGCCGCATCTATCGTATGACTTTGCCATGCTTCGTTCAAGAAACATTTGTCATTAGCAACATCCAAAGTCTGCTTCAGTCATCTGCTCGAGAAGGGCCTCAACACGCTTCGAGAGGATCGTTCACAATTCTTCGTTCGAGATCGAGATGATTCGTGACTTGTCTCGCGGTCCAAGCGGAAACCGGTTGATTGTTAGTGTTAGCCCATCAGCATCTGGAACTTGATGCTCGGTGAAGGGAAGGGCAGATGGATGGTAACGACTGAGCAAACTCGAGAGGGAATGAAATCGAAAGTCATCAGTATTCCACACTGATGCGAAGCTTTGGTTGCTCGATCTCGTTGATTTTGATTTCCATTATGATGTTCCGCTTTGGTTTGTAAATGTTCAGTTTGTCGAAATAGAAGCATCAAAAGGGGAGTAAATTAAAATTAAGCGTTTCGTAGCACAAGATTATCTTCCCTATTGTTTTATAAGAAAACTTTACGACTGTTGTATGAAATAAATGTTCAGCATTAAATTGATTAGTTTGATCAATAATTAATTGTGGAGCCCTTTGGCAGCGAGCCGAACGTGAGACGCTCGACTCGTTACAGTATGACATCATTCATCATAATTATTAGTTCCTTTGTCTGGCCACTCTGTGCAAACTCATACTGTAGTGAAGCTAATGGGCGTCACAGTTGACAAGCAATTTCGGGTTGAATATTTCGTTTCGTTATTGTACTTACAAAGGCCTGGCTCGGTTTCGACGGAGTCGTTCTTTATTTTGTGTATTAATTATCATGACTGTTGGAAATAATGGAGCGTGTTAACTAAAAAATTTATAGCAAGAATAAAAGGGAGAAGGAAATAAATTGAGGAGGAAATGTAAAGCGTACCGTATCGGTGTGCCGGTAAAATAACGTATTGTGTTGTAGGTGGTGAAAAGGTGAACATAAATGTTGAATAGTATTAACCCTTGTTAACATAAGGGAAAGCGGCGCTGCGAAGGGGAAAATTGAAAGGGAGAAAGGGACATTTGTTAGTAGTGTTTTTTTTTTCATTTTTCAAGTGGTATAAGTGTAATCGAACGAAATTTAGTTTATTTGTGTGCTTGTGGGTCCACTAGGAACGGTTGGTAAACGTCGCACTAACCACCATAATTCGAACCCCTTTAACCCCCACCAACACTACTCCCCGGCGTTGTTACTTTCGTCGTTCATACTTGGGGAAACCCACGGAACTCATGGAGCTAGCTTCCGCTTTTGGGGGTTGCCATCGCCACCGGATTTGCATAACAAACCCCTCTTGCGCACGTTTACCCTGCGCCTTCCCCCGGGGGTTTCTGTTGCCGGCATTGGATCGATGTTGCGGGCGCTCCGTTTGGTCCCAATGCTTCCAACGTGAAACCAATGTGAAATTTGAAACTGTGAACAAAATTTACTGCCACAAGGATAATGTCAAATTTTACTGAAGCCAGTTTTTTACATACTTTTTAAGTAGTAACTCATCAATTTTTATCCAGTCGAACCGATTTGAATATTTACAAACGATGCGGAGAACATCCTTGGAATTATTTTGTAAAATACTCTACTGGTGAAATTTTCCTAAATGATCCTGTTTCACTTCATTGGTCAACATTTTCCAACATCACGTTTTTTTAATTTTTTTTTTTGACAACACCACGCTCGCCGGAAAGGAATCCCAGCATACGTCACCAAATAAACCACCGAAACCCCCGCTGTCCGTGCTTCGAACCCCTCCCCTCATCAATATGAAATGATGTCCGTTTTTGTGCCACAGACACACACTCACAGACTTGCCCGTAGCGCCTCTAGTGTGCTCCTTAACGAAATTAACGAAACTGTTTGCATTCACCACATCCAAACGCACACGAACACCTATCCGCGGCGGTGGTGTCTGAATTTGGGACCAAGCAAGTAAACTTGGCCCAGCAAACGGCAACGGCGAAGACGCCGGCGACGGTCACACGATTTGACTGTGACCCACTGACACCAATTTTCTGCATCCCACCGTACCCCACCCTCATCGCAGCAGAAGAACACCTCTGGCAGTGCACTAAGAGTGAGAGAGGCAGGCAGGCAGGCAGGCTGAACCAACAGCGTTTGTGACGATGCAAGATTGTATCAAAAAAAATATCTAGAGAGATATAGGGAGAAAAGTACCAAAAAAATTTTGAAGAACAAACATCGTCAGGATGTGCGCAGCTGATGAGACACGCAATGGAGATGGGAATTTTTTAAGGCTCTTTTACATCAACGAAAAAAAATGGAATTACCCAAATTCTTCGTTTCCTATCGAATCGGAATGATTGATAGTTTTGTGATTTCACAACCCCTTGGAATAACCCGAAGTAATTAATCCTTTGTCCTTAACACAGTAAACCAAGTGAATCAATATCCTGATATTATTCTGGATGTCCTATGCTTCTTTGGCGGTGTAGATTTAATTGATATGATATTATATTAACTCAATATTTGACAAATCTATTGATTTGTTAAAAGGCACTATCAGGTAGGCAGTATAAGGTTCTCTATTCATTTTTATGAATGTAAATTTTGCAACAATAATACATTATCATTTCATTTGGTACACTTTTTAATTCCAAGCTTGGTATTTATTTATGTTATTTTTCCAAAAATAAACCTGCGCGCATCGGCAGTAATTATGATCCCCCACGCCGGCAAGACTTCCCCTGCGTCATCATGCATGACTAATCAACATTGTTGTTGCAACAGCAGTACCTGTTGCAGTCGCCGAATCCATCGTGTCTAGATCGAGGCCACCCTTGGAGGAAGTGAGCACCCCCAAAAAAAGACCCCACCGAAGTCCGGAAGAAGAAGGTGCAAGCAAGTGCATAAACACTGAGAACGCATACACGCCGGTGCATCGTGTGTCTGGTCACGAATACACCGGTCGACCGGCCAGACGATAGCAGGCTTGCTGGTGTGCCCTTGTGTGTGCGCATGTAGGCCTACGTGCAATTCTTCTCCATTTTGTGTGACGTAAACGACGAGCAACTCCGTCCGATTGCTCGGCGAACAGCCGCCGAACGATCTCTGGTGGGGCGCTGGAATTGGAATTCGCATCTGAACTTGACCCACTTTGACGAACCATGGTGGACAGGGAAGGGGGAAGTGCGAGGGTTTGTCGGTCGTTGTTGAAATGTTTCTTTTTCGGCTTGTGGTAGTCGTAGTTTGCAGGATTGTTGTGTTATAATGGATTTATAATTTTCGAGTCGTCATCTATTTCCACTTCCACCGGATATTGCTATTTCGTCGCTGAATTTGACTATGTTAACTCCCCACATTAGATAATCTTGGGAGAGTATTCGTTTAGTTGCCACTCTTCTCCAACCCGAACGAGGTCCACCCGTTTTATCAACTACAACCACTGTAGTTGACTCAAAACTTCATTTTCATACACGTCAGGTGACTAATTCAAAACTTTGCCACCGCACGAGGAGGTAGAGCTTTTCCGAATTTCACCATCGTAAGTAACATGTTGCTTCATCTCATGCACACGTGTGTTGTAGCTTCCTCCAACCCACCGTTGGACTGCATTTTATAATAGAGCACGGAAGAATGGTTTTATCAGTATACCGACAGTGACGGGATCAGAAGGATTCGCGACGCGGTTGTTGTTCGTTCGATTTTGTTGATATTTTTCTTTCCACCCTTTCTCTCGCATTTGCCACCCCGTTCGCGTGGAGTGTAGAGTGTAGTGAGAGTGTAGCGTGTTCAATGACATAATTTAATTTAAAAAGATACGAATATCGAACGCCAGTAGTAGTTCTTTACAGTTGCAATGAAGTGGTGAGTTTCGAAACAGTTGGGCTCAATTTCATTTTATTACAAGTGACACAAGTTTTGGGAAAAACAATGTTTGTTTTCGGAAAAGTGGATTGATGCAAGTGCAGTTCACAAAACAATCGTTAAAGAATATGAAAAAATACACATAATTTTCTAATTTCGTTCAATCGTGTAAAAAGAGTGACTAAGTTCTTAATATTGCCCAAAAAAGGAGGTGTTCTGTGGAGGAAGAACATGTTATTTCCGGACCTGTATAGTGATCAACACAATGAGTTTATTTTGCAAATGATAAAAATTTTAAAAACTTAAATTTGGGATTAAATCGTGTAAAAAGATTCGTTGAGCAGAAGTCATAATTTAGCCTTAAATTTTTTTTAAGAGCCCTGAATTAAGAGAAGGAGGGGAAATTGTTGTAATACCGATATCAGTTTCATCCACCATGACAAGCATTTCTGTGTGCGTCCTTGTTCATAACAGACGATCTCGTCCCAACAAACTGCATGCCGGTTCACAAGCTATTTTAATGCATTTTAATTCGAATCTTAAACGTCATCATAAAGAAACCGGATCGCTAGGTGTAATGCCATCAATTTGTCTCTACGTGAACCCATGTGAATTATATGATGGCTTCAATGAACATGGAGATCTTTTAACCAACAACATACATGCATTAAACCTTTTATTAATTTACTTGTGCAACGAATCGTACCTTGACGACCAAAAGAGGGTTCTTGTTTGGTTAAAACTATCCATTCGTGCGTCCAAACGTTGAAATTCCAATATGAGTCATACGGTGCAGGCAAGGTTACATCTTTGCAGCAATTACCTACCTCTTCCGACTGGCGTCATCGTCACCGTCAGCGTCCGCCCATCGCGCTCAATCTGTACCATGTTTGGGCCGTTTTTGTATGTACTTAAGTGATGGTTTTTCAAACCATTGCTTCCTTCTCCTTTGAAGTCGCGCAACGACGACCATCAAACCATCAAGCCATTTTTAGCCGAGGTTCCATTGTTGCCCAGCTGTATAGCTAGCTTCGGTATAGGCCACACCACGAGGCTCATGATTTATGTCGGAGTGAGACAGTCGTTTTATGATAGTGCAAAAGAATAATTGTGCGCACCGGCGGATGGTTTTTGTTTTTCTTCACTCACGGACGTCGTATGGAGGGCTCATTTAAACAAAGAGATCCAAATGGCGAACCAAGCTGAAGACCAATCGGTGGTCAGCACAGGAATGTTAAGCGCGTCCGTATCTCTCAAGGAAAATCGCTCGCACAATCGCCATCAACTATCCAGATAGGAAATTTAACTCCCGAAAAGCATTTCACGGAATGATGTTGCAAGTCCTGACGCAAAGTTTACGACTTATTCATAACGGTTACGTCATACTGGAGCAAAAGATGCTGCTTCTAATGTATGTTCAACTCATGGTTAACTGTCGGCCGAAATAAAACTTCCTAAGTTTTTCGTAAAACATTGTGCAATGGCTTCTTTTCTGAGCCACAGATTTTATTATCAAACCAAACAATATTTCTAATTTATGACAAAAGTTTCTTGCTTCATCCAAGTATCAATTGAGTAGAAATCGAGCTAATGAATGTCCTCTGAAACGATACTTCCCAGCTGGTCCGTCCGCAAGTCTCCAACAAGCATGGAATAACTCTCATTATCAAGGTGTTTATCAAATCATCTAATCTCTAGATATACCCACTACGCCGCCGCGATCACAAACACTTCATGTGACAGCGTCTACTTCTCTCAGCCTCTAAGAAGGTGAAGCCACATATCTGTATGTGTCTGTGTGTGTGTTTGTATTTTGTTACGAACACGAGCCACAGGAGAGCCTCAAAAGAAAGAAGCAAGACCCGACACAACTTCATAACCGGTGTTGAACTGATAACAACACCTCAAAGGTAGTAATAAATAAATCGAATCTACCGTACGTCCGGAGGCCTCAGTCGTCGTCGTCGTTGCCGCGGTCGTGGGTGGTTCGGTTTCGTTCTACCTCTTGGGTGTGTCGAGTGGTTCGTTTAGTTCTAGCAAGTGACTTTGAGTTTGATTCGATACCGAGTTTCATCCCTATGTAAAGGAACCCTCGATCACAAGGTTGTGTTTTTAAAGAAGCGAATGATCCGAACGAAGTAATGAATCGCCAGTTCAGTACCACGAGTTTGTCGGCAGCCCCTGTGAGGTATATCAGGTTGGTTGAGCTTCCTAAAGCTTGTGCTGGATTCGGTCATCAGTAAGGCACGAAAAGAATTCAGTTTCAGATTTCAACTCATTCGTGCTTTAACTTTTTGCCCTGTAAGAAATTATTCGACTTCCTAATATATGATTGATTTCAATTGCTGCTTGGAATGTCCCACAGAAGTCGTCACAATCTCTCGCGACAGGTGTTCACTGGTGATTCGTGGGTCGTGGATAAGCCATCGTTGATAACTCTTGCGATATTTCTCAGGTCCGTGTGCGATAAAATGAGACAGCAAAATGTGTAACCTGGTGTAAAGCAGCGTATCTTGTAGTTTTCTTGTGCGTATAGCACGTGTGTGATTGTCGAGGAAGGAGTTAGGGCAAAATATGGAGGTTGTCCGGCCAGGATGTGTTTTTACAATGTACAAAAGGAACTATTGGACATACACCACGGCGCTCACCACCCACTACTACTACTACTACTACTACTACTGACGAACCGTAAGGGTTGTGGGCTCTTGCCTACCTGATAACAGCTGATTGCGCAAGTGAATGATGAATGGGAGATACGCGGTGTGCGAAGTGATAACTCTGCCCAAGGGCTGGCGTTTCATCGGCATCTATTCAATTATTTTCAAACTGCCTCTAAAAGCAGCTCTCGCTAATCTGACTCGTTATTTTCTTTTCGTCCCTTTCCGCCCTAGGCTTGGCCCATGTGAACTACCACTGTCCGACCAGTGGCTTGTCCATACACAGCTGTCGCAGTCAGCGCAACCGTCTCAAGCATCGTTCTACTCGTCGCCCGCCGGTGGCCAAGGTTTGGGTGGACTCGGCGGCCTGTCAGCAAACACCACACTGCCGATACAGCAACATTCCTCCGGTATTCAGCAGCAGCAGCAGCTGTCACAGAACCAAATCGGTGCACCGCAGTCCGGTGCCGCCACCGCAGCAACATCAGGAGCAGCAGCCCCGGCATCACAACAACTGCAGAGTCAGTCAAAAATAATGAATGTCGTCGTACCATCCGTGGCCTGTCCGCCTACCGCATCGAAAAAGATTCGCCGAAAGCCAGACACGAAGGTAAGGACTCACTGTTCGCATCCCATTCATTCGGTGATCGTTACTTACCAGTTACCGGTGTTTCTTTTCTCGCTCTCACCCACGCAGCAGCCACAATCGCAGATCAACAAGTGCAACAACGAGAAACGTCGCCGAGAGCTAGAGAATGAGTACATCGAACAACTCGGCGAGTTCCTGCAGATTAAGCGGGATATGACCGCCTGCAAACCAGACAAAGCGGCGATATTAAGTGAAGTCGTACGAACGGTAAGGCTATTGACATCAGGACATGAGTTAGTGTAGGGATGAGATTCATGTCGAATCCGATCGAAAAAGAACCTTCAAAGAGTAAAAGGATTGATGGACAGAATAGAACTAGCAGGCTTTGTTTTAAGATTTTGAATATTGAGCAAATAATGGTTTGGTTATGGCACAGAATTCTTGTTTCAAACTTGTCCATCAAGCTGAAACCCTGCCATGTTCTATGGTTGATTGTAACAAGCTAAGTTCAAGGTGTAACGCTATTTCTATGAACAGTTTAAATACCTGGTACTGATCTGTAGGAAGAAGGAGCTAGGCATAAGAATGTTCAGGTTATGGTCAAAGAAGCTTGAGAATATTGTTCCATCGCCATAGATGGTGACAACTTACGATACGATCGGAGCAACCGTGATTTAGTTTACTCACACTGCAAGCCATTTGCGCTGATTCATCTGTTTTGCAAAGCGGCTCGTAACGTAGACCGGGAAGCATCATCGGCATCCCACTTGCAGCCATACGTCACCGTCTAAACCAGCGCAGTCACGTCCTTTCCCGCATTCGATTGTTATTGTTGAGCGACATGCGACTCCGTGATGTCCGGTAACACTTGTAGTAGTGCCACTGATCAAATATGCCATCTTCGTCGATCTACAACATAAGCGACATCGAGTTCGCCTTGGAACAATACGATCTTCACGGCTCTTTCCAATGGATCCGCATGGATTGAAGAGCTAGTGATGCACCATACCATCGTTCGAACTCGAAACCGAAACGCATCCACGAAACGGAATAGGGGTCTAGCGGAGAATAGGTGGGAAGTGCTTATTTTTAGCATTCGAACAAGTTCTTTCCACCAGCCATTTTGCACGGTCGGGGTTTCTTTTTTCGCCTCCCTCGGTAAAGTTTAGCATCATCGGGTTCGATTTGTTTCATTTCACGGTCCATTTTCGTTCCGTTTCCGCAAATAGGATTGCTTATTGTCAGAACAATGATGGAGCGGGTTCTCCGATTTCGCATTGCGGGAAGCGCTGTTGTGTTGGTTCTTACAAATTTGTTTTAGATGAAGTTGGAGTTAGTTTTTTCCTAATTTTGATAAGACGAGGCCTTCGCCCAAAGTTGTCAAAGTCAGCACTATAAGAAAAACAAACCTTAATCAAGTGTTAAAATTTTTCCTTTTCTTCTTACTTCCAGTTTCGTCATATGATAGAGCAGGGCAACCCGAATCTAACTGGTTCGAGGTGCTCCAAATGCTCGCCGGATTGTTCCGCTTCCTGCAAACTGCACCCGGTGCAACAGGGGGAGGTATCGTCCACTGAACCGCCACTACCGGAGCCGTCGGTGAACGGCCACTCGCCGGAAAAGTCGGCCTACTTCGAGGCAGTGCAGCACTACATCTCGAACGTCGGCTGGGCCCTGCTCGAGATCAACTCGGAGGGTGTGATCGAATGTGCCACGGAGAACGTCCGCGACGTACTGCACTACTCGCGCACGGAGCTCCACGGACAGTCTATCTATTCGTACCTGCATACTGGTGATCATTCAAAGCTGAGTCCTATTTTAAATAAGAATTCGATTGAGCTAAACTGGGATCAAAATGAGGTAAGTTAGCTGGAGACGGGGAGTAGCCCAAAGGAGTCCCTTATTACACCTTGTTCTGCCTCTTCCCATCAGATGTTCTATCAGACGCCAAAGCGTACCATTCGGACAAAGATTCGTTGGCTACTGAGGGCGCCGGAAAGTGCGAACGAAACGATCGAGCAGAAGCAGCAGCGGTTGGAGAAGTACAAGGATCTGCTCATCATCTCCGCGCCGGTAAAGGATGATACGGAGGAATCGTCCTCGGTGCTCTGTCTAATTACACTACCCGAGGACGAACAGGCAACCATCGAAACGACCACAATGCCACAAACCCTCGACGAGCAGCTAACACTGAAGCTGGACATTAATGGTAACATAATAAGTAAGTACCACAAGCTCTAACGCCGCTTTATCATTGAAACACACAAAAACATTGACCACTCCGTTTTTCTCTGTTTTAGATTATGACGCATCGACGCTAAGGAAACAGTTTGCAGGAAATCTAACCAAAGAGACTATACGGTCAATCTACGACCTCTGTCACACCCAAGACCGTCCGCGGCTAATCGAGCACATCGGTAGCGTCCGGTCGGCGAACGGGACGCCGCTCGAGCTGACGTACCGGTTGCGCCTCGGCAGCCCGGACGCGTACGTGCACGTGAAGAGCCAGTCGAAGCTGTTCCGCTGCACCAAGCCGAACGAGACGGACTTCATTATGGCCATCTGCACCGTGCTGACGGAGAACGAGGTTGCGATGCTTTCGGCGGACGGTGGTGCGGCCGGCAGTCTGGCGGCAATGGGTGGCGGCAGTAACATTAACAGCAACAGTAACACCAGCGGAAGCAGTAACAGCAATCCTACCTCGTCCTCGTCGCTCGGTCTGCTGATGCCAAGCACGAGCAGCTCGATGGCGACCGGTGGTGGTGGCCTCAACAACGGGGGCAACGTCGACGTCGTTGCCCGCCATATGGCTCAAATCACGCAGGGAGTCAGCAATATGGGCGGTCCGCTGATGTCCAGCGTGCTGAATGGAGGACAAGGTGCTGGTTCCGGGCATGCACCACCGGGTATGCTTGGTGCGGGTCCGGGAGGCGGAGGAGGAGGAGGAAATATGGCTGGAGCGAACATGGGCATGATGGGCGGCAACAACACCCCGGGCACACCGGGTCTCGGCGGAGGGAACGGGGTCGGCGGCGGCGGCGGCATGGGTAGTGGAATGAGCGGTAGTTCGACGCTCGGCTCCATTGTATCGCCCCGGAGCAACATGAACTCGTCCTCGGTCGTCTGTGGTCCGTCGTCCGACAGCTTCTTTTCGACGGAGTTTGAGCTCGAGTTTCCACATTCCACGTTCGAGATGGAGCAGGTCGGTGTCAGCTGGGACTCGCGGCCTGATTCGCGGGCCAGCGTGACGCCGGTCAGCACCCCAAGGCCCCCGTCCGTCAGTGCGTACAGCCCGGCGGCCGCACCGATGTGTGCGTCGCCGATGACGCCGTACTATTCGGGCAGCACGATGGGCGGCATGCCGTCACCTTCGAACAACATCGGCAGCAATGGTGGTGGTGTGGGTGGCGGCGGCGGCGGCATGATGAATCCCGCCATGTCCATCGGTAGCAACAACAACAATAACAACAACAATACCAACAACAACAACAACCCGGGGTCAAACTTCGGTGGCAATGCGTTTCAGTTTTCGTTCGAAGACAGCAAGGACAAGCTGCAGGATCTGCAATCCCAGCAGCAACAGCAGCAGCAGCAACAACACCATCCGCACATGTCCCCAATGCAGCATCATTCACCGATGCCACCTCAGCAGCAGCAGCAACAGCAGCAGCAGCAGCAAATGGTGCAACGACAGCAGCAACAACAGCAGCACCTGCATCAGCAACAGCAACCTCAGCCACCATCGAATTCGCATGACTCCGAGCGATTACGGAACCTGCTCACAACCAAGCGACCTCACTCAAATGCCTCGTCCTCGTCCGGCCTGGATCTGGATCACGACCATCGGAATCAGAATCGAATTCTAAAGGTACGTAGGCCCTTCTATGTGTGTTTGTGTGTTTTTGGTCGCTTTACCATTAGCCCTAGTTTGCTGCCAAAAACCGTGTGTAACTATCCTCGGTTGCTCAAAGCCTTTAACAAACCTATGTGGCGCTGGATTTTTGTAGCTTAGTTCTGTTCATTAGAAAGTAGAATATTAAACAAACACTTTAGCGGAAGAGCGTAGCAAAACACCCTCCACGCACAGAATGCAGCAATGGAATGGATGCAGTGGTTCCCTCAACGGTGTTTAGTCTGGATGGATTGTTTAAACATTTTCCACCATCCCATTCCCTCGCACGTACGCTCGCTTACAAACGTCATAAAGTCGTTGCCACATATATTTGCCTCTAACCTACCGGCATTTGAAATAACGCATCAACTTTAGTCACTAAGTAATATGTTTAAAAAAAAAGTTTGGTGACAACGACTGTATGTTACGCTTCGAACATATTATACGATAGAAAGCTCATACCTACCTATCTTAATAACATGACATAACTCTAAAGAAAAATTTACTTATCGAACCACAGGAGTTTTAATCCTAGCATGTACACGTAGCCTTACATAGCTCTATTGTTTAAGAACATTATGAAATCCAACGTGGTACAATCAGTCCGTGAGAGATATGCGGAACTATCATGTCCGATGTCCGAAGTCATTATTAAGTATGTGTAGAAAAATGTGTTCAGTTATGTATGGTTTTGATTTAACTAAGCTATACATAAAGAAAACCTCATGTTCGTCCCGTTTAATGCAAGCCTTTTTCTATAGAATCATTCTTATTCATTTAAATCTCCAGCATGCGGCCGCCAACTTTTATGGCATTTTATCTTTTCTTGTCATATCTTGAAACGATTTTGTTTTAGCTATAATATCGCTACTGTTTAAGCTTCGTGTCTTAATTTTATTTTGCATTTTTATTGCAAAAGAGTTAATGCACGAAATGCTTTCAATATTTGTGATTTAAAAGTACAAAACACAAACAAAAATGCAATCAAACAACACCACTTGTAAACATTAGAAAGATACCATAGCCGACACATTTTTCTCTCTGGCAAAAACCGTTTAAAGGTTTGAATACACTGTAAAACTCACCACATACCATCATTTCTTTACGGAGGCTGCAAGATGCACAAGTTTACTATTCCACTACTCTTCCATTAACTTTAGTTGTTACCTTTCCCTCTAGCTACCTCTACTCTGCTCCTTCACTCTTCGTTGCTGTATCGTCTTTATCTCATGCTCTTTTATTCTCCCTCTTCTCTTTTCTCTACTTGTGTATCTTTGTTGGTTTCCTTCCGTAGGGTTTGCTAAATTCGGAGGAAGAGAAGGATAGTAATGGCAATAAATTAAGTACCGCATCTCTTTCACAACGTATACCTCAGTCTGTTAGAACCCAAGTGCAGGGTAATGGTAGTGTTGGTGGTGTTGGTGGTGGTGGTGGTGGTGGTGGTGGTGTTGGCGGGCTGGGGGTAACGCTCCGTCCGGGAAATGAGACTAGTAAATCCGGTAGCAATAATATGCTGTTACAGGTACGAACACCTTCCTCTTACTACTATCAATCTTTTGTTTTTTGAACTGAATGTTTTACACTATAGTTGCGTAGTTTTGTTGTTCACTGTACAACAACGCTTGGTCAACATTCTTTCCACATGTTTTGTTTTTTTGGTTTATATTCTCTTCCACACAATGAAAAAGCACCGTTTTCACAAATGGTTTGCATTAGGATGAACCTCGTAACCTTAGAGAAGGCAGTCTCAAACACCCTAGTCCGTTCGAAAACTGTAGATTCAGCAGCAATTAAATTTGTTTATTGAGCACCATATTGTCCCCGCTTGCGTGCCATATATACATCTATTGTTTCCCCATCGGGTAGCATCTTTCTACCATGCCATGTGTTTTCCTAGTCTAATTTTTCATCCCATTAAAAACGTTCATCACTTCGCTAACCGCGCCCTCACATGTTGCCACTACTTTTTAAAACTCCATCGCCGCAGCATCGCGCTGGCATAACCACTTTCATTAACCACTCGAACGCTGTTCGGACTTTTGGTTTCCATCGCACTACTTGAATCTTGTTTTGCCACTAAGACCCCTTGTTTTTTTAACACACACCTCTCTAACCCCATGGTTGCTCAGGTGGAAGTAAAACTGGGGGGGTCGTGGGATGTGGCCCCCGACCGTAGTAGTGTTGCAAACATTAACTCCATGAAGAACACCTTGTACTCATGTGTTGAACGTTTTTCACACTCCAACCCATCCACATTTTTCCAGCTGCTCAACGACAAAAGCGACGATGACGATAGCGACATCCGCAACCGGCAAGGTTCGAGCGAGCTTCTTAAGCAGCTGCAGAAGGTGAAAGTAAGTTTCGGCGAAACCAAACACAGACACGCACACCACACCCACACCGGCATGCATAACAACCTTCCGCAGCAACAACAACAACCGCATCCGAGGGCAGGGCAGGGCGCGATCAGAATCCTTCTCTACCAGCAATTGGGAACCTTGACTTGCAACCCTTTGATATGGGATTTTTGCCTTTCAATGTATAGTGCGAAATTGTATTTATACCGATTTGTTGTGTGACTAATTGAATAATATGATCTAAAACATATGGAATTAAGTTTTTCCACTTGCTGCAATATAGGAATGTTAAGTCCCGCCTCCATCCTGTTGCTAATGCTAAACAAGAGCTAATTTTAATGTGTGACGTTAAAGTGTAAAATGTTTGAAAAAAAATTATTACACCTTCCCTTTTGTGACGTTGATTTTTTGCAAGTAAACTCTAACGTGTCGTATTACTTTCTTCTTGCGCAGGATGAGCCAAAGGAGCACAATCCGCCGCCGCTCAACAACGAAGAGCTGATGCAGATCCTGCGAGTGCAGAGCAACGACCGGAAGCGACCGTCAACCGAGCCGGACGAAGGATCGGCCGTTAAACGCTCGGACACGCGACCGTCGAAGTTGCGCGAGAAGAACAAGATGCTCGCGTCCCTGCTGGCCAACCCGGCCAAGGCGCCGATGCCGATGCAAACGCCGATGCCGTTCAACCGCATCATCCCGGACATCCCGAACTCCGGCATGGCCCGCCAGCTGGCGAACGTGTCGAGCTCGACCGCGCCACCGAACCAAACACTCAACAACAATAATCTGACGACGAGCAACAATAATCTAAAACAAGTACAACAGATGACCCAAATGCGCCTCCAACAGCAGCAGCAGCAGCAGATGCGCAAATCAGCGATGCCTTCTCAATCACAACAGCCTCCAACATCCTCCGAACTCATCTACCTCAACCAGCAGCAGCAGCAACAGCAGCAGCACCACCATCAGCACCAGCAACACTCGCATCATCCGCAGCATCAACATCACCCGCAGCAGCAGCAGCAGCATCATCCGCAGCATCATTCGCAACAGCAGCAGCAGCAGCAGCAGCATTCGATGATGCAGCAGCAAATGTTGGCCGCCCAACGGCAGCAGCAGAACTTCTCGCCGGCGATACAGGACGCCGGCATCGGTTCGGCCGGGGGTGGTGGTGGTGCTTTCGCTACTTCGACACCCGCTACCTCGACGCAGCTCGCCTCCGAGTGGGACCCGGAGCTCAACGAAATACTTAATCATGTGATCGAAATTGCGCCGGATGATTTTGCTGAAAGCGAACTCAACAGTATCTTAGGCGAGTATCTTTGGCGATTGTCGCTGGAACGGAGATTGATTTTCTATTTCACAGCAAGATCACAGGGTTTCAATCAATTTAATGGAACATATTCATAGGAAGAGGGAATATTTCAAGTGCAAAGAGGATATTTGCAATCGGTAGAGAGAACATTACAATCATATAGGGGAAATTGTCAGACAGCTGTGGGATTAATAACTGCGTATTTTCACTCATTGTATTTTAAACGTCCCTTAACGAATCTAAAATCTGGTGACAAGTAGGAGAATTGTTTTTTTTTTGAGTTGAAAACACCTTTTTTGGTTATAAACACCAATTTTCAAATATTTTATAATCCTTGATAACAAAAATTTGATTCTATAAATCTACTATAGGCCAACAGTTGGAGCATCATTTAACAGAAGAATTTTACCGTCCCTCCAATTGTAGGCTTAAATCCAATAGAATCGTCCACATCCTCCGTTGCACCATCGCAGTCCAGCCAGCCGGACATTCACGAGAAGCTCGCGATCAATGCGATCCAGAAGTCGCTTATGCAGTACGAGAACGTAAGCTCTCCAATGCAGCAACCACAATCGCAGCCACAGTTCAGTGGCAGCCCACCGGCGTACCCGCTACACGCGGCCATGGCCGGCGGTGCCGCCGGTGCTGGCAGTGGTTCCACGTCCGGTGGAAACAGCATGGGCCAAAGCGGTGGTGCCGGTGGCACGGGTGGTACGGTTGTTGGTGGCGGAGTGGGCGGCACTGGACCGGCCGGTAGCTCCGTCAACAACATGCAGCAGCAGCAACCCTCACCGGGCGGACCGAATCAAAACTTTACGCCCCCGCCAGTGTACACGCAGCGCATGCGGTTACCATCCGGGCCGCTCGTATCCGGTGGCAACTCGGTCGTACCGCCGAACGTGCTTGCACTGCAAAAGCTGCAGCATCAGAACCGGGAACGTATCCTGCAGGAGCAGCAACGGGCGCGGCTGCTTCAGCAACAGCAAAAGCAGCAGATGGTCGTGAATCCATCGGCGAACTCTGATCTCGGTCGTAAGTGTCCGTCGATTCGCTCCGACCGACTGCCAGCGCGGTAATGGTTTACTTTATTTCATGATTACTCTTTGTTCCCTTTTTAGCCCCAAATGTCACGCTGACGAGAGCAAATAATGTGCCCGACTCACAACTCAGTCCCGGATTTTCGCCCAACCTGATGCAGCAACAGCTGAGTCCAAGCCAACGGACGCAGCTTAGTCCGCAACAGACAGGTACGTTGGTTGCGAGAGAAACATAGACGTTTATTTGACAAAATCATAAATTCAATGCTTCACTTTTGCATTCCAGGATTCCAAGGAAATCCGTTCAACAACAACCCAGGTCATCGACTGTCTCCTCAGCTGCAGCAAATGGTGTCCGGTTTCGGTAACGCCGGCGGAAACGTTAATCAGCAGCTCTCTCCACGCCAACCACCATTCGGCGGTGGTGCCATGGGTGCCGTTGTCGGTGGCCAACCGGGCAATCAGCCTCCGAATGTTGTCGCCCCGGGTCAATCACCTCAACAGCAGCAGCAGCAACAGCAGCAACAACAACAGCAACAGCAGCAGCAACAGCAACAACAGCAGCAGCAAGCACAACAGCAGCAATGGCAGCAGAATGCGAACGCGAGGCTCTCCATCCAGCAGCAAAACCCGATGCTCAATGCTCAGCTTTCGGTAGGTGTAAGTGAACCGGAATATTGCACACCAATCATTCACAAACGCAAAGCGGCACAACTAATCGATCGTTCCTTTCCGACGAAAAAACATTGCAGCAGTCCGTGGGAGGATTCAATCCGGCGGCAAATCGACAGTTCGTGGGTCCACCGCAGCGGCAGCGCAATACGCTGAACAGTCCCGGAACGCCCCGGCAGCAGAACACCTTCGGCGGCACGATGGTGGACGGGGGCGGTTTCCCCGGTCCACCCAGCCCGTCGCCGGTCGTCGGCGTGTCGGCGCCCAACTTTGCCAACACCGTCTTCGCCAACCAGCAGATGAGGCTCCAGCGGCAGGGCAGCGTGCCACCGCAAGCTACCCAGCACTTGCCAGGTAGGTGTTAGGGCAGCGATAAGTATGTGGTCGGATCGGTGGACCATTGATCGTCCACGCGAACGTAGTCAGGGGGTAACTGTATTTCGAATTTAATCTTCCCTATTGATTTTGGTTTTTTAAATGAAACACCTCCAAACTACCCCAGCATTGGAAAATAGGCTTACATTAGAACAGAAAATTTGTCCATTAATGGTCCCTTTGTTCTAATTTTGTGCGAGAAAACAAATCTACCTCCCGGTTTATTCATCAAACGTATCTCGCACTGTGATTGTCGACTGTAATGACATTCAAGAGATATTCTTGTATGATAAAAAAGCACCCCGTACAGAAGCGCGTTGACTCTACGAGAGTTTGAGTGGGTGAAATTTTCACCCCCTAGCATAAACATACAACACCGAACGAACGAACGAACGAACGAACGAACGATGTCAGAGAGAACAAGAACATTGCTAAAGCCTCCTATACGTGCCGTTTTTCGCAGGATCGCCCCGTTCCGCGTACGGTGGACATGGGCCCGGTCCGGACGCCACCGGTTACGGTATGATGTTCGGCAATGCGGCAGCAATGCAGCAGCACACGGCGGGCTCACCAGGCGATTTCTTCAATCGCGGTCATACTGGTAAGAGACACGCAGAACAAACAAACGAAAACGAAAATGCGCCCGTGCATTAGATCCCCCCCCTCCCGCTCATCGCACAATCACCCCACCAATGGCACCACCAACGTACACACATGGACATACGCACGCACTTGCCCCCACTCGATTGAAAGCCCGATCCCCCTGTGGAGGGTGGGAGCTTTTCGCAAATTCATAATCTTTTTCTCATCCCTCCGGGAACAGCACAAATAAAATACGCACCCTTTATTAGCGCGTCATATAAAGAACGTTTTATGCCTGCGCCTTAAAAGAGATTCTTCATTCAAATCATTGTATAAACACACTTAGAGGAACTATACTATCATCAATAGTTTTGTAAACAGAACAAAATCATCCATGACATCCTTTTTCGCACAAGCCTTCTGACCTTCACAAAACATAGTTTGCCATGAGTATGCGTGCGGGTGTACATGTGTTCGTGTGTGTGTGTAATTGTGTGTAAGTATTGTGTTGTGCTACTTGTGATTGCACCTGGCCCCCAAGTTGGGGATCCAAACACCTCCACGCGCGCTTTCTTATGTGTGGGATGATGTGTGTGTGGTGTGTCTTAACAGCATCTTTCTTATTGTCCATCCATGTTCTGGGCTGTACGCCTCCGCTCTTCTGCTCTCTTTTTGTGTGTGTGTGTGCTCATCATGTTATTCATCCTTTCCCCTTGCCCCAACCACCCCACCCGCACCTATTCGCAACTTCATTCTGTTTTGTGTGTTACTCCATGCTCATTTCCTGTTCTTGTTCTCTGTTGTCCGTTTCATCGCTTCATGTGTTGTGTTCCATCAACTATCTGTTCCTCTATCATGTTATACATTTGCACAGAAATTGTACCAAAGACAACAAGGTGCGCTTACTATGTTGTGTCGGTTCGGTACAACGGATCAACATCTGTCTCTGTGTTATGTGTAGGGTCGGGCTTATCTCATTTCTGGCAATGGGAGAGGAACTGGGAACCGATCGGGTTGGTTAATAGGGGGGAAAACCCCCACCATGTGTTCGTGTTATCTCTTTGTGCAACTTCTCATCGTATTTCCCGAGGGATATCATTTGTAAAATATATGTGAATATAGTTGTATATAACTTCTCCTTGTTACTAACAACAAAAAGGGGTTTTGAACGGATTTTTATATAACAATTATGGGAGGAAAAATCAATACCATAAAAGCGAAATGTATAACGAATTATCAATGTTATTAAATTGTGTTACTGTTCGTTAAAAACACCGTTTCGGAAATATGTATGGGTCAAAATTATTTCTTGTATATTGTGATCGGTACGTCCGTTTTGTCCATTCTGTTATCATAACTACCATTGTAACCACCTTAAAAACCACCTCCACCACCACCAACACCACCTCCATCCGAGATGTACCACGTTGTATAAATACCACCTCGTGCCGTTCGTGTAACACTTGTCTCCGTCCTCCGCCTCTCCGTTATTCTTACTTTGTCACGTTCTATCTATAGACTACCCCTGTTTAAGGTTTAACTGTTTCCATCTCCATCACCATGCACCACCTCCATTTGTTGGGATTTCGTCGGTAACCACTGATTCAATGTTCCGCTGTACAAAGTGTCCCTACAAGTGTAACATTTCTTTTCCTTGCTCGTTGAGTAACATGGGGAGGGGCTACTATCATGTGCTCCCCTCTCTTACTGCTGTACAAATGTGTGTTCTTTGTGAGCGTCCAAAAGCGGGCTTTCGGTGGGCTACATATTGAACGCTTTTGAAACTGTATAAAGAAAACGGCTCAAGGAGTATGGCGAGAAACAAGGCACCGCTGCTCAATAACAGCATTTCACATTCGCAGGTCTCAACGGTGGTATTATCGGTGGTGGAAATGGTATTGGCGGCGGCGGCGGGAATGGTGGTCTCAGCAATGGCCAAGCGCTGAACCAGTCGGAACTGGTACGGCAGGAACTGCGTGCGATCGTCAGTGGCCGTGCGCAGCGACCCCCGTCGCACGGTACCGCCAGCATGGGACTGTCGCCCCTCGGGGCCCTCTCTCTCGGGTCCGCCAACGAAGGCGGTACTACAGGTGGTGGTGGTGGCGGCGGAGTCGGTCTCGGTTGTTCCACGGTTGTGAGCAGCAACGGTGGGACGATCACCAGCGCCTCGCCTATGCTCGGTAGCATCGGTGGACCTGGTCGGGGTGGAGGTAGTGGTGTTGGTGGTGGTGGAGGAAGGTCCTCGGCAGCGGACACCGGTGCGTCCGGAATGCTGGGACTCGGTGGTAGTAGTGGTGGTAATAGTTCCTCGGCTGAGCACGATCCAACGATGCTGTACAATTTCCAACTCAATCAGAAAGGTTAGTGCTTCTCCGAAAAAACACAACGCCACGGTTGTGTGCCGCTTAGGGAGGGAACCATTCCGGCCCCGGAAACGGTGATGCTGTGTTTTACAAAGACACGAAATAATCGTTGCTATTCAGTGAAAGTTGCTATCGTTAAGAAAGATAAATTCCTTATTTTTAATTCCCGGTGAAAAAGTAACTAAATGGTCAAACAATAATTTTGCATTGCGTCTTAAAGCGGGTCGATATTTATTTTCTCCTAGAAATTGAATAGATAGAAGTTTCATGTGGGAAACCTTGAGATAGTTGAACTATCTTTTATATGAACCTTTATTCGTCTATACCATTTACGTTTGAAGTGTTAAATTACCTAAGTCAGCTTTAGAAACAATTGTGAATTTTAAATAAGATATCATATAGGTTTAATTGTAACATCTAACAGCGAAAGACACGAAACAGTTTATTTTTGCTTTCTTTTTGCACAATTTCTAATATTTGGATGTGCTTCAATTACTGATGTGTTTTGTTTTCCCAACTGTCAATCTACTATCAAATTTGTACAATCGCAAAGGGGAAAACGTTGGGTTAAAAGAGTCCACCATCGAAAGCTCCATCACGTCCGATGCTAACAACGGCTCCTCCCTTCCTGCTGCTGATGATGATGATGATGATGATGATGAAACCGTTGGTGGACGAACGTTGGCTAACGATGAGCCGTCGAATCGGTACGACGCGAAGTTGTTGCCTTCGACCGCGGACGAAAGCTTTCAATCGTGCCCGGTTCTGGTGGTGGTAAGCAGAAGTAGTGCAGTCCTTTTGACACGTTTCGACACACTCTCGACGATGTAAAACAACAAAATATTTCCGCAACCGAACTGCACTGCACAGCATTCCACCATTGGTCCCTTTCACGGTGCTGCATCATAAGGCACCGAGTTTTAATCCCTTCACAAACCAATCCACATCTGTAGCTTTATACCCAAAATGGCACGAAGTTTGACTTTGACTGTTGCAACGATTGATTTGTTTTTAGTGCGCAAGAGGGAATAATCTCTATAGGGAAGGGTTCTTTTTACAAAAGCACTCGCACTGTTTCAGGAAGAAAGATTTGAATAGGTTTTTCCAACAAATGTAAATTAACAGGACCGCCTTAAAATGGGTTTACAATCGTATCAGAGCTTATGTTTGTATGTGCATCGATCCATCGAAACGTTTTGTACAGCATATGGACCTGCGCTTGCATAGTTTTCATCAGAGGTTGTCGGTTGTTTAATGTCCTTATCAGGTGCTACCCGTTGCTAACTCACACACACACAACTCTCATGCCTTATGGATCCATTGTCAACCTGCTACGAACATCTTCATTCTCACGCCGGCATTATTGTAAAGCAATTCGTAACGCATAGCATTTACAAGGGCATGTACATGAACCAAATGCAACAATGTATCAACTGTTAACAAACATTTGTTTCTTTTTCTTTCTTTTTCTTTGCCTTCTTGACATCGTCCACTCTGTCCCCTCTCCATCGCTCGCTGGCTGTGCCCGGAAGCAGAATTTTTCGGAGGAAATACGAGTCGGTGACCCGAGAAATTCATCCCTTCTTCTGCAAAAACTTCTGTCGGACTGAAGTGATCGCGGCCCGGAAGCCCGCGCCGATTCCGGTGTGAAGCCATAGCTGCCACCGGCAGCTATCGGTATCCCGATGCCGACAGCAACAACTCTGGCCGCAGCGAGACACAACCAACAGACAATGAAGTGGTGCAGGAAACACGGTTTACCGTGATGCACTAGCCAACCAACACACCATCTAGCCTGCTCTCGGGTGCTTTACCAATGTCCTCCCGCGGGCGGGGAAGGAACTTGAGAGAGGCGCGCACACGCTGCAACATAAACGGTCTTAGGAGAAGGCGATTTATTTACCTATATAAAAAAGAGAGAACATTGATTGGCGAACGATAGAAAATACCAAGCAAGTGTACTGAAGAGGCTCTTCCCAGGGTAGGGAGGGGGAGGGGAAAGGAGAAAGGGATTCCCATGGGGTTAAGGGGGGGTGTTATTTGCAACAAGATAAAAATGCAATTCCACTACCTACCTTTCCACCCCACTCCCCGAACTCCGGGAGGGCAAACTAACAAATGATACAACCGATTTGTGATTTGATGTTGAAAACAAAGTAAAATTAAACTGTCGTGTATAGGACAAAGATTTAAACAAAAGGAAAAGCTAGGGTGAATTATAGAAAGAGAGAGAGAGAGAACAAAAAACTAAACAAAACTAAAAAAAAGGCAAATGTACGCGTATCGTGCATGTAAAAAATACAAACATACAAAGTGTAGAACAAACAAGCGGGAGGGAGGGATGTAAAAGGGGAGCGCGCTATATTGAACGAGGCGGGTAGTTCTGGAGCGGGAAAGTTAAATGAGTAAATGCTAATGTATTCTAGTATGACTAAAACACAAACAAACAAACAAACAAACAAACAAGAAAAAATATATGTACATATTAGCCATGTATGTATGTAAACAGTAAAACACAGAAACAATAACCTAAGGGGCGAAGGGGTTAATAACAGGCGCGTGCAAGAGCGAGAGGGAGAAATAACTTATCCGTACATAACACGGTAAAATGCTCCGGTATGCTTTGTACACCATATAGAAACTTGTTAGAGAAAAAAAGCGAAGAAAAAAGTAACAAAATACATTAGTAAAGAAGGACAGAGTGTAGGCGTTGCAAGAAAAAAACGAACATAATAAGGAAGGTGTAAGCATGGAAGGAAAATAGGAATACCTCTAACTTTAGTTCAAAGTAAAAGTAAAACAAAACAAAAACAAATGCTTAGAAACCAACACACACAGACACACACACACACAAATGCGTGAGATCAACAGACACTAAGCAAAGTAACACTTTGTGTTGTTGGATGAAATCAGAATTTCGGAGAGATTCGTCGAAAAACGACCAACCTTCAGCGGTTCGGTTATGGAAAACAATCCCTCTCTACGAAAGAGATGTCAGCCCGAACCAAAAGTTAGGAAGCAATGGTGCCTACAACGAAAGTGACAGTAATTTACTGCAAAACTGTTGCTGTCGATTTGCACGAGAACAAAGGACGCCTAATCGGTTTCGCTTTTATGGCATGAAATGCATCCAAGCAGTCTTGAGTTGCTTGACACTCAACACAAACGCAAACACACCCACACAAATGCTGAGGAAAATAATACAACAAACCAATCGTGCAAACACACATACTGCTCATACACACTACCGTGAAATCGGCCAGGGAGAGTAAGTTCGTGTACTGTGATAATTTCTATTTGTTTTCGATACCACGAACCTTCCGATGCCGGTTATTTTTTTTTAGTTTGATTTGTTTTTAGTTATTTCTTCTAATGGGCGTGTGAGTTTGTGTGTGCATGTGCGGTTGACCCGGTGATTACGGTGGTAATGTCTTTGGCAGCGCCAGGACATCAGTGTCCTGTTTGTGTCCTTACCATTCTTGGGTGACACCGGAAGAAACATGGTGAAGCAAACTAATGAAGCATTTCTCTTTGTTTCCGTACGTGTAAATTTGTCTGTGTGTGTTTGTTTGTGTATCTTTTATCAATGATTGCTTTGTTGATTTCGCGGTGATTTTTCGTAATGCAGATTGTTTGGTACAAAAATTTTTGACATTGGAAAACGGTAGAAAATCAATTTACAAAAAAAACACTAAACAAAACATAACGGAAGCGAGCAGGAAAAGTATAATGGAAAAAGAAATATCAGCTAGCGGAAAAGGAATTAAATTGCAACGCAGGTTGAAATAGGCAAAGTTTGCAGATTGTAACGATACAAGGTGATCGTTCTGTATATATTATTTTGATGTGTAAAAGTTGTACAAGTTTTTCTTTTATGGTTATTATATACAATATGGATTTTTTTTACTTATTGCTCTTTGTTCATTTAGTTCGGGTTGGAAATGGAAAGGCTTAATGTTTTAGATAAGGAAATCAAACACACACAAACACTACACATGTTCACTCAATCACCACAACCTCAATGTGTAACAATTTAATGCCCCCGTTGTTCTCACACGAAACTTCAAAGAGGGGGGGGGGGCTTTGCTTTGTGAGAAGTAAACGAAAAACTAACAAAAATCAAACGAATCAAAAAAGTGATAAACAGAACCACATTGATTAGCCCCTACTACTATTATTATTTTTATTATTTTGTTCAAGGAAAACGATTTCCGATACAATGTTTTAAATGTGCCCCAAATACGGTTGTTTCCGTGGTTCAGGAAAATAATGATGCCGTCGTGGTTCATTGTGCACTCTACAGTTTTCCTTCCCATTTTCATGTCACTCACTTTTCCACTGTTTCTACTGTAGATCAAGTATTTTGTCCACATTTTTAACTCTTTACTTGTGTTTTCCCCTTTTGTTTCAAATCGTTTATTTTCTTTTTCTTTTTTGTTTTCATTCCATAAGCATAATGAACTCCACAAGGATTGTTGTTGATTTTCTTCTGATACTCTTTGTGTTGTGCGTCACAACTGGTCAGCGGTTTGAGGTAAAGACAAACACACACACATACAGATACACACTCATTAACACTTCTACACAAAAACACGCAGACCAACATGATGAAACCAATCCGGATCATAACGATCATTATTGTGACCACTAATGTAAAATTTACGCTATGCTATTATATATTATTATATTATTATTATTAATATATTATTATCATTATTATTGCTATTCTATTACGCAGTTTACATGTTGAGGTTAGTTTTATGTTTTTGTGTTTTATTGCAAGGAAGAAAATGGAAAAATATCGTGCTGGTGAGAATGCGTTGGAACTAAAAGTAATGCCGACGACGGGGGGTCAGAAGATTGTGTAGAGAAAACCACATAAAACATGTTGTACGTAAAACATGTATAAACACACACACACACACACACAGGAGAGAGAGACAGAAAAAAACAACAACAATTACTGCCCCATTAAATCTGCAATGCAAGGAAGGGAAACACACACACACACACACACCATGTGTTTGGCAAAAGAACGAATTTTGGTGGTACCGGTAGGAAAGGTGAAAAAATTTTCAAAACAAAAACACATCCAGCCGAAAAGATATGGTGAGAATATATCATTTGTTATAAACATTGAATAATAAACAAAACACTAAATAAAGATTATTATTTTCTTGTTTTAGTTTTTGTTATATTATCACAGTTTGTGTATGTCTTACGTTTCTTGTTTCGTTCGGGAAGTATTAACCACTTCATGTTTTATTTTCGTTTCAGCATATTTTCTATCTGATTCTCACTATATTTTACATGATTTTGTTTTTGAACATGTTGGCTTATTTATTGTTTTCTCTTTCGTTCAAGTGCAAGCAACCATCAACAAGGCAAGAAAGAAGGATAAAAAGCATAAAGCTAGTGTAAGAAAACATCATCAACGCTACCCATAGTACACAATAAGAAGTGCATTACCGAGGAAGAAAAGTTTTTCAAACTATTTGAGTATCTGTATCTTGCATGTGGCGAAGCGAAGCAGTAACTACCCTCAGATAGTAATGTGTTACCTCTAGCCGTACGCAGCTCTAAGCTAGTCACTTAGCTTAAACACAACGACACAACACTCTGATTCTTCTTGGCTTCATTTCCAAAACGCTTCGAGAAATGAAACGCAAATCTGAAGCAGAGAAAACCGTGGAGAAAATACAAATACGTAATCAAATGATAGCAGTATAGCAAGGTGCAAACGGATCGTGCGCTGGGTTTCGTTCCTTTAGAATATCGATCTCGCAAAATCGCAGGCTTCCTCTTTGGAAATGGCATCGAGCTGGAATTTTCGATGCCTTCACACCTCCACACCACGTGCCCCCTCCAAATTTGTCGAGCTATATACGAGAGCAAACAGATACGCACAACTGGAAAACGAAACTCACAAGTATGCAGCAAAATGTCATACAAATGTAACACACTGCCTGTTTACAAGAAGCGATTAAAATGAACCAAACATAGCGTAAAACAACGGAACTCCCCGGCGGCGGCATGTGTCGCAAGTAGCGAACGCCATCGAAACAAACAGAACCATGTAAAAGTTGAGCGACAATTCCATATGAAACGGAAACTGCAAGCATCATAGTTAAAACAGAAGCTTGAAAAGATTTTTTCCGTGGATTTAAAGCATTTTTTTATTTTTCTCCTTGTTCCTCTTCCTTTAAAAAATCCAGCACATTATTTTCAAACTTCTCTTTGAAAAACAATCCTAAACAAAGAAAAAGATGGAAAAAGAGATACCACGACAAACCAATTTAAACAAAAGCTAAGCCATACAATAACGATGTTAAATTACAAATATTCTAATAATTGTGGTATAAACAAAAAGGAAACTGTGTAACAAAACATCAAAAAGAGGCTCACGGGCAGAAGACAATGGCACGTGCATACAACAAAAAAAAAACAAAACCGGAACAACCGAACGTACAAAGCGTGTTTGCTTCTCAGCGATTAAGCACAAATTCGCTTGTTTGAAAATTTATTTAAAAAGTGAACTTACACAAAAACAAAACAAATGGATCGATGGATCTTCAGCTTGTTGTTACTTCGAACCGGGTACGAAACCGGTTACGTTTCAGAAATCTAAATCTCAGCTACGTAAGATTACTTCAAGATATACGTCAACTGTGCGGAAAAAACGAGAGATAAAATATGGAGAGAAAAACACCATGCAAAAAGAAAAACAAACATACAAACAAAAAAAAGGTGAATGGAGCAAACCGAAACACAAAGCTAACGAAACTCAATGTATATTTACTCTAGTTACCAGTCGGTGTAAAAGGTGTATAATCAATGTTTCTTCTTCACCCTTTGTGTAACAAAACTATTAAGCAAGAGGCCGACAAATTGTATTTATCAATTCCCCTCTCACACACACACACACACACTACGTCGACCAATGTCGTCTTGTGCATAAGCTGTTGTTGTTATACTTACGTACCGTATTACCTGACCCAAGAGCGATAAGCTAAACTTTCCCGGCTCAGCAAGATTCCATCTAACGTGAAGGTCTGTTTTGTCTCTATTGGAGTTCCTTTGTTAGCATTTTTCTTTCCTTTCCACGAAGGGAAAGATTTTTCTCTCGCATTCGAAACGAATTCTTACCAATTTACCGTATTTGATTATACAAAGCCTAAGGCTGTGGAATTTCTTCTCAAGCTACATATTTGTTTAGCGTTTATGTTTTTATGTTAAAAGTTAAACGACAAGATTGCCTTTGTAAGACGTTTGTTTTCTTTCACATTAATAAATCGTTTGTTTGCCTGTTTGTTAATTTTCGAGAAAAAAATCAAACACCTCCAGAGGAACTATCATAAATCCGATAGATTAGAACGAATGTCTTAATTGAAAAACTTAAAAAAAAAAAACAAATAATTTGGACTGAACAGAAAAAAATCAAAAGCTTTGGCAAAAACGATTAAACAAAACATCCCAAAATGATGGTGACAAACAAAACTCGTGCGTGAGAAAATGCTCTCAGCAGTTGCTCCTCTCATTGGTTTTTTTTTTTGCTTTCCCGGACATTTTATGTGTGCTTTCGGAACCCAAATCGACGCCCGATTAGAGACTGGTAAGCAAACAACAAAAGACTCCAAAGTGTACGATTTTAAGCGACGAACCCCACGGGTTTTTGGGATGAGGACGAGCGACTGAGCATAAGAAAGGGTAAACATAAAAGAAGAAAAAAAACAAACCTAAAATAAAAACCAGAAAACGAATCAAGTGCAATTCACGGCATGATGCAAGGGACACATGCATTTGTAGGGGAAAATTCGAAAGATAAAATCGTAGAAAAATGTTAATCGGGATAAAACAAGCAAACAAACAGAGAACAAATTTAGCACAACAAAAAAAAAAACGAAGGTGTCATATGAACGTAAAACACCAGACTGAAGGTGAAAAGAGAAAGAGAGAGGGAGAGGAAAATGTTAATTTAACATTTGCAAACCAACGTTTTGTTTTTTCGTATTTTGTGGATTGTATTGAAACAAACAAGTAAATGGGACGAAAAAAAACGGATACATGTTAGGCGATAACGATATAGTCAAAATTTATGTCATGAGCTCTAAATGGGTGTGTGGTGTCTTGTATGTCTTTTACGTTACGTAATAACACGGCACCGTTAACATCGGGACAGTAATGTTAATGTAAATAGGAAGTAAACACTAAGCGAAGAAAAAGAGAGCTAAGAGCTAGTGGGAAGTAAAAACAAGGGTAGTTTAAAACACACATTCATACACACACACACACACACACGCTTTAGAGAATCGCTCGGGAGATGTTGGGCTCGACCAAAAAAAAACACTGGACACAGTTTGATCGGGGATTTGGGATGCCCATTTCGGATAAAATCTTAGCCTAAGCAAACGCAACCATTGTATACGAAAAGCGAAAGCACCACACGACGGAAATGCCCCGGATAAGCGAGGATAAGACGCGAGCACCCGGTCATTAGTTGTTTCCCTTCAGGAAGTGTTAATTAAGATTGTTTTGTTTTCGCAAAGAGCGATCTTTTACGTTTGTTTTTTTTACGTTTGGAAGGCAGGAAGCAGCAGTGCTTTAGTCTTTTATTCGATTGTTATTTGATTGATTTGGCCAACTACCCACGCGACCGTACAAATAAAAAAAAACTGACAAAGGAGTGGACAAACATTGAGCAAAAATGGGCATCAGATTCACCACAAAACATGATGTTAGTAATAAAATTATATTTAAAACAAAACAACAAACATCCCACATTGTCGTAAGCTGCAAAAACAGGCACACACAAAAACTGTAAACGAAAACCTTAAACTCATATACAAGACGAACGCGCGTCATCGAGATTGGAACATAAATTCGGGAAATTTAGTGTAGGAGGAGTAGTAAGTGATGTTGTGATAAGCAACGGAGTGGCGGTACAAGACGGGAAGAAAAATCAACATGCAGTGGCGTTAAACTGATGCTGTGTATTATATTATAAATATATATATATATTCTATATATATTGATATATATTACTATATACACCGTATTGATACATTTATTCTAAAATAGAGTGCGACGTCACGAAACGGCCGTTTGCGAAACGACCACTGCAGATTACAGTAGGCGAAGGCAGTAACCAAACCAACAAAGCAACAAACAAACTAACCAACAAAATTGCAACGTGCTGCGAAACGCAACGGGAGAAAAAAGACATTTACCGCGCTAAAGAAACTTTAAACGGTGATCGAAAATATTGTAAAAGATGTAACGAAACGGGGGAGTAAACAACTGAACGTTGCAAGCAGGGGACAAGAAAGTGAATGGGGATAATGAAGTGGAAGTAAACCAAGTTAGAACGACAAACACACAGACGAACGCAGATAATTAAACTAGTGACAACTTGTAACTAGCTTTGGCCCCCTCCACTCCCCACAAAACAAACGAAAATGTATATAAATTCTACATATATACTGATATATAAAAGTAAAAATATATATATATTTCATTCGAAGACTCACCAAATAAAGGTAAAATGAAGTTGATATTGTCAAATGATTGTGTTTCGGAATATTTTTTGTTGATATAAATCGAAAGAAAATCTATGGGATCTGTTTAATATTGTGGGTTGGGTTTATATACTTTTTATACTTAAGAAAAAATAATTATGTAAAAACAAAAAAGAAAATCTCTGGGATTATTGCGGGTAAACTTGTCTTAAATTTAAATGTTTATTTTTTCATAACAAGATGTACTTTTAAAATCCCCCGAGTTGGCTCCAAAACGTACCAGACAAACCGTGTGTTTCGAACGAAAATCTCTGTCATGCTGCACCAGGAGAGCATGACATACCAGGAGGTAGGATCCGCCGACGCTCGATCACCGGCGTCAAAAATCGTGCACGAGAAATCCATACTCGGTGCAAAAATCCGGCCAGCACAAGTAACAGGAGCGCAGATCGCGCGGGAGGACACCACAGCTGGTCCGGCGAGAGCGAGAGAGGAGCAGCATCCGAGCGAGACAGCATCACCTAAGTGAGAGCGGTGAGATGACACGGTGAGATGCGAAAGCGAGATGACAACAGGTGTTTCACGATCCGATCGAGCCGCCTGTTTATACGACCCGGTTTGAGAAGTTCACCACAATAACAGAACGGCGCGCTTTTTAAACTGACCGTTAACATCGTTGAATTTCTTTGTTCTTTGCTAGTTTTCTTTCAAACGTTAAACAATTCAAACATTAAAATGTCAAAAAGAAAGTAGGCACACCTAATAGTTATTTTTGCACTTTTAAAATTTTCCAAATGGCGCTGATTTTATTTTGCTGTTAATTCTAGGTCATGAGAGAAGTTTTCGAAAGTACACGGATGGGAAGAAAAAACCAAACGGAAAGCATCATCATACTTTTCTTTAAGCAAACCTTCGACAAGAAGGTTTTTCTTCCTTGTTCAATGCGCGCGCTTCTGTCGAAATTATCTTCTCTATCCTCCTTGGTTTACTCTTTGTTTGGCGGCTTAGGCTAAAACAGCCTATTGCGTTCGTTAAGTCCATTTCGTTTCCCTCCTGCCCGACACCATTGCTTTTCATACGGTTTTGTCCCTTCGTTTCGGTTATGTTTCATTGGTTGTTGCTCTTCTCCCTAGTCTTTCGTTTGATTCCAGTGATTGTGCCACCCAATTTCGAATTTATAAAACGCACGATAAATAGTTTTAGCAAATTACACGTTTATACTTTTAGTGAACCTCTAAGCACTTAACAATACAGCAGGAAGCAGAGAAATAGTTTGTTTCGTTTTCGAAACCTCCGTTTCTAGGACAAACTCTAGCGTGAGGTTATTGTTCTGAGAGGCTGCGGAGTCATCCGCATCGGCTCATCTTTAACTGATAGAACTTATTTCTTCTACTTTCTCATAACAACTTGGAACATTAAAAAACGAGGACGAACAAGAAGTGAACCAAAACCAGACAGGAACCACTATTAATAAACAAAACAAAAACGCAACATACCGATGCATTATTATGATTTTGCAAAAAAAAATGCAATTTATTTGGAACCGTTTAAGGAACTGAAGACTACATTACCGAATCCTTGCTCGCGTTTATGGTGTAATGTTAATTATTTTGCATTCTATAATAAGGTACAGGAGATTTTAACGCAACGGTTGGTGGTGTTAAACGGTGAGTTAAACCGGCATAAATTGATAAACAACTGAGGGGAGTATGCAAGGTTTGGTTGGAGAGGTTAGATTTCTGAGTTTACCTCTTATTTTTTTCTTTGTTTTTGTATAAAACAGAAACGCTACGATTAAAGGGAGAGAGGCTCGCTTCAGGACGCTTTGCAAAACGCTATAGATAGTGATTAATAGTAATACAATAATTACGATAACCAATCGAATAAATTTCCCATGATTGAACCGCGACAACAAAAGATAAAAGAGTCCTTTTCGCGCGAAAATCGTTTTCCGTGGCGACTCAGAAAGCGAGAACTATAACAAAACAACTATTTACATGAGTGTGTTGTTGATGGTGCAGCACACGGTTATTTTTCTCGTTACTTTTTCTCTGTTTTTCTGGCGTTCTCTATATGTTTTCTCGCTCGCCATCATGTTGTTGGTGCATTTCACTTCTTTTAGTTTCCACTCAATTTACGCGTACGTTATGTTTTGTTCATTCGGATACTCTCTAGATAGCACTGGATTTGTGGTGGTGACTTTTGCATCGCTTCTTTAGTAAGCCATGATACATGGACTCGGGTTGCCATGGTACATTTCCCGATTTCCGTCGACAAAATGTTTGCCAAAGAAGTCTTTAACTCGAGGTATTAGTTGTTGTTTAGAGAACGCCGTGCAATGTGTGTTCGTTCTTACAAAATTATTTCATTTTTAACTTTTCAATTCAAACTTTTTACTCCTGTTTTTTTTGTGATGCAGAAATGATAGTTTAGTGAAGAAGTGTTTATGTTGTCGCATGATTAAACGTGGTGTGACGATTGGCGATGACCTTTGATTTTTCGTGACCGTTTTCTTATCACCACCCTCTCGCCGTTACGGGTGAACAGCAGCTGTGATTAGAGTTTCCGGTTCCTTCGAGTAGATTGGTTTTCTTTTCTTTAAATTGGAAAGGCGGAAGGTGACCTTACGAAGGCCCTTTACCTTACCTTACCCAGCGCATCCCGCTTTTCCCGCTTAACCTGAGTTTGTTAACATCTTCTGTCGCCAGCCTCTCCCTCTCTCTCTCGCTCTCTGTTGCTCATAACCTAACCACACGTTTTCCTCACCTTTCCTCCACACACGCACACTCACTATCTACTAAAGCCTAACACGTGATATAATACGCGCGCGGTACGACGGCGATGACGACGAAGATTTATAATTTAGCATGGTTTTGGGGGGAGGTGCGCACTATTGATAAGGGGTTAATATATATATAAGGGATCTCCGCCTCCCCACCCAGAGGTCCTTCTTATATCTGTCGAAATAAATGCAATCAAACAGCCTTTTTCCGTCTGGCCATACAACTTGTGAGGGAAGGGGAGGAGAGAGGGAGGTAGGGTCAATTAATTTACTAATCCTTAAACGTTACGGCTTTCCACGATTCGCGTCACTTTTGTTCAGGCTTTAAGTTTCCTTCGTTTGACTTTCATTTACCATTTTTTCTTTTCACCGTTTTCTAACTCTTAGCTGTTTGCTTTTTTCTTTTCTTATCCTTTGATTTTTATAATTTTTCATCTCGCTTGCCACATACCTTATTAAAGTATCAATTCTTACGTGGTAAATAGTAAACGGCTTTTTTTTCATTCAATTTCTTCTCTTCTCTATTTTAATTTTGGGAAATCATCCAGTCTATTCTGTTCACTTTCTTTTCAATTTTATTTAATTTCTTACGTCCATCTGCTCATCGTTAGCACCGCTCTCAACCTCATCCTCCGTCCAACCACCCACTCACCCACCCTCCGTCAATTTTTGTCACCCTCATCCAACCTCCCGCTCCTCTCTAAAAAACTAATCGGAGTTTCCTATAACTACATATTCTAGTCTTTTTGTCTTGCGTCTCAGAAATGGCCACCGGTTTGAAGCGAAAACGTTTACATACATAAAGATGCTGCTTATATGCTTAACGATAGAATATGCCTTACCTTTTGTGTATATGTGGATTTTGTTTTTCATGTATATATAAGGTATATTTATCTAACTCCACACAGTGTGTGCTCAGTATTACTTCCCGGGAACGGGGCTGTTGTGTTTGTCGCCAATTTAACCCTTCCCCCCCCCCTCCCCTCCCCTCCCCCATTTGAATTCTTCCCCTCCGTCATACCTTAAACTGACAAGAAAAATAAGAAAACAAAACAGAACATCCACTTTCTAACCCCAACCGACTCCTCAACTGTCTTTCATTCTCTCTCGCTATCTCTCCCATCCCATCCCTTCTTCTTTTTCTAACATAACAATTCCCAAAGCTTTCCGTACAAAAAGTCCGTTGCATGGCTTTCTTCCTTTGTTTGGTTAGTTCCTACACTTCGCGAAATGTTTTGACAATTATCAACAGTCTTAAATGATTCCATTACTGGATCGGTTTTTCTTGGATTTTTATTTTACCTTTACATTTGCTCCGCAGGTAAGCCCCATTGTTTTTTTTTTTTGTTATTACCTTTCACTATCCATCCGTTTAAAGCCACCTTGAACTTTTAATATCCTCAATCTGACTCAAAAGCTTAGGGGGGAGGAAAAGGAAGGAGAATGATCTTTACAGTTTCAGAGTAAATGATGAAAATAAAGCAATTCCATGGGGAGAGGGAACGAGCAGAAATCATGGTGGGGGCGGGAAAAAAGATGGCAAAACTCTTTTCTTTTCCCCTAGACAGTCTTAATCTTGTGTGTGTGTGTGTGTGTGTGTGTTCGTTGATGCATAAGTGTAAGTAAAATGTCGATCTAAAGTTACATGAGGGTGTAAAATAGGGGTTTAATTTTGTTTAAATTTTGTCTCTTTAACTCTCGCTTCTAACAGTAAAATGGAAAGTGAAAAAATAAAATAATATTTAAAAACAAGTTGATCATAAATAACATATCACTACATCCCCAATCTTACGATGGTGGGATGATGGTACTGGCTGGCTAGTTAGTTGGGTTCTGGGAAAAAAATGTTGAAAAGGTCGCATATTGGATCCCTCTTAATCTCTACGATGACTTATTTGCGTACTGGATAACGGAGCTCATCCGAATGACGGAGGCCTGAGGTGGTACTGGTTGTTGTTGTTGTTGTTGTTGATGCAGTGGTGGTGGAGAAGGATGCTGACCATGATGATCCAGCTCGCTGCCGTGACTTGCGACGTCGCGCCCACCAGCAACGAGCAAACCTTCCGATTTGACCGCAAAGTTCGGTTGCTGCTGCTGCTGGTGATGATGATGAGGATGATGATGGTAGTGTTGTTGGGTTAAACGATAGTTTGATTCCGACTCGTGCCGCTGACTATGGAACTGTTGGTGTTGCTGTTGCTGCTGCTCGAACCGTCCGTCTTCGGCAAGTAGTGATGATGGCTGATTAAGGTTGTTGAATTGTTTCGCCTGTTGTCGATGTTGTTGCTCATCGTTTCCGGCAAAGGATGGAGCCATCATCTTCGGTGCCGAATGCGGTGGCGGTTGTTGTGGCGGTTGTTGCTGCTGTTGCTGCTGGCTGTCCTTGAAGTAAAGCTTTCGCTTGCGCGGTGGCAGCGTGTTGTTGTCCCGATCGGCCATTAATACTGAATCGGATTCGGGTGAGGAGGAACGATCGGGCGACTCGGGCGAGGAACGCGGTGGAGTTAACAGGTTTTCCGTACCGGCGATCGCTGCCTCCACCTGCCGCACCAGATCGCTGGATGATCTGTGTAAATGAGAGAGAGCAAAGGAAAATGTGAATGTCTCTTTCAAAAAGCAATCTTGACAAAATTTTTATTTATTTGAGAATTTTGTAATAAATCGATAAATTAAAATAATCAAATATTTCTGAATCTCATAACTAATCATTCTCGTTGAGAGAATAACATTCGATTCACTTAAGTGTCTTTGATTACTTACCGGAACTCTGTCACTTGCGAGGCGGGTGCAAAGTATCCGTGATGTTTCATGATGGCTAGCGGTTCGTAGAGGTACTGGGCCGGAGGATTGGAACTGGCAACGCCATTCCTATTCACGTTGGCTGCTTCCATCAAACCGGCAGAAGAGATCGTGGTCGACGTGGACGAGGACGTGGATGATGATGATGATGATGGCGGACCCGCCGCAGCCATTGCCGTGACCGACGACGACGACGATGATGATGGCGACGAGGAGGTAGAGGACGGTGGTGAAGATGATGGTCCGACGACCATCGAGGAGGGTGGTGGGGTGATCCGTGTGATCGAAAGTGAAGATGCCGCCGTCGACACATGACACGGGGACATCGATCGCTTTACCTCCGGGCAGCCGACGA